>JAOPHQ010003980.1:92500-520574 GCA_030340625.1 Merluccius polli
TGTACCTAATATAGAGCTGACACTGGCCACAGACTGCAGGTGGAAGGTTTCAAAGCCACATCTATTTCTCTCCTTCCCCAACTGTGAATCTCTCTCTCTCTCTCTCTCTCTCTCTCTCTCTCTCTCTCTCTCTCTCTCTTTTACTGTACATTACCATTTAAATGGTACACTGCAGGCATATAACCAATCGCTCCTTGCCAGGGTGACTTAGGCTTCGGTTTTCAAATCAACGCAAACAGCTGACGTGTGGGGGAAGTGAGGGGCCCAAAGTTTGAATTAGAATAAATACGTAGTCTGGAATCGGCCAAAGGCCAAACAGCCAGTGGTAAATGTCAATTAATGTATTAACCCACCCCTCCCATTGATGGCTAACACCAATCAATGATAGCACAGTAATGTAATGTAAACCCATTTCCTTCTTTTGAATTCAAGTGGTTATTTTTCATTCGGTGTTTCATTCGTACCTCATGGGTTTCAGCACGAGATTCCTTAGGATTCATTCATCTGCACTAAACAAGCATCATGGGGGGACCCCTGCTGTAGTTATAGAACAGCTGCTTCCCTACAGAATAGGAACATGTGCTGAGTCTGGAGATTAGCTGATCACATATTAGTCACTCGGCTGCTAGCCCTTTCCTTGGACTGCACCCAAACTGCTACATTGATACACTACATGCACGCTAGCTTGAAAGCTAACTCGGCAGTTGTAGTTCTTTTCAACCGAGCAGGGGGTCGCAAATAGATGCCCAGAAGTCATATATCTCTGTAGCCTTGTGTTGCAGAGGTGGTGCTTGCCAGGCACCATTGAATTTAATGATGCTCTGCAGTGGAATTTCCCATAAAAAATATAGGAGTGGTCAAAAATGTCTCAGCTGATATTTTTATATTGGTAAAGTACAGATGTACAGTGTCAGTCGTAGCACATTTAAATATACCTCTCACAGACTTAAACACACAATGACTACACGCTCTGTCCTGTCCACACCTGTCATTAATACCTTCAGTCATGACATGCGTTTGCACAACTGTCAATTACCCCATGGTCTTCAATAGTGTTCATTCGATTCATTGTGTTTTAATTGTGTTTTATGTTATTACACTATTCCTATTCCAAAAGTTTTTGCTTTAAGTTTTTGCCTAAACGCCATCCTCCCCCCACAAGTTGTTCACTGTAGACATGGGTTTCTTCTCTACACCAATGCACGCAAGCCAGCGTACTTCACGGCACAGCACATGAGCATTGGATCTGGGGCTCAATCTGGATCAATAAAAGTGACACGTTCATTATGCACTGTATCATTAGCATTGTCATTTCCATAGCGTTAGCAACACTGTCCATTTTCTATTGACAAGAGGACGGTGAGATTTGAATGCAGTGGTTAACGCTCCAGCGTCATTCCCTTTCTGTATTCTACGGTAGATATAGAGCTCATTTATCACTTCCCCCTGACTGAAAAAGCGGCCACTCCGTCGTAGATTAGAAAAGCACTGTGTTTATCTTACGTCCGTCTCCACGTGTGTGTGTGTGTGTGTGTGTGTGTGTGTGTGTGTGTGTGTGTGTGTGTGTGGTGCAAGTAAAGCAGCTCCTCATTGCAATGTTAATTTAAAACCACAGAACACACACACATGCAGACAGTACATGTATGTGTGCACACCGAGGCATGTGCAGATAGGCCGACACGCGTTCGCATTCAAACAACATCCCACGTGACGGATTACAAGCCCACACAGACGTGTACAACAGCGGTAGTGGCAGACGCGGTTTGTGAAGGCACACAAAAATATTTTTTTCTTTTTTCCACCACACAGCTTCCAAGAGTTGTTGGGAATTCAAAGCGATAATTAAAATGATAATGACTTCAAAACCACCGCAAGCCGCCCATCTTGGTGCCCAAAGCGCCACATGCACGCCACAACACACACACACACACACACCACTACACACACACACACACACACACACACCACTACACACACACATACACACCAACACACACACCACTACACACACACACACACACACACACACACACATAATTATCACCCACACACATGCACATAATTATCCCCCCCCCCACCACCACCACACATATACGCCAATTTTCCTACCTCCACTGCCGTGCACAGCATTCGATGGCAGAAAGGACTCATTTGTCAATGTTCTCCAACTCAAGCCTGCTCTTGCTCTCGTCTCTTTACTTTCTCTTTCCTCCTGTCTTTCACTTTGTTTTCTCTTCTCCCCCTCCTTTCCTTTCTCCCGGACAAACATGAGATTATGGTTTTCAATGCGCTGGCGTTTTCTTTTCCATTTTATGTTGTCCTCTCCGTATAATTGCCGCCTGCTAATTTCCATGCGGAGAGGCAAACATATCATGCAAATGTACCTTTTACTGCATTGCAAGCATTGCGGCGTGGAAGTAAACACGGGCAGTGGGCAGGTAGACACACACACACCCAAAAACTAAATGTAGTGCAGTGCCACACACACACATACTTGCAGACACAGTCAAAATACTAAAATTACCAGCCCACACACACATAATAGACGCATGCTCAGACACACAAGATACTAAAATTACCACCAAACACACACAAAATACACACAAATGCTCAGAGACACACACACACACACACACAGGACGAGAGACGTGGAGAGAGACACGCGGACCCTCTGCCCAGATATACCTACAGGCCGCCAGCCTGGCAGATGGTGGTACCACAGGGGGAGCGGACAGAGAGAGGAGGAGGAGGAGGAGGAAATAGTGTTGTGTTTTATCGTGAAGAGAAATTTGACTTCTCCGTCCCTTCCTTGTTTTTTGGGGGGTTTATTTTTCTCTAACCTTGGCACTTAAAGGTGCATTTTTGTCAAACATCATTACCTAGCAGACGTGACGAATACTTTTAATTCCATATCTCGCAACACAATGAAACCCACGCACGCACACACACACGCGCACACACACACACACACACACACACACACACATGTATTCATTGCTCACATAACTTAATAATACATTTGTCACACCTACAACATTGTGTTAAATTGTCTTCTTTAAGTTCCTTGACTTTCTCAGCTTATCTATCTCACACACACACACTCACACACACATACATGCACACACACACACACACATGCACACAAAAACAGGGAAGCTGCAGATATCACACTGTTTCGTCTCCAGGAGCAGTCCTCTTCCTAATCCCTGATTAGTAATATCAGTCCTCGGCGACACTTTAATTTAACACCGCACTCCTGAGGGATTAGCCTACACACACACACACACACACACACACACACACACACACACACACACACACACACTAGTATGCATACTTGCACACATTACAAGCCCACTACAGGTACATAGATGTACGCAGACAAGCATGCACACACACAGCATGCATTATTAATAGATACAAACATTCCAGATCCTTGTGTGTGTGTATATACAGTATATGTGTGTGTGTGTATATATATATAGAGAGAGAGAGAGAGAGAGAGAGAGAGAGAGAGAGAGAGAGAGAGAGAGAGAGAGAGAGAGAGAGAGAGAGAGAGAGAGAGAGAGAGAGAGAGAGAGAGAGAGAGAGATTTAAATATAGATGGATGGATATATACTAGATAGATGTATAGATATGGATGGATAGACGGATATATTAGATAGAAAGATGGCAAGATAAACACACACACACACGCACACACACATATGCTCACACACACGCACACATGGATACATTACACACAGTACCAGCAGATCAAAGATCACTCGCACATCTTCTCCACTTGACGGTTGAGCTAACAACAGCAGACAGACCACATTCCACAGATCATTAGCATGCTAATTGCAGACCACTGCTGTTTAAACAAAGGTTCATTTCAAAGCTAAAGTGCTCCTTTTCAGTTCAATATTTTCTATCTAGATATAGATTGTAAGGCAACTCTTTCGCTGTCTATTTTACTCCCTGGTGATTTTAGACTGTATTTGAGTTGGACGCTGTGGGTGTTTATTCAATATTAAGGCATCCAGCCTTAATATTGAGCCCTTAATATTGATCAATGAACACACCTTTTTGGCCTATCCCTGATCTCAAATGTGAAGTTTCATGCCAGCAAATCCTAATAGGTGGCATGTTGTATGCATATATTTAGCGTTACTAGCCATGGGGGCAAGATACCATAGTGGCTCGGTTGTTGTGTTCTGGGTTCGATTCCTAATTTCCACGGTAGTCATCCCCAAGCAAGATGCCTAACCTCTATCAGCTCCTCCATTATACGTATCTGAATGTACTGTATTATACCTTGAATAAAGTTTATTTCATCAAATATTTGCTTGGGGCAAATGTGTGGTTCAAAACACCAAACAACCTGGCCTAATGGTCATCAAGAATTCTCCTTGTAGACCATTTATTGTGTGTGTGTGTGTGCGTGTTCCTCTAGTCATCTGCCTGGTGGGTCTGGGCCTGGTCGTGTTCTTCTTCAGCTTCCTCCTCTCCATCTTCAGGTCCAAGTACCATGGATACCCTTACAGGTAACCATGGCAACACCACTGTACTACCGGGGCTTGCACAGCCTTTACATAGTTCACACACAAGGACAAAATGTAGTTGCTGTTTATGATAGAAAATTGATACACACTTGCCAATGTAGGCAATGGACTGCCTCGGTGTAGGAGGCGTCCAATGTAAGTGACGTCTCCTGCCAAATCCTGCCACATACCCATCCCCTCCCATTAGGATGATTATAGTGCATTTATAGATTTTACAATCTCTATACCTAGAGGAGGTTTGATGTCCATGTCTCTTATTTTTCAAAAAATATTGGAAAATCTATAACTGTACTATGAGCCTAATATAGAGGGGATGGGATATGACCAACATAGGGGGGAAATGCACAAAACATCAACAGGACATGATTCTGTGGTGGAAACAAATACTCTAGATGAGGTTTTATGTGTTTTTGAAAGTTATAAAGAATTACTTTTTGAATGTCTCGTAAATGTCTAACATAAGACATATCTTACTTATCGAGATAGCATAGGCTGCGTCAAGACAAAATGATAACTGTCAAACTGCCAAACATGTCATTGACTGTTTAAAATGATCATTGTTGATATTGTCAAAAACTTACATGGACAGGTTCAACAATGAACAACTAAACCACGAAAGCCAAGTTCATCGTACGTCGTTTTTCATTGCTCAGTTAACTAAAGCTTCTGCCTTCTAACGTTTCTTAGATTTACAAGAGGGCGAATTCTGTCAAAATATAGTCTTCGCATCAGTGATATTTGGATGACACTACAAACAAACATTAGCTACGTTACATTAATATGCAAAAGAAAGACAAAGCAACACATTCACCTCTGGAAATAGCATTTTATCACTCCATTATCAGGCTTTACAAGGAAAAATGCAATACAATGCCGTTTATACATTGATAACGATGATGTAGTCGCTAATGTGACCACAGTAGCTTATGGGAACAAAACGGTTTATTGCCCCCTGGCTGCACGCGCATCCAACCATGTTTGTAAATGGGAAACCCGTCTCTAGCTATATGTTTATTTGATATCACTCATAAACTATGCTAACCAGTTTAACAGAAGTGTTATCAAATTACATGCATACAAAGATATGTTTTTTTTTATTGTTAAAGCGTAAGTGAGCCCCCTGTTTCAGCTCGAATTTGAACACTAAGAGATAAAAACCAAAAGTGTTATCCCCGTGGTTACGGCTCATGGCAGATTTGTGAAACTTTTTTTTTTCAAGCAAGTATTGTCATTGTGTATGAGCGTTATAATTATCCATGTTTATATGAAATGCACCACACCGTGGCATTATACTAAGTGGGGGTTAAGTGGGAAGCTTAACCCTCTCTCGGACACAAGCCAACAACATCAACTGCTGCTCAGAAGAAGCGCCACACGTCCACACACACGTGGTGTTAGCCAACCCTCTTGGCGTTGACGTCTCTTCGTCGTAATGCCTCAGAAAAGGCAATTTGACCTCACGAAAATAATGGGACTTAAGATCGGAGCAGAGTAGAGCGTCCACAACCTGGTTTGTGGAGACCGGAAAAATCTAAGATTTAATACCTATTTTTTCTAAATCATAATATTATTTTAGTAACAATGACAAAATGGCATAGGTTGCTATGTTCAAGATCATAGAAGCCATACTAACGATTTTGGGTTCACTGGCACTTTAAGCGACGAGTAAAAAAAAGTGTCTTGTATTAATGCATCTGCTCATGGGACACTTGCTTCTCCCTCCATTCTCTCTCTCTCTCTCTCTCTCTCTCTCTCCTCTCTCTCTCTCTCCTCTCTCTCTCTCTCTCTCTCTCTGCCTGTCGCTATCTCAGCTTCCTCATTAAGTGAGAGAAGAAAGCGTGGAGAAGAGGAGAGCGAGAGCAGAATGTTACTTGAAGACAAAGAAGCTTGCATGGTGTTTTCATCAACTGTTACTGTCGTGTCCAAACTCCAAACTGAAACTGAAATAAATTATTCTGTCTGTTTACACTGGGTAAAAAAGCACTTTGTCTCCTTCTTTCAGTGTGCGTTTTAAACGTATTGATCTCCAAAGTAGGGCTACGTCTGGAGCTGTGAATAGGTGACGAGTCTTTTTGTGTGTGAATGTGTCTTTATGATGTCCTTAAGATAAATGCTGCAAAGTGATGTTCAGAAACCTATGTTCAAATGACTTTTTTGAAAAAAAAAATCTGGTTTGATGGACCAGGATAGCAGGCTTTCATTGTACTACTGAGAAGCTTCAACACCAGCAGATGCCACCATGTTGTGATGTTTTCAGAGACAGGTTTATTTTCCTGTTCCTCATTGCTGAAAACAGGCTGGTTTGTCAGGGAGAATGGCTTTTTTGTTTTAAAGTCAAACAATTAGAAATTACTAAATGTTTTAACTAGTCTCCATCTAGTTCTCGAATATTCACATGTATTTGACCTTTTCAGCTGTTTCAGCTAGTATGCTGGGTGGCTGTACAGGTCCAGCATTTTGGTTCAGTGTTTCCCAACCTTGACATCAAGAGCCCAAATTTTCTAAAAATTCTGCGATTTCAGGGTCTGGGTCCTCACTTATTAACAGTTTAAAGAAAAAGTTATAAATCCTATCCTACGAATTAAATTTTTAATTAATTAAATTGTTCTAACTCGTCGCGCATGTGCCCAGCTGAGCTCATTATCATACATGTACACCCATAATAACCATATATGGTCATAATACATCACTTTTGAATCCACAGGAAATAAATGAATAAGAAAAAATTGAAATAGACGATTAAATCGTTGATGGAATGGAAAAGCAAACATGTTAGTTTGATGAACTAATCATTAACAAAGCATTAATTTATAAGCATTTAGTTAATGATGAACTAATCATTAACATATATTAAAACATTAATATATTGTAATGTTATGTAATGGATAATCATCATCACACCTGGTGGTAAAATAGGGGCCCTTTAACATAGCACTTATTAATTATCTACAAATGTATATTAATGTTTTGGTAATGATTAGTTCATCATTAAATAAAGGCTTATAAATGACTTATGACTAAACATTATTATAAAGTGTTAGCATTTGATATATCTGTTTGATATAGGTCTGCTTCTATAGGTCGATCTCCCCTGTTAATATAGCCTCTTCATTATATCGACTTATCGTTCCAGAAATGTCAAGACTGCTGCAGTGTCCTTATCTGTTCAGAATTCATGTTGACACATTATCTCTGTCGTAATGTTTCCATCTTTTGCACCAACATGCCTTGGTTGAATAAAAAAAATAATAAGCACAGTGTCATCACAGTCTACACCCACAAAGTTTTCCTAAAATGGGGTTATTGTTATTCATATATAAAATAGTAAGAAAGGTAGTGACTGCTAGTGGTGAGTCAGCTCCTCGGCTATTCTGAGTAACCGTAACGACAAGCCTGCATACCAGGGAGAGGAGGGGGAGCACTGAGCCTGTAACCTGCATTGCGTAGGAGGAGGGCTCCGAAAACTTCTGGAGGGACAGATAATGGTGTAAAAATATACCTGAGCAGCTCTCAGGATTGTTTGAATATCAATCTGCTTGTAGGGAGCACACACTGTGTGTGTGTGTGTGTGTGTGTGTGTGTGTGTGTGTGTGTGTGTGTGTGTGTGTGTGTGTGTGCGCGTGTGCGCGCGCGCGTGCGTGCGTGCGGTTATATATTATATGAAGTTATTAAACTAACCACTGAGCCAAACTTTTTGTGCAGTCATAGGAAAAACTAAAGAAGTCAGGTGTTTTTTTATGTTTTAATGTTGGTGGACTATCTACATGCAGAGGCACAAACACTTCTCACAGGACTCGGCTTGTGGAAGAAAGCAATAAAACTAACTAGAACACACACTTAGCCTGTTTATAGTGGCCAGGCAAATAAAAGTAGATTAGACAATAAAAGCCATGGCCCTTTTAAGGTTGGTAGAACAATCATTTAAACAATGGCCATTTTATAGTTTTATGATGACGGCCATATATAACATACAACAACAGGTTATGGGTCTAATAATTGTAATGGTCGATCTCTTATTTTGTCCTGCCAATTTTAACTATCTAGCTAGTGTGTTGTTCCAGCAAAGTCTTGGTAAAATAATATCGAAAAATAACTTATTACTTTACTTTACTTACTAGCAATGGTTGCTCATCTAATATCCAGCTATTCTAGTTGAGAAAGCAAAACATTAGTTTTATGTTTTGGGCTTTAAAAGGCATCAATTAAAATTCAAATCATATGGAGCCTATTGAACTCTCCTTTTATTAACCTAAAGAGTCATTTATTTGGCACTAATATGTTCTGCAAGATAACAATATTTACACATAATAAATGTTGATAAAACTTTCACACAAGACAAACACAAGAGTCTAGAGGTAAGTACCAATAGGAACAGAACAAGATGGGTCATAAGAGCTCAGACCTTTTCATCTTGTCTGAGCTCTAACATCGTGTGTGTGTGTGTGTGTGTGGCTGTACAATATTCTGTGCTCGTAGACTTGTAAACATGTGTCTGCCTCAGCACGGTGTGAATATGCTTTATCTGCTTCTATGAGTGAGAATGTCTTATGTATGTAGACAACACTTTGTAATCTGTGTGTTTACAGACTCCTATCAGTAGAGAATAGTTATGCCACCCATCTGTCATGTTGTTCATTTGTGTGTGTGTGTGTGTGTGTGTGTGTGTGTGTGTGTGTGTGTGTGTGTGTGTGTGTGTGTGTGTGTGTGTGTGTGTGTGTGTGTGTGTGTGTGTGTGTGTGTGTGTGTGTGTGTGTGCGCACAGTATACATGACATAATAGGCAAGTCAGAGTCAGTTTTAGATTAGGAAGAATAAGACCATCTGTTTATTTATATATATATGTGTGTGTGTGTGTGTGTTTGTGTGCGTGTGTGTGTGTTTGTGTGCTTGCATGCGTGCGTGTGTGTGTCCCATGCAGGCTTATGTAACTGTCTGGCGGTCCCTCCCTGCCTGTACTGTTTGTGCATGACTGTGCATCTCTCTGTCTTCTCTGCAGGTGGGAGGACTGATTAGCAGGAGAGGCTAGTGGTTGGGGTTTTCTTCCCTCCATTACTTTGAAACACTAAATGTCTATTGCAGAAAAACAAGAGAGATCCAGAAATAATAATCACCTACTGATATATAATATAACATGCTAATATTTGATTAAATGCAATTTGCTCTGTGTATCACACACACACAAAAGGCAATGGACGCAAGTTTTAGTTGTTTTCCATTTTTTTCCATTCCTTTGTGGTACCTTTTAAACCTTAATCTAGAGAGATGGTGCACATGAGGCTACAGACATGGTTCAACGTTGAAGGAGTGGCCTACGACCACCATGTTTACCTGACCAGTCTCGTACAGAAATGATTGGACGTGTGTGTGACCAGAGACTCTCCTCCAGAAGGCTGGATATATGAAGCCCTACCAGTGGTGCTTGTGGCCGTAAGCAGCTTTTTAAAAATCCCTCGCTCAGCTGGTAAAGTAATTGGACTCACCACTCCCCACCTTTCACAAAGCATCACCTCCATTCTGCCCTGTAAGGGGTGCATGTCACATGACCCAGAGCAGCCTCTCCACCAGCACTTCACCTCCTCCCCTCAGGCCGCACACTCACAACCCTCAGATGCAGAAGGGCCCGATTTAGCAAAAGTGCTGTTGCTTCTGCCATCCTTGAACTCAATATTCACACTCCCTAGTCAACCAGTTAGCCCAGAACCCTCTTTTTAATGTGTCTGTGTATTCAAAAGTCTTGTCTTGTATTATAACATTTCGTGCACTGTGACTTTGTACTATGTTTAAATGTGCACCCCATTCATTGTCTATGAAAATGAATTTCCTCTTTACTATCCATCTATCTAGAGTGTTGATGGAGCGTGTTACGTTGTTACATTGTTATGTTGTCGTTTTATAGCTATTAGCTCTACTCACCGCCATGCATCCTGCTCTGTCAGCCACTCTGCCCCCGGTTCTCAAGCATGGCACTGCAGACTTTTTTAGTCACATTGCGGTCACATTACGGTCAATGGTAATGAGCTCTCTCAAAGGTACAGTACGCAAGGTTCGCTCTTTCAAAATTCAAAGAGTAGTCTTAAACGGAGAATCACTGCGCAAATGTGTATTTGTGTGAACAGCTTAATTGTCTTTATGTGTATGTGGGAAACAATTTGTGCGTTTAAGAGCCGGAGAGAAAAACCATGGAAATAAAGTCAACATAAATACACAACCCACTTACAGATAGAAAACACAACTTCCCCTTCCATATGTAAATATAATACGTACATTTACATATATTAAGCTGTAATTATTAGCTTCCCTGTTTACCTTTTAACTGTAAATGGTTAATTCTCTAGCTTGTTATATCGCCTTTCTCTATGCTTTCTCTCTCTCTCTCTCTCTCTCTCTCTCTCTCTCCCTCTCTCTCCCTCTCCCTCGCTCTTGCGCTCTCTCTCTTTCCCACACATGTATGCAGTTGTAAAGACACATATAGGTTATATACTCATGCATTTCTGATAAGATGCCTTTGTTTACTATTCCATCATTTAAAATGGCTGGCCATCATGCTCTCTCTCTCTCTCTCTCTCTCTCTCTCTCTCTGTACCTCTAACTCACAATCGCATACTCTCCTCTGTTTCTCTAAAGGCTTGAGAGAATACAATCATGCCTCATCAAGTTTCCATCAGCTTACAATTAGCAGGATAATTTGTGCCGATTAATAAATAAGAGGCAATTAATTCATAGATGAGGGGTCTCATGGTGTTGCACAAAACAGATGTTAGATTTGGGTTTTCTCATTGGGGGGGGGGGGGGGGGGGGAGGACACCAGAATGACGAGCATCAAAGACCACCAGATGGGGACAGTGTGATTCTCTCCCATACACACAATGTCATGACCAGTGAAAAAAAATAAAAAAAAATCTCTAATGTCGTCGCTCCTCCTCCTCCTCCTCCTCCTCCTGCCTTCCTTTCTTCATTCTTCCACTTTTAGAAGCAGCAGATGTCTAAACTCTCTGGTCTCTGCAACTTTGTCCTCCTCCCCCCCGAGGCCTTGGAGACAGTCGGGGTTGCCGAGGAGACGGTTATCACATACTCACAGAGAGGAATGCTGGGTGAAAAAAAAATGCTATTTGCCAAGGAGGTCAATCCTGCTGGGGCAACAACCGTACACATTCTCAGCCACTTACATATGCTACACACACATGCACACACACACGTACACTTAACTATGCAGACAATACACTCATTTATGCGTAAACACACAAATGAATAGCTGCCACACAGACAGCCACTATGGCTAATGATATGCGACTGCTTAGCGCTTCTTCAAAAACAAGTTGTCTCGGAGGTTAAAGTGCGCGTAAGAAGAAAAAAGAGAGACGCCTCATTTGCATAGCTCTCATTTGCATGTCACCTTCCTCATGTGTTGTTGACGCTGATGAGGAGGAAGCTCTGTCTCCACATGGCCTCACACACACTTATACACACACACACGTATAAACCTACAAAATGATTTACCCACACAGACATACATACTCAGATACACGCACACACATCACATGACACAAAATCGCTGTGTGTGGGCGCATGAAAGTGTACTTGTGTAATAGCACACTGTGGTGTGTATCATGAGTGACTCATACACACAAGAGGAAATGGAGATGGATAGTCACCCTGATTTATATTTTTCTCTCGCATACATCTTACATATGTATGTCTATATGTGCACACATCGGTGCATATGAGGCCCTACGTGAAGAAGACCTCAATTATTTAATCAGCTCACTTTCAATCTCTTTCAATTTTCAATCTCAATGAAAAGCATATCCTTCATAATGTGCCATCCAGTGTGTTATAAACAAGTCAACACCGAACATAAAGAATGATGCTGGTTCTAAATGGCGCCAAGGGCCCAGGGTTTGTCATGGAGGGTTGTGGAGGTGTAGCTCTGGGGGCTCAGGCCCTGGAGGTCAGAAACTTGCAGAGTTAACATAGAATTCTTTAACCCGACCTTAGAAAAACCTGGGGCGGGGGGGCGGGGGGGGGGGGGGGGGGGTTGCCGTTCCTGCCAGTGTTTGGACTTTGCAAGAAGACGGTGTACAGGTGTGCTGGGTCTAGACACCCATCCCCATGTATTTTTAGCTAAACATGATGCTCTCATGGTATTTCAAGGCGCTGTGGATAAAAAAGTGCACCAAATGACGTATATTACTGTATATTATGGTCAGACCCATGAGGGGGTCCATCATGGCCAGAAGGTTACTGATGATGGGGGACAAGGGGTCAGTGATGACCGCCCTGTCCGGGTGTGTGCCCACAAGTGTGTGTGGGGACATCAATGTGTGTGTGTGAGGACATCAACGTGTGTGTAGGGCCTATTGAGAACTGAAGGACTGTATGAGGGATGCTTTATTATATCAGGTGGATTGCTCGATCCACAGCAGGGCTCTTATAAGGAGCAGATGGAGGCAGAAGTTGACTGGATGCTCTTTATGTACTTTTCAGGCATACAGGATGAAGTATGTTGATTTTATGTGATGTGGTATTTTGTCAAGAACGCGCACAGACACACACACTTGCTCCATGTAATGTGGTGGAACTAACTAGAATACTGCGCGACTTGTGACAATGTTTACAAAGGAAAAGGACCCCACCTAGAGGTAAGGGCACACTATTATCTGCCTGACAGAATTAACAGTCACATATGGGGGAATTCAGAACAGCCACCCCCAGAATAGTATAGCTATTATGTAGAGAACCCATTGAATTCCCTATGACGTCACCGAGGCTCCCTGCACCTCGTCATCTGGAATACCCGGTAGCTGGACCAAACG
The DNA here is from genome assembly GCA_030340625.1 of Merluccius polli. NCBI lineage: Eukaryota > Metazoa > Chordata > Actinopteri > Gadiformes > Merlucciidae > Merluccius > Merluccius polli. Next base: position 105,860 of record JAOPHQ010003980.1, read on the forward strand.
GGCGTAGGTAGATCCGGTCCTTTACTTTGACCTCTGCCGATCTGATACAGCCATAGCTTGACCACCCTCCCGACTGGCCAATTAGCACGCGGCAGTTGCAGGTCAACTGTCATCACCACCGTGTCATGGGCCAGGTTTTTGGTAGATTTCTTCCACTTCTGGCGCACTTGAAGGGTTGGCAGATAATGGCGAATGAACTGTGACCAGAAGTGGTCAGCCAGAATCATAGGATACTTGCGTCAGGGAGGCATCCCGCCACCCCATGAGCAACATGCTCGGTGTTACTGGGTCAGGGTATGCTATGACTGACGAAACGTACCCCGATGGTTTTACATTGAGAATACTCTCGACTTCAATTAACACGGTGAGGTGGATGTCTTTAGAGACCGCCTGTAGGGCCATTTTCAAAGTGGGGGGATTGAATTTGAAGGTGATCTGGTGTGCTGCCAGACTCTCCTGTAGCCGTGGCTCCATGGCGGAGAAAACTGCCTTTAGCTCCCATTGTGCACTTCAGAACTTTGTTCCCTGATCTGGCAGGACGTCGGAAGGGGTACCTCTGCGTAAAATGAACTTTCTCAGTGCCAGGAGAAAAGCATCTGCATCCAGACTATTCAGGAGATCCAGGTGGATGCACCGTGTGGTAAGGCATTTAAATATCAACCCCCAACATTTCTCCTGACGGCGCCCAATCTTGACGAGGTAGGGGCCAAAACAATCCACTCCTGTCAAGAAAAATGGAGGTTGGAAGAGCTGCAGGCGGGCCAGTGGTTGATCTGCCATGATGGGCACTGTAGGCTGCCCTCTCCACCTTCTGCATCCGACACAATTGCTTTGATGGTGTCTAACCGCCTGTCTCCCGAGTAGAACCCAGTACTGCCGTCAAAGCTCGGCAAAGACCCTGTCAGTTCCTGGATGGAGTATACGCTCGTCCAGGTCCTTGATAGAGATAGAGAAGAGTTTTGTCACTGCATGATGGGGATCTAAGACGATAGGGTGGATATCAGTCAAATTCATGTGACGGAGGCGTCCGCCAACCCGAATGAGACCTGTGGTGCCATCCAGGTCTAGTGAGAGGGTACGAAGTCGACTGCTGGGCAGCACCGGCTTACTGGACTTGAGGGCTTTAACCTCCTCTGGGAAGCATTCCACCTGGCAGGCTTTCAGGAGGTGGACCTCAGCATCATGGTGGTCTGGTCCGGGTAAGGTGGAATCAGGCACCGCCGCCCCATGCAAGGACTGCTGTGCTGCTGTCACCAAGTCTCCCCAGGTGAACTGGGCAGTGTCAGGTGTGGTCAGTACTGGACTTGTTGTGATGAGGCCACAGAAGATGCTGCTGCTCTACTCCCCTGGATCCTCTGGCTGTTCTGAGGCAGGAAGTGATGGCCACTGTTCTGGAGGACTGCGGAGGAAAGGGGGGCCTTGGATCCAGTGGTTCGGTCCAGCCAGTTCGGCTAGGGTCTTTCCCACTGGTGACAAACCGTTGTTCCAACAAAGACTTTAAACCAGGTTTTCTCTCCAGCTCTTAAACACACAAATTGTTTCCCACATACAGATAAAGACAATTAAGCTTTTCACACAAATACACATTTGCTCAGTGATTCTCCGTTTAAGACTACTTTTTAAATTTTGCAAGAGCAAACTTTGCGTACTGTACCTTTGAGGATCCAGGGGGATGTGTCATTGTTCTTCATGGTGAGGTATGCCATCAAGCCATATGCCTGTTGTGACGCATCACTGAAGACATGCAGGTCATATTCTATTTCTTCAGTGGACACATCTGGATGTGCGTAGGTTCGGGTAAAGAGATGTTGACAAGGTCAGACGATTCCTTTTCCTCAGGCGGAAGGTTTGGGTCGTCCCAGCCACTTTTCATAGCCCACAGCTGTTGGATGAGGACCTTTGCCCTTGTCGTGAAAGGGATGATTACGCCGAGGGGGTCGTACTAGCTATATGATTCACCATATACTGTATATGATTCAAATGGTAGGAAGCTCACTCTCCATTGACCAGTACTTGTAGCCGAGTGTGTCGGTTGGGCAATTCCAGCGTGGACCTTAGGCTGGAATTAGGACCCGTTCGGTCTGGGATTCCAGGATGTCACGGCCTCTTGGTTCTGACGGGACCACGTGATCAGCTTCTCGCTTCTGAATAGGAGGACATCGAGCTGCCAGAGACGTTCCACATGTTGGTAGAGATCATCTGTGGTTGGCCCAAAGGAGGTTAACAGACATTGTTGGGTCCGTACCTGTTGGCAATTAACTCGACACTTCTTAGTTTGTTTTGTATATTTATTACGTATTGGTTCACACTAATACTTGAGGGAAAAGGGGAAAATGCGATAATGTATATTAATTTATTTGTGACTGAAAGTAGTATTGCTCAAGCTGTACATTGTCCTACAAAATATCAATCAATCCATGTCTGTATCTTTCATTCTTCTTCGTTTTCTTCTTTGATTTTTTCTCTGTTATTCAAGTATTTCTTTATTCTTTGGTTCTTTTTTTGTTCTTTTGATTGGGAGCCATCTGTTCGCTGGTTTCTTCTGATGTCATTGCTGCATTTTTTCGTCAATTAGTCTACTACATCGGTGGCAACGGGAGAATTTGAAGGTTGAGAGAACCCCCTTGGGAGGGTCACAGTGTTGTCTGAGGCAGAGCATGAAACTATAGGCTGAGAAGGTCACATATTTCAGGAATGAAGGATGGCTTACGTTTGGGGGGGAGCCAGGAGACAAGAAGAATGACCATGTGAGTGAGAGGGGTTTGTATTTGAAGGCAATACATTCAATGGAGGACAGTTTTCCATTCATTCAAGGGCGTTCGCTCAAGGGCAGGAGGGACATATTGAGCTCAGCTTCAACCTTTTTTGTTCTTCAATGTACCGGCAACCTGCCAGTGCATAGGCCTCATGTAAGGCCGGAGAGTCCACGTTTCAGTTGGTGTTGAACTGCTTGTTCCAGAATGTGATCATGTAGTGGGAGACATCTCTCTCTATGTCTCTCTCTCTCTGGCTCTCGCTCTTTCACTCATTCTCTCCCTTTCTCCCTCTCTCTCTCTTCACACACAGCGTATGCGACTGGCTGGTCCTCATCTTCTGACTGCTCCCGTAGTCCTCATTAGTTTAAATGTCAGCTCAGGAAAATGAGTAGGGACGCTGGCAGCTGGAAATGGATGAGGGATTGGGGTGTGTGTGTGTGTGTGTGTGTGTGTGTGAGTGTGTGTGTGTGTGTGGGGGGGGGGTTCAGTACCTTTGTATTTTAAGACCAAAACTGGTCAAATTATGAACAGGGTTATTTGGTTGGACCCTCACTACTTACTGAGCTGTGTGTGTGTGTGTCCAACAGTGAATCAGCAGTGACACATCTACAGCTATCTTTTGTGACGTGCGTGTCCTAAAATAACCTATTAGTCACTGTCTGTGGTGATGAATCTGGACCTATAACTTAGGCCGCATTCCGAAGTGGAGGAAGAATGCTTAACGGACCCCCTTTCAAGTACGCTGCGTCATAGAACGGCGCCAAGCACTGTTCCAAAGTTGAGAGCACTCGGAAATTCGCGCCCTTTTCGCAGCCTTTGTTTTTGAGAATTCTGGACAATTATGAAGCATGCATCGATGGATGCTCGTCGAGCTAAAATACCCACAATCCTCTGCGTAGCGGGCGGGGGTATTTAAATGGCGGAAGAAAGGCAATACACGTTCAAATGTAAGTGAAGTTATTTTAAAATGTTCCGAATTATTTTGTGCTGTATTCATTTCACCATGACATGCAAAAAAAAAAACGTTGAGCGAAAAGACCCGTGTTATTTTTTGAACGTGTTTGCAACGCCTATAGCCTATTTGCATGGAGTAATGTGTTAATAATAGTAGTGCTATGTAGCCTACCTGGTGTTTAAACAACTGTTAAACTATTAAAACATTTACCATCGTTGGCATTGCCATGATTACAATGATTGCATGATTACTTGACCCGCTGAAAAAAAAAAAAAAGCGGAAGCGCCTCCGCACTAGGAAGTCGTTCCAAACTCCGAACGCTCTCAACCACTAGGCAGCACTCTAGTCTCATCTCTATAGAACGCGACTCGTAAGGAAGAGTTCTAGCGAGACTGCAGCCTCCACTTCGGAACACAGCCTTAGACAAGGTCAGCAATAAGGATGCAGCTAAACAAACATATCCCTGCCTCTTGTCATTTTACTTCATCTCCTCTCTTTTTATTATTATTATTTGTTTTATAGAAGCCACCTTCATGTCCACACAGGGTGCGCTGACCGAATATTATCCAGCTTTACGCATTGATGAATATTCTCATGACCCATGTGATTTTAAATGTGTCTACCTGTGGCCCAGCATTCATGAGTGAGCTTTGCTCTTCATCGTGACTTACTTCCTGTGCTGAGCGCTGGGCTGAGAAATTGAACCCTGATTTACAGACGGCATAATAACAGCCGTCGAAACGTTTATTTGTGTTGTACTTTACATATTTGTGTGTGTGTGTGTGTGTGTGTGTTTGTGTGTGTGTACAGATGAAGCCAAATAAATGTGAACAGCTTCTTCTCTTGCTACCCCAAAGGTTAAACAACACACACACACACAGTTCCAAGGACACTGCACCAGAGCCACAGAGCAGTGAAAGGGTGAATGCTTTGATCGCCCATCCATCATCATCATCATCATCATCATCATCATCATCATCATCATCATCATCATCGCTTCCTGTGTGGTATCTAGGCTTGGGTACCGAAAGCTACTATTAGGGGAGGCCTAGGGGAGGCCTACTACAGTTTCCCATATAGCCGGTACCTACCAGATAGAATCACAATCTCAACATATACGAAAAGTATTTTTTATTTGGCAAAGTTGTCGGGCCTGGTGAAAAATAATATATTCTATGTGTCACTCTCATGACGCCCACTAGGAAGACCACTAGGTGGCGCTGTTTTTGAGCAAAATCCGTAACGCTAATAACTCCTGCATAGTTTGTCGCGCATTCAAAAACCTTATATCCACGCATTCGAGAATTATTGCTGCACCTCCTCATATAGGCCACACCCACTTCCGCCTCAAAAATGTTTTCGCTAGAGCGCAAAAACTCCAAAATACTACGTCTACGGGTTCCATCTATGCGCCTTTCTTTGATTTGCACAAAACTTTACACGTAGCATCTGGAGACTGTCCCATGAAAAAAAGTAATTGGAAGTATTTTGATATTTCCAAAAATAAGCGTGTTATAAAATTAGCAATTTGTGTAAATGTTACGTCAAAAAACCAAGTGGACCATTTCTCCACATTGGTATGTCCGTTCGACACCAAACTTGGGTCAATAGTTCCTTATACCTCCATTAAGCATCGTACAAAATTTCAGGCCATCACCACTAGGTGACGCTCTTTAAAATAAACAAGTTTATATTTGTATTTGGTTTAGGTTTTACTAATGATGTAAAAACACAGACTGATTTTGAGTGTTTTCTATTCAAGTAGATTTGTAGTCGTTGTTCAACTGAATTGCCAAACTGCCATCTCCGCTCTCTCTCTCTCTCTCTAGTTCCCTCTCTCCTCTATTGCAGCTCTGTCGCCCGCTGACATTGCCTGTCTTTGTTACAATTCTGCGGCTAAGTGCACCGCTCTTAAAAAGATTCATTTGACTGGATGGTGACAACCAGAACCTTCTCATAAAGTGCTTAAGTGGAGCCAATCATGTATTTCAATTAAACAGACACACACACACATTAGACCTGCCAACATGCGTGTATTTTGCGTACAAACTAATTTTCTGTCCAGGTATGCAGGTACAAGATCCGAGTTAAAGGTATGCAGAAATTAATAGGGCCTGATTATTTTTCTTTTTGAATAAAAAATAAATCCACAAACTACATCTAACATACTGATTCTGGAGCTGCAGCACAGACATGTATGAAGTTTGTGCCAACAAACATAGAGATTAATAAATCATTACACCACAGAGATACCCTGTCTGCCCCTCCTCCTCCTGTCTGTTGTGATGCTGAGTTTACTATCAGTTGTAAGTACACACATGGACAACTCAACACACAGATAAGATAAGACAGATAAGCATCCCTTTGCAACTCTGTGTGTTGTGGAAAGGTAAACTATGTCTAGTTTACAATGATTTTGTGACTTGAGATATAAAGAAAGGTTTGCATGTGCTTAAACATTTGGTAACGTTGTTGTGTATTGTTGTTGTGAGCAACTTGTTGTCTGCTCGTTAGCCATAGGTAATGTTTTCAAGCTAACGCTAGCAAACATAAGATGGAATGTCATTCAGTGGGCTCTACAGTGCGAGCAGTTAAAAATAAAAAGTGAATATGAAAAAACTGGTTGCATCTGTGCGAGTGTGATATACATTTAATTCTGGCGACAAATTAGTTGTATTCTCCATGTAACATTACAAGGATCACGCAACCTGTTTGACTGTAGCCTAACTGTAATTATTATGATCCATGTCACAAAAAGCATTACAAAAGTATAATCAAATCAATAAATATATTTATACCATGGCCCAGGTGAATACTCGATTCTGATTGGCTGGAGAGGTGTTGATTATGTTTCGATAACATGCAGGGCTTTGACGTGATTGTAACATAAGCAGTCTTATCACCGGTCTAACTAATTAATGCGCTAAACGAAACATTAATAACTGTCAACTTGGATTGGACTTGGATGGGACTACGTTTAGAAAGCTTCCCCGATGCCATGTCGTTACTAAGATCGTCTCTATTTATTGGAGTAATAAGGTAACGTTGCCATGTCGTTACTAAGATCGTCTCTATTTATTGGAGTAATAAGGTAACGTTGCCATGTCGTTACTAAGATCGTCTCTATTTATTGGAGTAATAAGGTAACGTTGCCATGTCGTTACTAAGATCGTCTCTATTTACTGGAGTAATAAGGTAACGTTGCCATGTCGTTACTAAGATCGTCTCTATTTACTGGAGTAATAAGGTAACGTTGCCTTGTCGTTACTAAGATCGTCTCTATTTACTGGAGTAATAAGGTAACGTTGCCATGTCGGTACTAAGATCGTCTCTATTTAATTGAGTAATAAGGTAATGTCTGCATTCCATATGAATCTCATGTTGACTGATTGCTTTCCAGGCATTAGTCAGACTGATGTATTTTTCCGGTCATTTGCCGTTTGTTTCCAGGAACACAAAAAGTAGTGTAAGCTAAAAGTTGTAATTTTGAGACAGAATTTCCCCAAAATATGAATCAACACCCTTATATTTTAATGATTCGCAAGTGGCCTTGGTATAAGCAGGATAATCCACTCCGAGGTGTGCATGCATCAAAAAATAATAATGCATGACGCAGGGCAATCCCCCGCTTCATGCATTATTTTTCGATACATGCACACCTCGTCGTGGATAATAAACATCTTGGCATTAAATGGATTTGGGAGTTTAGACGACAATAAGGAATGAAAGAGTGTCTGGTATTAGCTATAGGTAATGCTTCTAAAATGCTTTTGCACTACATTTGAGATTTTATCAATTTTGAAAATCTGAAATGATGAATGCGTTGCAAAGAAATACAATCAGCACCTTTACATATGCTGAAACACCAGACTCTTTTCTGTAGCAAACAGCGATCAGATTCTCTTTGCAGTAGCCTACTTAAGCTTTGTGTAGCCAGTTGGGGACTGTGTCAATGCGATCATTTGTTTTAGTTTTTTTCAAAATTATTTTGCTTTTAGTGTTGCTTAGGAACCGTGTTTAAAAAGCCAATAATTGGGAGCTAGTGATTGGTCCTGTTTGAGAGCTGACAAGCGATCATCTATACTAGAAACTAAACTTGGGGGCACATGTGATAAGTTAAATATATAATGTTAAATATATAATTATCTCCATTCTACACTGTAAATGTAATGCAATAAACATACAGATAATCTGTGCTAATTCCATGAAACATATTTATTTTATATGTTCTGTACTTATCTGTATGAATTAGCATTGTATGTGAAGTATGTTTTGTAAATACATTTTCAGAGGAATGAAATGAACCAGGTGTGATCCTAACGTTTTGAATGTTTTTCATGTGCACATGAAAAAAAAACAGCTACAGCATCAACCAAGGCATCAAAGCATTTTAAGTACAAAAAATAGAAAATTAATTTTGTCCATGGTGATGAGGTGCTGGCTGGTGAGCAAGCTGGTAGCCGTCCAGTGCGGTAGCCAGACGTCCAGTCATGATCACAGCAACACACTAAGACAGAGACAACAGTATGGTTAGACGTGGCAGGACACACACAAACACACACACACACACACACTCTAATCTAGTACCCGTCGGCAGCAGGGGTAGGCTAGCGCTGGCTAACAGGTTGATTTAACTGTAATGAGAGCTGAGGGGCACTCCTAAGAGCCAAATGAGCGAGTAAAGAGGTAGGTTTTAAGTTTGGATTTGAATTTATCAACAGATACAGCTTCCCTGATGCAGTGTGACATCTTCAAATTGTGTTTGTTGTTGCTTTGGGCCGATGATTATCAGCTCTGTCTTTCCTGTGTTAAGCTGCAAGTAGTTTTGGGACATCCATCTTTTAATTGCAGTCAAGGAGGATTCAACCTTCTGGATCTGGGAGGAGTCATTTGATCCAATAGAAATGTTGATTTGAGTGTCATCGGCATAGCAGTGAAAACTAATTCCGTAGCTGCGAATGATATCGCCAAGAGGAAGCATTTAGATTGCAAAGAGCAGTGGACCAAGGACCAACTCTTGGGGGACTCCAAAGCTTAGATTTCAGTGTTTCGATTGTGAGTCTTCACACAGAACTAATTGCGTTCTGTTTGTAAGATAGGATCTGAACCAAAGAAGAGCCGAAACTTTAATGCCAACATTGTGTTCAAGACGATCAAGAAGAATGCTATGGTCGATTGTGTCGAAGGCTCCCACTCCCAAGGTCAAGCAGCACCAGCAGGGAGCTTGCATTGCTGTCCATGGTAAGAAGACGACTGTTTACCACTCTGGTCACATCAATTTCAGTGGAATAGAAAGTCCTAAACCCTGAAAGTGTTCACATAAGTTGTTCATCATCAGGTGATTGATGGTTTGGTTAGCTACAATTCTTTCCAGTAATTTAGAAAGGAAAGGAAGGTTAGAGATGGTCCGATAACTGCTGAGTACTTCAGGGTCTAGGCCAGGCTTCTTGAGTAGAGGTTTTATCGCAGTGGTCTTAAAAGTAGAGGTACATCCAAGGAGATGCAGGGGTGATACGACGGCAGCTGTAAGTAGCCTGGCAGTCGGGGGCGGGGGCAAGATACCACCACCTGGAAAGTGAGCAGAAAATGGTCAGATAAAGCTGAGATATAAGGTGAGACAACCACGTGTCTGTTTTTTTACGAGGGAGGCGCAGAAGCCCCTCAAAAACGACAGGACCCCCTCAAAAACGACATGGTACATCTCAAGGGGTTTTATCCTGTAACAACCTTACATAGAAAGCCAGGGCAAGCTGGATCTGGAGAACTTCTATGCAGATGTTAAGAACTTCTGTTTTTCTGCAGTCAACTACATGTTGCTGAAATTTCCATTTGGAGATGAGCTCCTCCAGCATGCAGTGGTTGCTGACATTGCAAACAGGCAGACTGCCAAAATCTCTCAAATTTTTCATGGCATGCTTTCCCTGCATTATCCCTGAGGGAGCTTCTGTTGATCAGGTGGAAGATGAGTTTACTCATGACTATCAGGCAACAACCTTTGAGCAGAGTCTAAATCGGCACGATGAAAAGGGGGACCTGGTTTACTCCCACCTTTTGGCTGTGATGCTGGGGATATTAGACATATTCCACAGCAATGCAGACTGCAAACAAAAATTCAGTCTTGTGTCCAAGAACAAACCCCAGTACTGTGGTGTGTTCATTGAGGAAGGAGGCCCCGACACAGGAACGCTTTAACTCACTTTATTTGTTTAGCTTTAGGTAATTATCTATGAAACAGAAGGAGGAGTATTGTAAAAGTCACGCGCGTGGAGAGCTCCTTAGCTTTGCATCTGTCCGGATGCGCTGCCTGGGGGTCTCTGGTCTCCCCCCGGATGTGTTGTTTTTAGTCTATGGGCAGGCGCGGCCTCTATGACGCATAATATGCTCTGATTGGCTAGTGTTGAGCGCCTGCCCCCAGTGTATTATGTGTGCCGCCACCTGGTGATCAGGTTGGGTAAATACAACTTATATTTATGTTATAGTCCTTATTAGCTATGTGAGGATATTACAGTATGTTGATACATATGTGCGGTTATCCATTCGTCACAGTACAGAGCCTCCCTCAGTACAGACATGCTGAGTGCCCTCGTAACCAAGAAAGTTTCAATAATTGCCAGGGGAACTGCCACAGAGAAGTCTACCCTTATGCCCTGCTGCGTAAGGTTAAATCTGCTAGCTAAGGCTAAATCTGCTAGCTATCAGGCAAACCGTCTAGAATATGATTTCCTGAAATTTGGAGGACTCCTGAACATTTGTTCTCACCCACTGTATCCTATCATAGCTTTTTAGTTTTTATTATGGATAACATGTTTATATATTTGCTACTGATGCTCTGCTTCAAATATTTGTTTTTCTTATCATATAAGGGTTTTTATTTAATGTTTTATTATGGTGAAAGAGTTTGTACGCTTTGTACCTAAACAAATTACTTGTTTCTATCTTACCTGTTTAATAAAATAAAAACATTATAATTACATCTTGTTCGTGACTTTTGTCATGTGTGTAAATGGAATGCTGTCAAGAAAGAAAGTATTCCAACCTTTTATAGACTTGATTAGGTACAATGTTATAATTGCAATCAGACTCACAAACAGCGCATGGACAAGCGCTCTAGTTTGCCCCGCACATGCACGTCTGGTACTCTTGAAAGTTGGACAGGATTGGCAGGTTTGACACACATACACACACACACATACACACACACAGCATGCATGCACACACCAAAACATACACAAACACACACACACACACACACCAATTGACACACACACACACAGATACACCAAACGGTACACACGCAAACACACACACGTGCACAAGCACAAACAGCCACATGCCTGCACACACTACACATACATCACACATGGTGAAGTCCTCCAGTGGCCAGGGAGCGTGTGTGTGCATAGCACCTAAAGCTCACTAACAGAGCAGGCAGTAAATGGAGCTGTTTGGATGCGGTGCACGCTTGGCTGTGCTTGATAGAATTTATTCAAACGATAAAACTGTGACTATTGCTCCAGATAATGTTTTAGGAAAGTGGGGCCCGTTATTCTCTACAGTTAACTGCAGTGTCTGCGTGTGTGTGTGTGTTTGTGCCTGTGCGTGTGTTTGTGCCTGTGCGTGCATGTGTGTGTGACCAGGTGGACACTCACTATCTGACCTTCCTGTTTCTATAGCTCTCTAATAATGACACATTTCATTCACTCTGTGTGCTTTACTTATGAAGCTGCATTTAAAACTTTATACATTTCAGGCCTTCTGACCTTACCTTGGACTGGTTTCTTTTATCAGTGTCACTTCTGCGATGATCTCTCCCTCTCTCCCTGTTGTCTTCCTGTCATAAAGGGTTGGCCAATGGGCAGAGAGGGGCGGGATCGTCGGGTGACATGGTTCACCTGTGCTCATGTTTATTTAAAGGTACACTGTGTCGAATTTAGTGCCATCTAGCTGAACGGCTTGGCAGAAATTGAATATAATATTCCTTAGTATGTTTTCATTAGTGTATAATGACCTGAAAATAATAATTGTTGTTTCTTCGTTACCTTAGAATGAGCCCTTCTACATAGGGAGCTTCATCAAGGAGGCTGCCATGTTGCACTGACATGTTTCTTCATGTTTCAGAATGGACAAACAGCTCTAGAGGACACGTTATACATTTTTTAAATTTTTCAGTTTATGAATTTATCAAGGAAACTCATCACTTGACACTTACTTGATGTTGTCGTAGACGATAACAACATTTTGGAAGTACCTACTAGGGATGCAAGAAATACCAAAAACTCCAATCGAATACACGGCCCAAATCTCAACAAGTAAAGTCAGTTTATCCTGTATTACAGGTTCGAGTCAGTTTAACCTGTATTCTAAAGTCTATGTGAGTTACATTACGCCCACACCGGAGCTCCACTGGCCACACAGATTTTAGCTGCTTTTTACTAGAGCTAGTGGGATACACTTCTAGACAGTGATTTTAATGTTATATCCATTGGGGACATTTTGAAATGTGAGACCTATCCGGTTAATTGCATTTTGGTTAGGTTATTGTTTAGGGCAGGGTACTTGTAATTTGCCTATTGTGTAACAATGAGCCAAACGATGGCTCTATAGAGAGGAGTGCTGCTGCCCGTCTCCTCGGCGGGGTAACTCCGCCCACCCGGGCCAGCTACTAAACGTTGGCGAACAAATCTATTGTAGTCTCAACCACAATATGCAACGGCCAAGACTTTATGTTGAACCCTTTAAATTATATATCCTGCTTCAAAACCTGGCTAAAATACATGTTGACATAATATACCATTTATTTATAAAACGTCTACAAAACAATTTTTGATTACAATATTTGTGTAATCATTTATGGTTTGCTTGACAAGTACTCGTTTACTTGAGTACACGTTTGCTTTAGCACCTACTTGCACCTTACTAGTCAGTACAGGCCACCGTAGCTTCTCCTACATTGTTGGAAAGAGAGAGGTGAGGGGAGGGGGGATTCAGTTGGTTGCAATACTAAATCCTACACACTACACCTTTAAGCCATGTGGCTTGTGTCATTCTATGGCTGATTCTCTGGTTCTCTGACTCTCTGTCTCTGATGCTTTCTCCTGTAGGTTTGTGCTCTCCTTTGTTGTTTTGTTTTCAGGATTGCACCAGTGACTTATAGTCTTAATTTCAACATTCATGCACCCTACACTTCACTTCATACATTGCTTCATTACTGATAACCTTCAAGCATTCTTGCTTATGTTCTGTTTTTGACGTTAGATAAAGAGATAATTAATAACTTTTGACAATTTGATCCTGTGTGAAGTCCCTTTTTCTCACTTACCTGAGCCGGTTCCTGACACTTCAAAGAAGAGAAAGAATGACAAAGAATGAAACTATGAAGTGCGATCTCTGTCAGTCCACAAAGAGCAGAGAAATGTGAGTGGCAGCTAATTACAGCCAATGGTTGAGCGGAGAGAGATAAACAAAGGAAATGGTTTGAGAGAAATCCCATGGGAGATTACTATCTCCGCTCCAGCAAGACTGTGAGAATAAATTGTGTGTGTGTGTGTGTGTGTGTGTGTGTGCGTGCGTGCATGCGTGCGTGCGTTTGTGTGTGTGTGTGTGTGTGAATGATCTGTTTGTTTCGAAGGCCCTTATAAGGGCTGCTGGTAACAGCCGCTCCTAGCGATGACACGATGACAAACACAGCTTATTATAGAAATGGCTTTATCAATGTGTTTATGGCCCTTTCTCTCGTCTTATGTTGGTGTGTGTGTGTGTGTGTGTGTGTGTGTGTGAATGCGTGTTTTAAGTGGGAGTTATTGGTGGATGCGTAAAATGGGACAATAAAGATCAAATGTGCTTGTGTTATGGTTTCTTTGTTGAGGTTAGAAGAGAGACAATGGAGAGAAGAAACACAATACATAGAGGAATGGTAATAACTGTAGCAAACTTTGCTGCTTACTCAAACCCACACACACTCACACACACACACACACACACATGCTCCATTAAGTTGATAGGTAATATACTGTTGAACCATTGCAAGTCCTTAAGGGAGGGGTATTGTCTCTGTATCTATGATGTCTTCTAAAGTGTGTGTGTTTGTGTGTGTGTAGGCTGAGGACATTTGGGATCAAACCCCAGGAATTTCGGCACACTCCCACACTCGGCACACTTAGTCTCCCAAGTACCCAAGTCCTAGAGAGTGCGTGTGTGTGTGTGTGTAGTTACCCAGGTCTGTGTTGCTTATTCAGACTTGTATCTCCCTGCTTGGAGGGGGTGCAGCCACAGGTAACAGCAGCTTCTAATGAGCTCAATTATTACAATCATCTGCACTCAACTCAACACATTAATGTGGCTCTCGTATTCATCTTTCACACATCTCTTCTCACTGGAATGGTGTAAACGTCGTCTTTAGTTTTTCTTTTACAATTTTGTGGCCAACAGTTTGTGTCATTCACACTAATATGCTATAGCTCATTTGCTCGCTGTCTCTCTCTCTCCCTTTCCCTCTGGTTTACCCCGTTTTGTCTCTGTGTCTCCTATCGACAGATGTTGGCTGCCATTCTTCCTTCTCCAATAGGATAATGGGTAATGTAGCTGTCGGTCCCCTCAGACAATCACTTGTCACAATTATGCTTTAAAACAGTTAGGAGATGGAGTGTGTGTGTAGACATTGCATGGTGTGATTGACATTTGTCTTTGAAGGATTTCCCCTCTTCATTCCTATAGACATACAGGGCTTCAAACAACCATAATCACTTATGAAAATAAATGAACAGTGTTATTTTGTTCCAAATATTTATTTAAAGTTCCCATGACTATGGTATACAATAGCCTCCGTGCTCACAATACAAACGCAGCCTTTTTTCTGATCCACAAAGTAGATCACTCTCCAATTATTGTCACAAAAGCACCTTTTCCAATGTGGTCAAAAACAAAGGAGAGAGATAAATCAAATAAATACAAGCAAAAACAGATGATGGCGATGCGTAAAATATGTAAAATGTCCAGAAATAATCAGATAATATAAATTCCCCTCTACATTTGATGGTTGAGGATAGAAAAAAAGATGAAAACAAAATGTATGCATTCCTATTTCCTGGCCCTTGGTGGAGATGTAAATGAAAGGATCTGGTAAGAGTCCATTTGTGTTAAGGTATTTTTCTCTGAATGGCCCAATGTAATATTTGCTGTTGCTACTTTCCCTGAAATATGCAAATTAACCAATATAAACAAAATGCTTTGTACTATACACATGCCAACAAAGATTTACCAATTGAATGTTTAATTTCTTCATAATTCATTAATCATTTCTTCAATTTCAGCGATTTGCTAGGTTGATTATGGACTTGTTTACATGAAGTGTGCTCAATTATGACGATAAAATTATAACAAGAATATAATAAACCTTTATTTGTATAGCACACCTTTCATACATATACACATGCAGCTCAAAGTGCTTTTTTCACCAGATAAACAGGCACTTCCTCTCCTTCCCTGGATCTGGGTGTGTGAATAGTAGGAGCAGTCTTGGATCCAAAAGTTCGTCAATGCTAGTCGAACTTCTGGGGGTAGACTGCACAGCGCCTGGGCCGGAAACCAGAAAGTGTGAGGGGCAGAGTTATGCAGTGTTTCCTGTTTTGTTTAGCTTGTCTTCCCACCTGCTACGGGAAAAGTTTAGTTTACCAGTGCTTGCCGAGGTTGTGTTCGCTGTTGGCCAAGGAGGGATACGAACAATGGGAAGTCGATGCTATCGTTTTAGTTATCAGTCCTCTTCTGGAGCTGAGATTAATGTTCAGCCATCTCATGTTTGTTGTGGTTCCACCGGTCAGGTTGTTTCCAGTAGAGACCCATTCAATATAAAATCTACAGATCCCTGCCTCCAGCAACATGATTAGTCGAAATACATCTGAAGCGAAAGAAAATGAAACGCCCCATTCACCCAGATTAGATTTAGATGTTAATCTAAAGTCTGATTTGATGGATCCATCAGTCCTACTACGTTATAGCAAAACATCTTGGGGGAGACGGCCCAGAGCTTGGACCGGAAACCAGAAACTGAAAGGAGCGGAGTTACGCCTCGTTTCGTTACGGAGCTATTCTACCGAAGAGAAAATAATTTGCACGAGTGGATGAAGCTTTCAGAAGGGGCTTTATAAAGGATTTATACATCCCCCCGTTCACCCAGATTCGAGCTCTTCTGCTATCAGACTTTAGATTATTAATCTAAAGTCTGATTTGTGAGACTTGGTGCAGAGTAATGTAATGTCAGTATGAGGTGAGCATATTTCATGCTCCCCCACCGCACCCCCCTCCTGCCCAACCCCCTCCTCTCCTGAAATAGTATTGGGTATAACACTGGCTTCCAGGTAGGCAATATTTCAACCACATTGACAGTAATTTCCTGAAATTCAGTAGCCGATTCACTCAAGAAAACATTAAAACTGGGGTTTTTTTCATGACACAGTCTATTTCTCTCTGGGTGTATTTTTATTTAATTAGAATAAAACATTTTTAGAGAATCAGAAAATCCTTTACATGAATAGATACACTGAACTCTGCTCTCTGCTGAGGGCTGTACTTCCCCAGGTAGATGCAAAGGATTGGGGATATGTTGAATAGCTGCAAATTCCTATCTTCAAATATCGACCTGTTGAACGTATATATGATATTAATCTTAGAAATCATATATATATAAATATTTATATGGCTCATCAAACATAATGCATTTGGCCCTCTTGCTTTGCAGCACTTCTGTGCTCCTTTCCTTCTGTGTTGGCGTTCAGCTAAATTAATAAACACTTTTGTGCATGTCTAGCAGGCGCTGTCCATAGTGCTGTCATCGGACCTGTGTGTTACACTCAAACAACTATCAACAAGCTGTCTATATATATATATATATATTAGTGGTGGGCCGTTATCGGCGTTAACGCGCTGCGATGACGCGAGAATCTTATCGCGCGATAAAAAAATTATCGCCGTTAATCTATTCTCAAAGTTGGGTTGGGAGCTGGGTCTATACTGGATTTCCACCAAGGAAGGTAAGCGCCGTGGAACGGCTGCGCTGCGGAACAGCTGCGTCCTCTGCTCGGCGACCCCCCCCCCTCGGTCGTAGGTCTGGGCAGTGGCGCCTTAATGCACGGGCTTACCTGGGCTTCAGTCCGGGGCCTCGGCCAATCAGGGGCCTCTTAAAAAATATATATTTAAAAAAAAGATGATAAACATCCGTATTCGCGGTGTCATTACTGCCCCCCCCCCCCCCCCCCCGTCAACAATCGCGCACTTTTCCCCCTCCGGTCAACAATCGCGCACCTCCCCCCCCCGTTGCGTCGTAGGTCTGGGCAGTGGCGCCTTAATGCACGGGCTTACCTGGGCTTCAGCCCGGGGCCTCGGCCAATCAGGGCCCCCCCCCCCCCCCCCGTCAACAATCGCGCACCTCTCCCCCTCCGCTCAACAATCCCGCTCCCCTTGGGAGCTGGGTCTATACCGGATTTCCACCGGGTAGTCCGGCAGATTAAGTCCATATTTTAGGACAATCGTTCACTTTGCGATACAAGCACCAAATTCGGCCACCACGCTGAGCAAAAAATGCTGATGGACAACCACATAAGCCAAATTTTACATGTATTTACTTTATGCGCATGCTCCGCTCTTCCTCTCCGTTTCCGGTGAAACAGCGCCACCTATACCTATATATTAGACGCTAGACGCTAGTAGACGCTTCGCTCTTCGCTCTCCGCTCTTACTTTCTTACTTTTCTTTTTTTTCCCATTGTAATCTTATCCTTTTGCTACACAATTTATGAAAAGCGGGTCCTGGATACTTCTAAATCACTGGGAGCTTAATTTATGAAAGTATCTGAAGGCTACCACTATTATTTAAACACTTTTTACTTCGTGAGTGTGGCCTATCAGCAGCATAAGCCTGCACTATACTGACTGGATTTGTGGAGCTCAGCTAAGCTAAGCTAATTAGCAACAAGATGCCTCCCTTTTCCACGGATGACTACTACAAACTTCTCCAGAAGATAGCAGTACTGGAGACAAAGATTCTGCGACTCGAAGTCAACGTGGAGGTAAATGGTCAATATGGGAATGAAACCACTCTACCGATGACACAAATCAGTGGAAAGGAGCAGGCTAACAGACAAATGCTTTGTGCAAAGCCAAGGCATAATTCATGTAAAGATAAATCGCCTCCCTCAGATATGGGAAGACGGTTAACAGGCAGAACCCAGCACCTGGAGACTCGTGATGATACTGAGTGGCCTGCACTGCCGTCACACAGGAGGGTCTCTTCAACCCCAGTACCAAGGAGAAAACAGCCGTGGAATGTGGCTAAAACAAAAAGTAAGAGCAAACTGACCAAAGACACAGGGATTCTACTAGAGAACAGATTTGCTCCACTTTTACAAGACCCTGACTCCCCAAAAGAAAGGTCATCTTCCAGCACCGGAGAAAGGTATGAGGCTAAATCATATACTAAAAGGCTGCAGAAAGAGCTAACCACTGGGCCTCAAACGCTGATAGTGGGTGACAGAGCTGTGAATAAGACAAAACACTTTTTCAGCAAAAACACCAAAGTACTTTGTTTTACCAATGATATGGTGTCCGATATCTCAGAGAAAATTCTGGAAATCACTGCTGAGCATCCGACAGTGAAATCTCTCGTCATTCACACAGGAGCACTTGATGTTGTCAAGCAACAATCAGAGGTATTGAAACGGGATTTTAATGATCTGCTGAACAAAGTTCGATGTCTGAATACTGAGGTGTTTATCAGTGGACCTCTACCAACAGTTCGGCGAGGAGACGAGAGATTCAGCAGGCTGTTGATGCTAAACAGATGGCTCAAAGATACGTGTGCTGCTCAATCAGTGAACTTTATTGACAATTTCAATTTTTTTGGGGAACGCAGACACCTCTTTGAGGCAGATGGATTTTGCCTTAACAAGTCGGTCACCAGCAGCCCCTGCCAAGGACAAGAGGCGAGACAATCCAAAACAACTGATAAGACAGCCTTCTGGACAAAAACTACTACCGCCTGAGATAAGGAGTGACCATGAAGGACAGCACACCGAGAGAGAGGTTTTAACGTCATCATCCTTACCCCAACACGAGGAGCTTCCCCCAGCCCCAACAACCCAACATGAGGAGTCTCCCCCAGCCCCAACAGCCCAACAAGTGGAGTCTCCCCCAGCCCCACCAGGAGACTCCCAACTTTCACCCACTGGGACCCCATCCAGCCTTTCATTCTCTCCACACAGTCCGGATTCCCCCATTCCCCCTTTTTCTGGATTTCCAACTCACACCACGTCCAAATCCCATTTTTTCTCCCCTAAATCCCCCTCCTCGTCCAGCCCCACGTCACAGAGCCCCCCCACCTCCTCTGACTCAGATAATCTGTGAGTCAGACTGATACGTGCCGGGTCCAGGCTGCAATACTGATACCAATAATGTTCTCCCCCAGGAAAAGTCAGGGCCCTATGGAGTTCAGATAGCCTTCTCAATCCCTGTGATGACAGGTAACAGAAGAATGGTTAAACTGGTGAGAAATAAAAAGGGTAAATCTGCCAATTTATTAAGTATAGCATGTCAACCTCGAAATATGCCAGTGTCTCCTGCTATCTCCACAAGATTAGCTCTACTCAATATCAGATCACTAGTCAACAAATCACTGTTAGTTAATGACGTCATTATGACCTATGATCTAGATTTTTTACTTCTTAGTGAAACATGGCTGACTGAAGGTAGCTGTTGTGCTATTCTCAATGAGGCAGCACCAACAAATTTCAGTTTTATGAACAAGTGTCGAACTGGTAAGAAAGGCGGGGGAGTTGCTGCCATCTTTAAATCTGTATTTCAGTGCAAGGAAATTACGTTAGGTGATTTTAGCTCTTTTGAATATCTGTTTTTTACTAAAAGGTGTTCCAAAAATCCTTTTTTTAATCATTTATAGACCTCCAAGATACTCAGGAAAATTCATTGATGAGTTTGCTGAACTGCTGTCAGTTATCTGCATTGATTACAACTTTTTTTTATCATAACAGGGGATTTTAACATTCACGTAGACAATAACATGGACAGTAATGCCAAATAACTCTCTGCTCTACTTGACACTTTTGGCCTCTTGCAACATGTGAAAGGGCCCACACACACTCGAGGCCACACTCTGGATCTGGTTATCTCTAAAGGTGTTAACATTTCTTCTGTTGATGTTAAGGACTTGGCTCTTTCTGATAATTTCTGTGTGTTCTTTAACTTACAGATCATTCCAAATGTTCAGTTAACCTCTGTGTCTGTTAAGAGAAGGTACATAAATGAGAATACCAGTGCAAAGTTTATGGAGGCTATAGCTATGTCACCAACTGTGAGTGCAGAGTCAGTTGATGAACTCCTAGATAAATTTAACTGGAAAATCTCAAATGTCATGGATGCTGTTGCACCTATTAAAACTAAGACAACCTTGATCAGAAAGAAAACACCATGGAGGAACACTATGATGGTAAAGGCTTTAAAAACAGAATGCAGGAAAGCAGAGTGTAAGTGGAGAAAAACTAAACTCCAAATTCACCATGACCTCTACAAAATAAGTCTTTGTAATTTTAACTATGAGTTACTCAAGGCTAGACAGCGACACTTTTCTGAAATTATTAATAAGAACATCAACAACACTCGCACTCTATTTGCTATGGTTGATAAGCTGACAAACCCCCCTAAACAGATAGCTCCAGAACTCCTTTCCACAGCAAAATGCAATGAATTTGCTTGCTTTTTCAGTGAAAAAACGCAATCCCTAAGACCTCCCAGGAATAACTCAACTGCGATGTCAGAATTTAATACAGTTGACCAAAAAACCATAGAGGAAACAGTTCAGCATCTAAAACCATCAACATGCTGTCTTGACACAATGCCATCAGACTTTTTTAAAACTATTGTGAACTCTGTCCAAATAGATTTGCGACAAATACTAAATAGCTCACTTCAATCGGGCACGTTTCCTAAATCCCTAAAAGTAGCTGCCATTAAGCCACTCTTAAAAAAGAGATCGCTGGATGCTTCCATGTTAACCAACTACAGACCTATCTCAAATCTTCCTTTTATAGCCAAGATCGTTGAGAAAGTAGTTTTTAATCAACTCAGCAATTTCTTGAATTCCAGTGGCCTCTTTGACAAATTTCAATCAGGCTTCCGACCTCACCACAGTACAGAAACAGCTCTTATTAGAGTGTTAAATGATATTAGGTTAAACACTGACTCAGGCAAGGTGTCAGTTCTGGTCCTGTTGGATCTCAGTGCTGCATTTGACACTGTGGATCACAGTATATTGTTGAACAGGTTGGAAACTTGGGCAGGACTCAGTGGAACAGTCCTGAAATGGTTCAGGTCCTACTTGGAGGAGCGGAGTTATTTTGTGACCATTGGAAGTTATGAATCCAATCGAATGGCTATGACATGTGGAGTTCCTCAGGGGTCAGTTCTTGGACCCCTTCTGTTCAGTCTATATATGCTGCCTTTGGGTCAAGTTCTGCAGAACTCTAATGTAGACTATCACAGTTATGCAGATGACACGCAGATATACATAGCACTGTCCTCAGATGACTACAGTCCAATACAGTCATTGTGTCACTGTTTAGAGCAAGTAACAAATTGGATGAACCAAAATGTCCTTCAATTAAATCAGGACAAAACTGAGGTAATTGTTTTTGGCAATAAAGAGAAGAGGATTGCCGTCAGTAAACATCTCGAGTCACTCTCTCTAAAAACTAGGGACCAAGTCAGAAACCTTGGCGTGCTGATAGACTCAGATTTGACCTTCAGCAGTCATATCAAATCCATCACCAAAACAGCCTTCTATCAGCTTAAGAACATATCCAGAGTGAAGGGTTTTATGTCTCAAACAGACCAGGAGAAGTTGATTCATGCTTTTATCTCCAGTAGACTCGACTACTGTAACGGTCTTCTGACTGGACTCCCACAAAAAAGCATTAAACAGCTGCAGCTCATTCAGAATGCTGCAGGTCGAGTTTTAACCAGAACAAAGAGATCAGAGCACATTACTCCAGTTCTAAAGTCTTTACACTGGCTCCCAGTCAGCTATAGAATAGACTTTAAAGTTCTGCTACTGGTCTACAAATCACTGAATGGTTTAGGTCCAGAATACATGAGTGACATCTTAGTAGAATACAAACCCAGTAGGGCTCTGAGATCTACTGACTTAGGTCAGATAGTGAAGCCCAGAGTTCAAACTAAACATGGTGAAGCAGCTTTTAGCTGTTATGCTGCACAAAACTGGAACACACTACCAGCTGAACTGAAATCAGCCCCAACTGTGAACATTTTTAAATCCAGGTTAAAAACACTTCTCTTCTCCTGTGCTTATGATTGAGCTTGTTCAAAGCACTTTAAATTGTAAATTTTAACTGCACTATGTCCTTTTAAATCATGATTTTATGCTGCTCTTATAGTATTTTATGTCTTTCTATTCTTCTGTAGTTGTTTTTATTTTTTTTATTTTTATTTTTTTATTATTTTTTATTTTTTTAATTTTTATTTCAATTCTTATTGTTTTATGTAAACGCATTGAGTTGCCATTGTGTATGAAATGCGCTATATAAATAAAGCTGCCTTGCCTTGCCTATATGCCTGGAATATGAAGTAGCGTGTTGAGTCGTATTGAGATGGATCCGTGTGAAGGGTTTATGTGGAGTGTGTGTTGTTGATGGCTGGTTTACAGCCTCACCTGGCCTGAGTCGGACTAATTGGACTCTGGCTGGGTGGGGCTGCACACCTGTGGTGCATGAGCAATCATGGCACCCAGGATAAACCAGCCATCAGCACACACACTCCAGGAGGAGCACTGTCATGACAAGAAGTACCATCAGCTCGGCGAATAACATCTTGCCTGTAAAACTCCAATAAACACCTTGAACTACATCTACCCGTGTCCTGTGTCGGAGGGCCCCAAAGGAAAGCCACTTCGGTGGCGTGTGGCCGGACGAACCCTGCCACAATCCGTTTGGACGCAAATGTTCTTGATACGATGCCAGGGTAAACGGGGGAAAAAAAGATTGTTTTGGTACATGGGGACTTGGCCGTAGTCTACTAATTGTAGTACTCACTTCAGTTCAATTATAGCAAGTATAGCTTAGTGTCCCAAATGCTATCTAATTATCCCTTTATATGCACCAACTAGTAGTATAGGTAGTTGTAGTATAGTTAGATAGCCGCACCTGAATTGACAGGATGTGCCAGCGCGGGAAAGCCGAGCCAAGGGTAATGGGCTTTAAAGGACAATTCCGGCGCAAAACGAACCTAGGGTTTAATTACACGTGTACCAAGTTTGGAGGTTTGCCAAGATTTGATTTCATGCTAATCAAATGTGACCACTGTTAGCGCAAACCACTAATTACCCCTTAATGCTAGCTGTCAACGTGACGGTTGTACCTGTCTCTGTAAACTGTCTGTATATTTACAAAGTTCTCAATGCTTCGGTTTACATGTAGGTGCCCTCATTATGCTATCATTGATGTGTGGGGCTATTTTGAGTCTTGTTAGTGGTCTAGTAATAGCGATTTCTTTTTACCGCACCCTCTGCCCCGACAACTAGCGTTAGGAGGTAATTTGTGGTTTGCGCTAAAAGTGGTCACATTCGATTAGCATGAAAACAAATCCCGGCAAACGTTCGAACTCGGTACACGTGTCATGAAATCCTAGGTTAATATTGCGCAGGAATAGTCCTTTAATTACCTGAATGGTGTACAGATCGCACGGGACTTAAATGGCACTGGATGAACGATCGGGCTAGGTGTAGGGCACTTGATGTATGAACCTAGTTGTATCCCACATCTGAATGTGCTTTTGTATTTTGTATGGTTAGGTGGTAAAAGGATAGTCCCTCGGCCTCAACTATTACACATAATGGCTGCTTCTAATCCACTGAGTTCTGCATTCTTGTGTGAGATGATGGAACCCATGTGCGAACTACGACAGCGGCGCTTACCTTCCTTGGTGGAAATCCGGTATAGACCCAGCTCCCAACCCAACTTTGAGAATAGATTAACAGCGATCATTTTTTTATCGCGCGATAAGAGTCTCTATTAGTCTCTATTAGTGGCGGGCCGATAACGGCCCACCACTAATATATATACATATATATATATATACATAATTATAGATATAGATATCTTTCTATCTCCATCTGGCTATCTATATATAGGAGAGAGAGAGAGAGAGAGACTGGAGAGGAAAACAGAGAGTTTGGCACCGTCCATCCTCAAGGCACAGATCCTGCAGCTGTTCAAATGTCACTTGTTGATGAAAATGCAATGTCCAGCAGACACCAGCAGCTCATATGTGTTCCACCAATGAGGAGAAAACTATTTGCTGAAATAAGTTAAGTCTGTTACTGTGGCCCAACTGCTGCGATGTAATACATTGACTCTTGAGAATAACATGTTTGAAAGCTAGAAAAAAACCTAAGTATAGGCTAATTTAAATGGCAATGAATATATGATCAAACATTCATTTTCTACTGATGGGTAATTATGTCTGCTGGTCTGTCTGCTTCTCTGACTGTCTATCTGTCTATCTCTGCCTCTCTCTGAACATTGACATGCACGCCCCCCCCCCCCCCCCACACACACACACACACACCTTTCCTACGCACTACATAGAGAATGTCATTATAATATGAATTTAATGTTATTACGCCAATTATAAAGAGCAGAAGTACCATAGGGCACAAAAGTCATTAGCAGGTTATGGTTATAGGTTATATATTAATTGTGTGTGCATGCCTGCGCATATGTATGCCTGGGTGTGCATGCGTATGTGTGTGTGTTTGTGTGTCTTTGTGTATATGTATGTGTGTCTCTGTGTATATGTGTGTGTGTGTGTGTGTGTGCGTGTGTGTGTGTGTGTGTGTGTGTGTGTGAGTGCATGCATTCCAGCAGGGTCATTATATACAGACATAGAGAGGTAAAATAGAGTTCATATACATATCCTCTAACATCTACTGCAGACATGTGAATACAAGGCATCTATTTGGCTAGGCTGGAGTACTGCAGTCGGTTATACATCCAAATAAAATACTATCTAAAACATTTGGAAAAGCATGTGGATGGTTGAACAAAGTAATCAGTGAAATTGCTAGAATCCTACCATCCTATCCTAGCAGACTCATCTAAATTCATATCAAGAATGTATTCAGCAATATTTAGGCAGATGTGCTCACATCTGTACTGTTTTGTTGTTATCTGGTGTTTTTGTTATTATGTTTTAAGAATTGGTTTCGATTTCAACACTAATTGTGCATAGTTCCGCTGATAAACCAATGACACTTCTGTAATGGAAAACTATTTGGAGGAATCAAATAAATGCAAGCAACAAATGAGTTCATGTCCTGGAGCCGTCCTTTATTCATACAATCGATGCATTTGTTTACCACAAAGAGCCGACAGCAAATGTTTACATGCTGCTGACAGCTGTGTGTGTGTGTGTGTGTGTTGTGTGTGTCTGTGTCTGTGTGTGGGTTGTATAATGTGATTATTTAGCTGCTTGGCTTCAAACTTTGTTCTTTGTTGTTTGGATCATAACTTTCTCTGTAAGCAAACTTTCTCTTTTTACTCAGTGTAACTAAACAAGTATGTTTTAAAGTTGAATGAAATTTGAAGTTGAATGATGTCTTGAATTACGTTCCATGAGTCAATTTTATATACGGTTTGTATTATATACGGCTTGTAAATAGTGTGTTGCTCAACAAATGTGATTTATAATCCCAAGAGTCATTCTTTCTTATTTCTTTCTATTGGGACTGTTATTGACAGTACACAATATTTGGAAAAGGAGGGTTGTGATGAGCTTATAGAGGCTAAATTAATTTGATATCAGGTGCAGCAGTCCTGAGTAATATGTAAGCTAGAGTGGGGAACACAGCCAGGTAAACTGCTCGCCCCCAGAGAGATTACATTGCATGGACTACCCACCCATACATACGTACCAGGCCATGGGTAGGAGACTATGAGTGGAGATAAGTCTACTACCGGTGCCCTGGTACATAATAGTAACAGACCCAAGAATAAGCAGCACCTGTGTTGTCCTACGATTACGTCTCTGTGAAAAGGGTCTATCTGAGGTACAATTATCTATCCTATGGCTCAATATATGGATGTCAATAGATTGAATCGGAAGTTGGCCCTGCAGTGGAGTGCATTAGTTTTGTAGTTTTGTTGTAGTTGTACTTTTAGTGTAGTTGAGTGTACTGCATTGTAGTTAAATATAGTGTAATTTAGTGATACTTGTTTGGTGTTGTGGTTCATTTGTACAGTTTGACGTCGCATCACAATGACCGCCTTCATTTTGGAAGCACAGGAGCGTTGTAATGTTAGTTACTATGTTAGTAGTCATGGTTTTTGGTCATTGTAGTACTTAATCGTGAAATTATTTGTCATTATGAGGAGACATTGTTGTGTTTGAAACTTTCTCATTTGTTTCTCATGCGAGACATGGCAAAACAAAGTTTGCATTAGCAGGTTACAGTTTATTTAGATTGATTTAGGATTTTACAGTACTACAACTCTCTTGAAACAAAAAATCCCATTATGTATTCTTATGTACAAGCCCTATAATAACGAACAGTGTAGTGTCATGTAGTGTAGTGTAGTGTAGTGTAATGTAGTGAAGTGTAGTGTAATGTAGTGTAGTGTAATGTAGTGTAGCGTAGTGTAATGTAGTGAAGTGTAGTGTAGTGTAATGTTGTAGGAGCCATACCTGTCCAAACGTATTGACATAGCCACGCCCCCTTGACGTGCCTCTAGGGCGCGAATGTGTACGCTTTAATTGTTTTCATGGACGGACACCGTGGCAAGTTAATGGCGGAGTAGGAACAGTTTTCCGATCGCATACGCATATGGGTCGCATACTCCCATTATTTAGTTTATATTCGGTATTCTTTTATGCACTTCTGGAAAGTCAACCGGATTGTTTTGAATAAACCTCATTTTTGGAATTCTACTCTCTGTGCGTGCTTACCTGGAATCAGGGCTTGAAAACGAAATTATTTTTCAATCGTTCCGCTCCGAACTGAACCGGTATATTTAACGTTTTCGTTCTTGCGTTCCGCCACCAACATATCGTTCCTGAACCGGTTCGGAACGTAAAATAACGTTCGTTCTTAACGTTCCGGCAGTGTTATTGGGCCTCCGCGGTGTGTTACTATTGCGGCCCCCCCCCCGCCGGCCGTAGGTCCGTGGTGTGTTACTATTGCGCACCCCCCGTCGGCCGTTACTATTGCGCGCCCCCCCCCCCGCGGTGTGTTACTATTGCGCGCCCCCCCCCCCCCCCCCCCCCCGCGGTGTGTTACTATTGCGCCCCCCCCCCGTCGGCCCGCGGTGTGTTTGTGTTACTATTGCGGGCACCCCCGCCGGCCGTAGGTCCGCGGTGACGCTCGAACGTGAACGTCGTTTTACGGCAGCGGAAGATTTACGACAGCCAGCATACAGACAGTAAACAGACAGTGAGCAACGGACTTCACATGATATTATTCACAACTCGGATTAATTTAATGAAACCCATTGATTCTTTTGATCGGTGGACCCTTACGGACTTAAGGAATATAAACAATGCAGGAACGGACACACACCGTACGGACTTTATGATCGCTTCAAAAGTTGGAAGTCAGACCTTTTCCCCGTCTCTCTTGTTTACCAGTAAGTCTGATGAATTATGCGTTGGTGTTCATAGTTTGTGTTAAATGAACTGAATGATTTATCTGTGGAGAATCTAACTGATCTAACGATGTGCGTTATGTCCATATGGACAGACGTTTAAACGGTTACCGTATCTTTGTGTAGGTGATCTAAGCGGCTTAAGTCGTTCAAGAAATAATTTAGATAAAATCCAGATCCGGCCTCAATTGGAGACCTGCGTTTATTTGTCAAAACGTGTCGCCACACCCCTGCGTCTATTAGGGACCCCGCTTTTATTGGAAGTTTTACGGTATATAGAGAACGAAAAAACCCTGTTATTAACCGGTTTTGGGGATTTCAGAATAACGTTTCTGTTCCGGAACAGTTGAAGACCATTTGGTTTTCGTTTCCGTTTCCGTTCCTCGTAAAATTCTGTTCGTTTTCGGTTTTCGTTCCTTGAACCGGTTCGGAGCCCTGCCTGGAATGTGTGTCGGGAGAACTCTGCCTCTACCTCATGGCTAAATAAGAAGGTTATAGGATTATCCATAACAAATGTAGTGTAGTGTAATGTAGTGTAATGTAGTGTAGTGTAGTGAAGTGTAATGTAGTGTAGTGTAGTGTAATCTAGTGTAGTGTAGTGTAGTGTAATGTAGTGTAATGTAGTGTAGTGTAGTGTAATGTAGTGTTGCAGGGTTTTTCCTGCATAGAGAATTTGGTGGTGGCCGCCACCGCCAAACTCCTTACCGCCATCAGCTCACGGCTGGCTTGTCGGGATCTGTCATTTCATTCATATCTAACTGCAGTTGCACGCAACCACCAGTAGTGGCGGTGGCGCTGTGTCGAATTTAGCACCGGCCGACATGTCAAACAAAGCATCTTTTTCCATCACATCCAGAGAGACGAAGAAGTTTAAATTGCAAAAAGTATGGATGACAGATCGACAAAAAAAGGTTAGTATTGGTTCTTTTGCACCCAAACATGTCCAGTTCCTTTGAAAAAGTTAACGTTACATGCTACATAAATTCATATTACCGATCGCGCGCGCGCCACCCCCGCCGGTCGTAGGTCCGGGGTGTGTTATGATCGCGCGCGCACCCCCCCTTTTCATAAACTCATAAATGGTCACCCTACCCCACCCTATCCTTTGAAAAATTGATGTTACATGCTACATAAATTCATATTACCAGTATTAGTTAATGATATCAGTTTTGCAGGTATGGCGAAACATAAAATCAGCGATTTTTTCACAAAACGAGTGCGAGAAGAGGAGAGACAAGACAGGTAGAGGAGTGTAGACACTGAAGACAGGCAGCTAAAACTCAATAATTCATGTTATTGATGATATGTGGTAAATTTGTCAGATACGAAAGCAATACAGATCAGCCTCAGCCAGAAGCCGAAGACGAGGGTGAGGGAGAGAGTGAAGCCCCAGCGCAGGACAGCGAGTCAAGCCGAGGGTAGTCAGGCAGTCATTCCGGTGTCAATATAAGTTGAGAATATAAACGTTATAATGATTTTACAGTAACTTTTTAATCTTTCCAGGTCTAAAAAACACCGAGCCAGTGGATTTGACTCGCAATGGCTCAACAAATTTACCTGGCTTAGGCACGGCGCGGATGGCATGACATGTTATGTCTGCCAAAAGCATTGCGCAGCAACTTGCTGGTGGGTTTGTGAGGCAGCCATCCACAAGCCACAGGCTGGATTCCCTTAAACGCCACCAAATGAGAGACACTCATAAAGCGGCAGAGGAGAAAGAGAAACAACTTAGAGAGGGTAGTACTTTATAAAGCTATACTAACCACTACGTGGTTTACAAGACATGAAATAAAAATGAAAATATTTTAAAAAAGTTAATAATAATAATAATAATAATAATAATAATACTTTACAGGGAAAACACTGCAGCGTGCCACAGCCGCACAGGGGCTCTTGAAGGCTGCTTCAAAATAATATATGAATGTCTGAAACAAAAATGGCCGCATCACACCAGCTATGAGCCCATTATTAATCTATGCAAGCGATTGGGCTGTGCTTATTTTGATGGTTTAAATGTAAGTCTGCAGCTAAACAATAATGATGGAAAACTGAACATCTTCAAATTACTGTCAGTTAGGGCTGGGCGATATATCGATATAAAAAATATATCGATATATTTTTAAATGCGATATGGAATTAGACCATATCGCATATATCGATATAGTTCAAATTTGCGCTGTGATCCTTGCTCCAAGCAAGCTGCTGACCCGGAGCTCTCTGCACTGCTCCCCGCTCCCCCGCCCCTCCTCTCTCATGCACAGAGGTGGGAGGGGCAGGAACACACTCCACCACTCTTCAACAAACATGGAGGAAGCAACAACGTCTGCGGAGCGTGCGGAGTTGGTTAGTAAAAGAAAAAGCACTGGCTCAGTAATTTGGAAATATTTTGGATTCAAAGTGTCAGATGAGCAACAAAATCAGGTTATATGTAGGGAGTGCCATAAGCAAGTTGCAGCCAGGGGTGGAAGCACAACAAACCTTTTTCACCACCTAAAACAGTGGCACAAACTTCAATATGAAGAGAGTGTGAAACTGCGCGCTGCAGAAGCCCCAGCCACAAGCCATCCACCACAACCCAAAAAAGCTCCAGCCCAAAGCTCACTGCAAAGTTCATTTTCCTGCAGTGTGCCTTATGAAAAGAAAAGTGGCAAGTGGTGTACTATAACTAAAGCGGTGTCCTATCACATTGCTAAAGATATGGTCCCTGTTGCAACTGTAGAACAAGTCGGATTCAAAAAGCTACTGAAAACTATGGACCCGAGATATGAGCTTCCCAGTCGCAACTACTTTGCACGAGAAGCACTGCCACAAATGTACAGTGAAGTCAGGCAGAGCCTTGCTGACCGGCTCGCTAACGTGACCCATTTTGCGTTGACCAGCGATATGTGGTTGAGCAGGACGTGTGAGCCTTACATGAGCGTGACAGTTCACTTCATTCAAGACTGGGAGATGAAAACAGCGTGTCTCCAAACAAGTTATTTCCCCCAGGATCACACCAGTGAGAATATAGCTGAGGCCCTGCAGGACGCAATTGCAAGCTGGAAACTCCAAGAAAAGCATCGGGTTGCTATAACAACTGACAACGGGAGCAACATCGTCAAAGCAGTTGAGCTGAACGAGTGGCTGAGGATGCAGTGCTTCGGTCACAGACTACACTTGGCTATTGGTGAGTGCAGTGTTGTAAGAGAGAGTATTCAGATATTTTACTTTAAACAAAAACAGTAAAATCTTAGGCCTATGCGGCGCTCGTAAAAGCCGAACAATGCGCCTACAGCCGCTCTTAAAGGTTTGGAAATGATTCAACAAGACTAAATCTGTATTCCAATTACAATAAGTAGCCTACTTATCGGCCAACAATAATCAAACAAGGCAGTAAAAGTGGGCATTAAACTGTATAACTGTTTTGAAAAAAAGGGGAAAAAAGGCCGACATATGCCTATACAATATGCAGCCGGCGCTCGGAAAAGGCTTGCAACAAAAAGATGAGCCACACATTTAGAAACAATTACATGAACTATCTGTGCTGCACCTTTTTAACGAAAGTCTCCTGGCATGTGAAGAGGGTGATAGCGAGCTTTGCAAATCGATCAAGACCAGCATTGTTGAGTACCTCAACAGCAAGTATTCTGACCCAGCCACTACTGACCTATTAGAGATGGCTTCATTTGTGGATCCACGGTTCAGGGCCAGCTAAATCCCAAGTGAAAAAGTCGATGCATTGAAGCACAGAGCTGTCTTGGAGGTGGAGACGCTACTGGCTGATCAGAGCAGCTGTCAACTGCCTTACCTACGTGTGCCCACTGTGCCTGAGCCTGCAGACGGAGAAGCAGCAGTAGCACCAAAAGCTAAGACACTGGCAAGCTTCTTCAAGCAGCGCACAGCCACCACCACTGCACCAACCAAGAGGGGGGCTATTGAAAATGAACTGTCAAGTTACTTGCAGTCAGCAAGTGTGGAGAGTGACACTGATCCTCTCAAGTGGTGGAAGGATCATGAAGTTGTCTTTCCAGCTCTGAGCCACCTGGCAAAAAAGTATCTCTTGGTACCAGCTACCAGTTCACCCTCCGAAAGGGTTTTTAGCTGCAGTGGCAATATCGTGACCTGCCACAGAGCATCTCTGAAGCCGGATGCTGTTGACAGGCTGGTGTTTCTTGCACAAAATCTTTAAATGAAGGAGGACAAGCTTGTCTGTCTTCTAATGTCTACCTCAAGACAGCATTACTGTTTAAAAAGATTGGCCTATTTTATTTTATAGGCTATTTTTATTTAAAATATTTTTTTATTTAAATGTTCACCTTATGGAGCTAAGGTACTCCTGTTATACAGTATTTATGTTTACATTGTATTGTTATTTATCTGTTTATTATTTAACTGTTCACTGAAATAGCCGGTTTCAATAAAACTACTTGTGACATGTCATATTTGGCTTTGACTGAACATTTGCTCTCACTTTGCGGAAAAAATATCGGGATATATATCGTATATCGATATTCAGCCTAAATATATCGGGATATGACTTTTGGTCCATATCGCCCAGCCCTACTGTCAGTTAATCTAATCACTTTTCTGCCCCTAGGTCAGTGCCAACACCAAATATACAAGCAGCCACATAATCAATGAAATGGTGCAGATCATTGGTGACATTGTGGATGATCACCTAGTGGCAGAGCTGTCAAAATCCCCAGTGTGGGGATTAATGATTGATGAGACCACAGACATCTCTGTCACCAAACAACTGGGTCTTACTGTGAGGTGAGACTACTCTTTACAAATAAACAATCAAACTAAATAATAATAATAAAATAGATATTAAAACAATTTAAATTATTTTGACCACAAATATTTATTTCTATAGTTTTTTGGGACCAGATGAACTGGGAAACACTACAGTGAAAACCAAAGTGCTCAACTTGGGTAAAGTGTCCGGTGGTGATGTTGCAACTTTATATAACACTATACTGGGAGTAATAAGAGATGAAAAGAGGCTACCCACCAACAAGCTGGCCTCTTTCGCCAGTGATGGTGCCCCAGTAATAACTGGTGAGTTGTCTCTATTGCTTCTAATAATTGACAGCTGGAATCTAGTAAAGATGCAGCAGCAGTAGTTTCATTGGTTAAGAGGAATGTTTGTGCTTTTTATGGTTTTAATTGTCTGTGATATTTTTTTAATTATCCTAGGAAAGAAAAACAGAGTTGGAAAAAGACTACAGGATTCATTTCCAGGACTCATAACTGTGCACTGTGTGGCACATCGCTGTGTCTCACTGCATGAAGGTGGGAGCACCATACCTCACCAAATATGCCAGAACTGTCGGAACTATCTTCTGGTTTTACCAGGCCTCCCCCAACCGGACTAACAGCCTCAAAGAAATGGAGAGGCTTTTTGAACTGCCCCAAATCAAACTACAGGTTAGCAGTATTCTGATAATTAACATATTTACTTTTTTTTTTGAAAATGATGAAACTCATCCATGAATTTCATAGGGAGGAAACACTACCAGGTGGGAGTCAAATAAGGAAGCAACAGATGTGATACGGAGGATTCTGCCTGCTCTTGTTGCAGACCTCTCTCTCCAAGCCCAAACTGAACCAACAGCTCAGGGACTGTATTCCTTTGTAAAGCATGAGTATTTTCCCTGCACTGTGCCTAATGCAAATTGTACATGAGAGGATCCACCGTCAGTTTCTGGTTTTTCAGAAGAGAAACCTTTTCTTCTCCCAGGTGGAGCAAGAGGTAATGAGATCAGCCCCACAGTACTTGTTTTCCTGTTTCGTGAATGACATTCCTAGCTATTACATTTGACTACAGGTCACAGTGCTAAAAGCATCTCTGACACAGCTGAAAGAAACCAACACAGTCAAGGACCGCTGGCAGGCATGGCTTCAGTCAGATGCTGGTCTGAAGCCTCTGCAGGATGAAATCCCTGCATTCTTCAGAGAAGATGTCTGGGAGAGGTTCAAGAACACTGTAAGTATTTTATATGACATAAAAATACCTTTGAATATATAGATTCAAGAACTCTTATTGAAATATGTGTATTATTCAAATTTAACCTAAATTTTGAATCTTCTACAGGTGATGAAGCCATTTCTGAATGCACTGACTGAAAACATCGATAGCCGATTCCCCAACATCAGCAGTCTGTCTGTCTTCAATGTATTCTGTCCCAGACAGATTCTGACAAACTCTGCAGAGTATGGGGATGCTGAAATGAAGACACTCTCAGACTTGTTTCCTAGACTGAATGAGCCTGACCTGGTGTCTGAGTGGGCCTCCTACAGACTGAGTGAGAAATCCTGATCTGAAGGTACAATCAATCAATAAATCACAACTCACCCAATATATATGAAAAATTGCCCTTTTCTTTAAAAATGTTGACTTTGAATGGAATTTTCACATGATTATCTGGATAAATAAATAGTGTTTGTGTGTTTGTTCTCACTTGTGCTCTACTTCAGAACAAGTCATTGGAGGAGGTGCTTTTATGGCTTGTTTCCCCTGAACCCTCTCTACTCTATCCCGCTCTGAGCATTGCAGCTGCAATAGCCCTGACAGCACCTGTCCAGACAGCAGATGTTGAGAGGCTATTTTCTGCACTCAAGATTGTAAGATATGATTGAGAACACTATCACAATTTATGTCTACACCAGTAGGGCTGGATATCACCACTGATTTCCTGAATCGATTCGATTCCGATTCACAAGGTCCGGAATCGATTTAATCTCCAATTCGATTCGATTCAATATCGATTCGGTTAGGGATATTTCAGTTACAATACCAATTTTGCTTGGATATGAAATAGATTCTCATAGAACTAATGCTGTAAATTGTACAAGGAACCCTCTAACCTGGTGCATTATTAAAAATATTAATGTTTACATTAAGAATTGACCCCAAAGCACGCAGTAACATTAATGTACTTTTTATTAAACATGACTGTCAGGCTGACAATTGTGCAATCAACTACAGTAAATACAGTGTGTATCAGAAGATAAATAAATAAATTAATAAATGAAAGTAAACTATCAGAAATTGAAAAAGGCTCTGAATTACCTTTGAAAATAGTGCAAGATAGTGCAAGTTTTTTTTTGAACATGTTGAAAAACAGTCTTGTAAAACCTCTGGACATCGTAAACTGTAAAGTCCATGAAACTAAAACCCCTTCATTACTGCTTTTTCACTTCTTGGAGACTGAAAGATTTTTCTGCAAGAAAAGGAGCTGATTTACATGTTGCGGAGTGAGGCAGCTCCTTTGTGCAGTAACAATATCGCCAGCGGTTGAGAAAACTCTCTCAGAAGGGACACTGGTCCCGGGGATACAAAGATACCGCTTTGCTTGGCGAGCCAAAAGGGGATACCTTGCATGCACCCTCCACCAGGTCAGTGGGTTTTCAGAGAGTGGAACAGGTGTTACTTCCCTGTATCTGTTCACTTCTTCCTGTGCCTTTTCAGTCTTTTCAGAGTTTTCTGTGGTACCGTGGCTTCTTTTGGCGTGTAGGCTGGCCCAAGGAGAGACATCAATGCAGAAGAGTCCTTTGACCTCTTTGGTGGAGTAGGGGCATCATCCACTTCAACAGGACCAAGGGGGGGGCGCGATTGTAGCACACCCTGGACCTACGACTAGTGTTGCTTTCGTCAACGAAAATTATGACTAAATATCGTCGTCAACGAACCTTTATCACGTGACGAAAACGAGACGAGACGCAACGAAAATGGTGGTCATGTGACGAAAACTATAATCAAATTTATAATGCAATATTGTTGACGAATAAAAACGGGACTAAATGTGGTTTTCAAAATAAAAACTCTTTTCGTCCCGTTCATTTCGTCCCGCTATTATTATTATTTATATTTCTGTTTCCTGAGTCTCGGGGCTGCATCAGCGCACTGCGAAGACGCAAGCGACGTCACTTCCTCAATCCCCACTCGCGGCAAGTTAAAGGCCTTTACACACCGGGGCGTTTTTTTTCCTGTGATTAATTCGCACGTAAATATGAGTTTTCTTACTGTTGTTTTTGTCATGAGTACTTTCACACAGAACGCAAATATTACGCGGCGAAAAAGCCGCTTCACTTGTATTGAACAAATGTCGCAACTGTCGCAGATTCGCATCGCTGCCGCTATGAATAGTTTTGATGTGAAATAGGCGAGTATACATTTTCGTGTCGTTTATTCGTCACGCCCCGGTGTGTAAAGGCCTTAAAGCTCAAACAAAACCTGGCAGGTTAGCCATGTGTGTGTACTTCTTACATGTTTGGTGGGTAAAATAAATATGTTGTAAATTCAAATCAGAGCGTCTTCCATGTCTGTAATTGAATGTTTTCTTGAGTCTATAAGGTAACAATAATATAATAATAAGATAACCTTGTTTGACTTGTGAAATGGGTGACTTAAAGAACATTTTGGTTTTGTCTATACTATACTAGGCACTTGTACTATATTTACTGGTTTAAATAGAATTGCATTACTAAAAAGAGACTAAAATACAATGTTCATTAACTAAAACTAGACTAAAATGTCATCAGTTTTCGTCGACTAAAACTAGACAAAAATAGTCATGGATAATTCTGACTAAAATAAGACTAAAATGCTCAGACTTTTAGTCGACTGAAACTTGACTAGACTAAAATAGTACAAACGTGACTAAAACTAATAAAGACTAAAATGACAGTTTGACACAAAGACTAGACTAAGACTAAAATGAAAACAGGCCGCCAAAAACAACACTACCTACGACCGATGTATTATGACAGTCCTGGACCGGCCCAATAATCTGGACCGGCCCAAAAATAATAATACACAAAATAAAAAAAATATATATATATTACGGCCGGACGGCTCGGCCTGAAATCGTCCGGCCGTTCGGGAAATCTCCCGAACCTCCCTATGGCCAGCCCGTCCCTGCACACACACACACACACACACACATACATTAAGTAAGCATACCTTGAATTCAAGTTGTTGTATACAGCAGTCTTGAGGTCCTTAATCACTGTGGAGTCGTGGGGGACACTGCGCATCTCCTCCAGCAGCTTTCACCAATCACCAGCTTATGTACAGGCAGATCCAGTATCCTTTGCTTCTCTTTTAGCTTGTGGCTTGCAGTAGTACTACGGTGAAAAAATGAAGCAATGCGCCTCACTCAGCCAAGCAAGCGCGCAACAGCTGGAACTTTCAGAGCTGCTTGTGAGGCTAAATTGATGGTGTGCGCGAAGCAGCCAATGTGCAACAGCGCCATCAATTCCACCGCATGGACCATATTCGCAGCATTATCAGTTACGATGGCTGGGTCTTTGTTAACTCCCACTCTTTTATCGCAGTTCAGTTCAGTTCAGCGAGATTACTCACCGTGTGGCTAGTTTCAATTGCCCTAGTCTGTAAAACATGGGACATGAGTCTCCAGTCATCGTTGATATAGTGTAGGGCTGGGTATCACCAGGTACCTCGCGATACGATACAATCACGATATTTTGCCCACGATAACGATAATATCACGATACAGCGATTCTGCGATAATCGATATATTGTAATACATTTCATCCACGATACATCACGATATCTGTGAGATTCAAAATGTATTACAAAACATTGTCATTTAATTTTTTATGTCCAAATAAAATGAAGTTCATACTGTCTGTGCAAATTAACATAAAATTAAAAAACAAAATGAATGCAGAAAATACACATTAACACATTAAGTGCTGCTTAACAAGCAGAATCAAATTGTCTTATGAAAACTGCATTATAATCTCAACAACAACTTTGCTTTCAATGCTTTGTCGATTGTAGGCTGGCTTGCGTTAGCATTAGCGTCCTCGTTAGCCGTCCTCACGTCAAGCCAGTCAAGTCACTATGCCTCGAGTCCGAGTCCAGGCTTGAGTCTCCAGTGTCCGAGTCCGAGTCAAGTGGGGTCCGCCCTTTATTACGACAGCCCGTTATTACGACAACCCTCCATTACGACATCCCGTCATTACGACATGCCTCTATTTAGACATGCCCCTAATCCAATCTTTTTTGGTACCGCTATTACGACAATTTGGTACCGCTATTACGACAATTAGGCCTACTACAATTTGGTACCGCTATTACGACAATTAGGCCTACTTTTCATAGAAAGTGCAATAGAATAATAATAATAGTTATTAATATGACAATTAGGCCTACTTTTCATAGAAAGTGCAATAGAATAATATTAATAGTTATTAATATAGAATAAATGTAGGCCTACCTCTATCATCCCGCCTGCATCCGATCTTTTTTGGTACCGCTATTACGACAATTAGGCCTACTTTTCATAGAAAGTGCAATAGAATAATAATAATAATAGTTATTAATATAGAATAAATGTAGGCCTACCTCTATCATCCCGCCCGCACCCGCAATGAGCTTCCATTTGCATCGCGAGTGCAGACCTCTACTCCAAACAATGTTTTTCACAATAATTGATATCGGCACACATTTCAGTCAAAAACTAGGTGATTTTGAACCGGCCATGTGAATAAATGTTAGGCCTACACATTATGTAAAAGACAGGGAGCTCTCCTCATTTTTATTCAGCTCTCAGGGGGAAAAGGTTGAAACTCCATGCATCAAACAAACTCTGTGCGTGCAGGCCAGCAGTCTACTTAAAAATATATAAGAAGAAGCACGAATAAAGCTCTAGGACCTGAAATTTGGACTTGTTCGTTAGAAATCAATTTAATTAGAATTATGGACTGCCTTTGAATGAAGTTTAATCGGACTTTAAGTTGATTGAACAAAGTTTCAAGGTGTAGGCCTACCTTTTTTGCGCTGTGGAAGCCTAATTTAAGAACGGCGAAATAATATTTTTTGAAAAGGATACTCTGATTTTGTTATGAAGATTGTTGCTTTTGGATTTGATATGGATAGGCTAGTCCTATATATTACCAACTAGGGGCAGCCTCGAAGTTGGATGATTGGCTCTTTTTAGAAATTGTTTTCCCATGTATTTGTCACACCCATGCATAAGCTGCGTGTATGCTAAGTCCAGAACATATGGGTATAATCACATTAATTAATTAATTTAAAGTACAATGATAATGACAAATATTAATGGCCTCATGTCGGAATGGCAGGACGTTTGAAAAAAAGTAAAGTGCCGCTACTCAGACA
Organism: Merluccius polli; assembly: GCA_030340625.1. Classification (NCBI taxonomy): domain Eukaryota; kingdom Metazoa; phylum Chordata; class Actinopteri; order Gadiformes; family Merlucciidae; genus Merluccius; species Merluccius polli. Next base: position 144,415 of record JAOPHQ010003980.1, read on the forward strand.
ATGGGGGAAAAAAATGGTCGCAGTAGTGGGACGCTTGGAAAATAATATTAATGCCGCCACTCCGACCACTAGACGTCAATGTCTAAGTAGCGGCATGTCGGAATAGCGGCATGTAACCGAGTCAAGTCCAAGTCATAAAAGAAAAATCCGAGTCGAGTCCACTACTCATACGAGTCAAGTCCGAGTCGAGTCCCTATTGATCCACATCGAGTCCGAGTTGAGTCCGAGTCAGCACTAAAGTAAGCATACATGTTGTTACACTTAAAAACAACATAACTGTTGTGCCACAGCTCATAGGCGCGTCCTAATGACGGCAGCTATGAACTTCATGTATTTTATGTTTTTAACTCACTCTAGTGCTCATAACTACTGTCCTGTCCTCTTAATAATAACTCAGAAATGCAACTCTAATGTGCTTTATTTGCACATACATAACCATGTCTTATGAATAGCTTATGCTATTCATGATAGAAGACATGGTTATTAGAGTTGAGCCGGTACGGATAAAGCACTTTTGCCGAGTACGAGTAATACGAGTCAATATCTGTGCTCGGATTGAATGAAAATCCTCATTGGGTAGCTGACTGTGTCAGCGTTCTGTGATAGGCTACAGCGCCCCTCCCCTACACAATGCAGATGTGTTGTTGTGTCCCGCTCTGATCACTCACACACAGAACAGCTCTCTCTCTGTCTCTCCCTCAGTCACTCAGGTTCGCGGGTCGTTTTCCCTTAATGTTTAGGGTTTCTTCAGCTTCAGGTTTGTTATTACTTAGGTTGGTACTTACTTATGAACCAGTAGAGTTCTGGTAAACGTGGGTTCGTTCAGACGTGGTGCCGACTCGCGTTGCGTCTCTGCCTGTCGGAGATTTTTTTTTCTTTTTCTTTTTTTAACCGTCATCTGGCTGCCTGGCTCTAACCAGTTTTTTTTTACTTCACGCACGGTGTCCGACACTTTCTTGCTGTATTTCGTGAAAAAATAAAGCTAGTAGTGGTATAAATATTGGAAATCAAGCTACACACACACATACACACACACACTCTCTCTCTCCCTCTCCCTGCCGGTCGTCTGAGTTTTTTTTTTTCCAATGCTGATGCTGTCCTGTTAATAGTTTTCTAATCAGCAATAAATAACAATTTCTGATCAACCCATATCAATTGCATGCTTAAAATAACATACCGGTTAAAACCTCGCTCATTTCAAGACAACCCGACCCACTTCCGGGTTAGGCCCCGCCCACTCCGAGTACAGATACAGATAATTCATATGGTTAACAGATACAGATACAGATAATGCTGTACTCGCTCATCCCTAATGGTTATGAGCCACGGCGGGTCCGCGATACACCTCCGTAGCGGATCCAACGCGGCGTGCAAGTGGACCCGATACGGTCCGTTTCGCGGATCCGTTCCGAAAGCCGCGGCGGATTTGCTGTGTGGGTTATTAACGTAGTTACGGTAACTACGTAAATAACCCACACAGCAAATCCACCGCGGAGTATCGCGGCTTTCGGAATGGATCCGCGAAACGGATCAAATCAGCCTTCACCAAGACTTGAAGTAGTGACTAGAGCCCGACCGATATGGGATTTTTAAGGCCGATACCGAAACAAATATTTGATGATTTAAAAATCCGATATTCCGATATATCGGCCGATATATTAGAAAAGAAATTCCAGAAACACATATATAACAAAACAATGTTTCCCTAACATTAGTTATATGTAGTTATTTATGAGTCCTCGCTAAAATATAATAGGATAATGCAGTGAACACACTTCACTGATGGGTCACACCACGAGTAACTTGAGCAGCAGGGGGCGCTGTGGCCGCTGGCTGCTGCCTGGCGTCGCCAGGGGGGCGGGGCTTCAAGCAGCACTGCAGACATCAAGTTCGGTTCCGCCCATTGCAATATCAAGTTTGTAGTAGAGCTATTCGGCAGGCCGGCATGACAAGCATGTTCAAATAACAATTTCCACGTTTCCCCTGTTTATTATTTAGTAATCAAAATAACAGAAATGGAGATAAAGCATTATAAAGTGCAAAACACACTGCCGCCACGGCATGTCTATGAAACAAGCGCCACCCCTAGCACCCATAGCAATATAGTCGTCTCCGGAGCAGAAGGAAAACTAAAGAAAAAAGTGCCTTTTCGGCGGCACTTGACGCGCGGCGACGCTGTGAAATAGGACAGTGGCGTGAAGTGTAGCGGGTTGCTGCTTCGCGCCGACGCCGCTCATTTGCATAAAGTTAAACTAATTTCAACTCTACGCGTCGCTCTGGACGCTGGCGTCGCGCTGCTCGCTGCCACCCCGGCCGCTCCTCGTCGGCAGCGCTCATTGAAAATGAAAGACTGCCGGCCGCTTGTGCTGCTCATGTCGCTCGCAGTCGTGGATAACTCGTTCGCTCTGCCCGACTCTGGCTGGATCAGCTGATTGTAGGGTTTGTGGCGTTATAACATAGTTGAAGGGTGTTTCGTCCGTTTTTTTAAATATTCATTTATCGGCCAATATAAATGCCGATACCGATGGAAAATGCCTAATATCGGCCCGCCGATATATCGGTCGGGCTCTAGTAGTGACGCTGTAAATCAAAATTGTAGCAGGCTTTTGTGAGAGAGTCTGTTTAGAGCGGCTGTATGTTTTATTGTTTAAATATCGATATTTGGCGCCAGTGTATCGATAACGTACCGCAAGATGAAATATCGCAATATATCTTAGTATCGATATTTTGGCACACCCCTAATATAGTGAGAAGTAATTGTTAGGTAGGAATCCGTTGCTCTGGATGTCCAGCTGTCACAAGTTAGGGCGACTCTCTCTGCCGATTTATGTGAAGTTGCGACGCCATGTTTAACATCTGCATACAGGTTTGGGATTGCCACTTCACTCAGATGTTTGCGTGTCGGTAAAACGTAGCGTGGTTCTAGTATATTAATGAGGCTTCGGAAGCCATCATTTTCAACAACGCTGTACGGGCGTATATCCTTGCATATGAAAGTTGCGACAGCCTCAGTTATTTTCTGGGCACGTGGAGAATTGGATGCTAACTTAAACCCAAATGCCTGCTCCAGTTGGGTTTGTTTTTTCGGATTCGGATCGGACGTTTTTGCAGATTGCGTATCTGGGTGATGTCTCGTTAAATGGTTTCGTAGATTTGTGGTATTTCCAAAATATTTCACCTCCATTTTGCACAGCCTACATATGGCTTTGCTTTTGTCCAGCTCGGTCTTCATAGTTTTTGAATCCGAAATGCAACCACATGTCTGCCTTTAGGCTTGGCGGTGCCTTCAGTAGATCTGCTCCTGCCATGTTTTGGTTCACTACTAATTAGTCTCTCACGTGGCCAGATCTCGTTGCGTGAGGAACCAAAGGCTGGCCACGCGAGACTAACAGCGAGACTTCACGCATCCACGCGAAAATGCATATATTAAAAGATCGATCCTGGGATTTTATTAATCGATATCGGAACATTCAAATGAAGATCGATTTTAAATCAGAAAATCGATTATTTGAACCCAGCCCTATACACCAGAATAATGCAAAGTTTATAATGCATGAACTTTTTTTTTTTAAAGATAAAAACACCCCTGCGCAACAGGCTTAATGAGAGGCACCTGGATGTTTGCTGCAAGGTGGCCATCGATGGTCCAGACCAGGACCTGGCTGTGGCTTGTGCAAATAAATTGTGAATAAATGAATATGCTTTAAAATAATACTTGTCATTTTTTTTAATTCATGTAATTACAACTCCTAAAATAGACTGCTAGTAAAACACTTGCTTGAATTAGTGAAGTGTAGTGTAATGTAGTGTAGTGTTGTGTAATGTAGTGTAATTGTAGCGCCTCTCTAGCGTGTACTGGCTAATGTGAGAGGTGGCTAACCTGTGTTCTTTAACACATTGCTAGGGTTTCAATTATCAACCTAATGTGTACAGTACTACTTTCTTTGTTTAAATTAAATACACTTTCCCTTTTGACCAGTGCAGGAATTATTAATTTAAACCAAATATGTAACTGTCATTCACTTAAATCACCATCTAAACAGCAGTTAGAAAATCACCATTACAAATCACCATTCACTAGATTTTCTATGGAATTACCTACTAGAATTACTTCTCTTACTCAACATAAAACATCAACGTAGTAGTCAATAATCACACTGTTTTATAAAAAGTATAACAATTTACTTAGTATTAGCAAAATGGTTAAAGGTTAATTGCATTCAAATATCACATTGCATTCACATAAAACATTGAAAACAACATGGGCCCAAGAAATTCTAATTCTCAAATACCCAGTTCAACGTTGCAGGCCTGAATGCTCACTCGTGTGCGTTGTAGCCTTAATGGGGTAGTTCGGAATTTTGGACATAGGACCTCATTTCCAAGTCAGCCAGTGTGTTATTCATCACTGGAAACGTTTTCAACAAATTTCATGCAGTCCTCCTAGTTGCCCAGTTCGCTGTTGCTAAGCTAGCGCAAGTCAACGGTGGTGACTAGCCTGCCAATAAAAACAGTCTAACCCACTCCACAGTACACCCAAGGCAAATCAATTATAACGCCAGACTACCGATGTAAATGTCTGTTGACAGAATAATGTTAGAAATAAAAACCAACCTTGCATGGCATTGCATTTTGAGGGACTTTTGAGTGTCTCAGCAGCAGCGTTATACTTCCTGGTAGTAGGCTATGGCAGCCATAGATATATATAGAACACTAGATGCCTCGTCCGCGTTGCTGGCCAACGGAGTCGAACGTCCGCACATGGCGGCCATCTTACTCCAGGCAGCTCGGTCCCCCATAACATGTGTTGTAGTGGTACACGTACTTTTAGATAACCATAACTTGCTCAAATTTCATCCGATTTTCAAACGGTTTGGTTTGTTAGAAATGTCAAAGTGCACTGCATAATTGCATAATTAAAAAAAAAAATTAAAAAAAAAAATTAAAAATAGAATAAAGTTCTAAAATAGGTAGATTACAATATTTCCTATTACAAACAGGCCATAAGAAAGGCTGCATGTTGAAATCCCCCCCCTGTACTGAGATCTTGCCTGTGGTAAGATGCCTGTGGTTGACCATCTTGCCTGGAGTAAGATGGCCGACCTGTGAGGACGTTCTAGACTCCGCCGTAACACATCTAGTGTTCTATATATATCTATGATGGCAGCGGCAGAGTGATATAATATTACCTAGGTTACCGGCTCTGTAATAGTTTGTTTACCTGCCGCTGTCATTGCTCACCACCACAGACTCAGTAGCCTAAGGAATTGGATTAGCGAATTAGATATTTTATATATATATATATATATATAAATATTATATATTATATAAATAATATAATATATTAATATTAAATACACAAGATATGGCCACGTTTGAAGATACCGATGCTTTTGAAGACGACGAGGAATTTGTTGTATCCAGCGAACCGTATCTCTACGAGCCGGAATACACGGATGAAGAACTTATCGAAATGGATGCACAAAGGGCAGAAAGAGAGAGAGCAGCTGCAGCAGCCCCCGCTGGAGCTGCAGCAGAGAACCGGGAGAGAACATCTGGAGACTGGTGGTGCCAGTGCCGAAAATGTGTACAATTGCCGACATTAGACGAATGTTTTTGCTGCAGGGAGTGGAACTTGGTCATCCCACAGATACAAGAACTGGAGCTGGACACTAGTTTCCAGGATCTAGATGTGTCTGGCAGCGCCCCCCGAGACAGAGCAATATGCATTACGCAGCACCAGGACTTCCCATCCCTACTTAATCAAGGAGTGCTGGAAACCTTCTTCTCCGTGGATAAAATAAATTGGAAAAAAAAACCAAGACCTGATGGACCCAACGGACAGTTGTCAATGTTGTAAGTGTGCAATCCTAACAAAATGTCATTATTTGTTGCCTAGTTGGAGTCCATGCATTTACATACCATATATAATAGTTGATTGATTGCTTTATTAAAGGGCAATCAACCAATCAATTATTATATATGGTATGTTCATACATGGACTCCAAGTCTGCTTTATAGGCTAGGCCTACTCTTTACCCTTGATGTACAACCACAGCCTCAGTCTAAAGAGTGGCTGATAATGGAGAAAGTTTAGAATAACTCTAGCCAGCAATTACCATATAGGCATAGGCCATAGGCTTTTTAGCCTAAACAAATCAGTCTACCACAATGAACCGCAGTAGGGCCATTGTCTGTATGTGGGCTATTACCCTAGTGCAGTGTTTCCCAAAGCCTGGGTCGGGACCCACAGGTGGGTCGCACAGGATTTTAATTGGGTCGCCAAATACCTCTGCAAAATCTTAAGATTATTTTCATCTGCAGTACATACTTTGTCCACATGGGGGTGTTGCCGTTTCTACCCATTGGCATTAAGCTGCTGCTGCCCTCTCACGTTCAGCCTAAATCTCGCGGGCTCACATCCATACCAAACGATTTTCAAAAATTGTCGTCAATAAAAAAAATGAGCCTGTTTTTGATATTAAATGTGCTCGGATAATTATTATATGATGAATCTAATATAAAAGGCTGCTATAGAATAAATTATGTTTGTTGTACTAATGATATGAAAAAAAGGAGAGCCTGTTAAACTAAATGCATTTGTTTGATGTAATTTATAAAGTTATATTTGAAATGTGTAGGCCAATATTGGTTTACTCATTAAATGATGAGCCTGTTAACTCACTTAAATGCATTAATCAATAATAAGTGCAAAACATGAAGTTATTAAAGAAATGTCTCTTTGAAATGTGTGGTTCATCCATTCAATAGGTCTATAATACAATAGTCCTAGCATAAAGTGATGGGGAAATGGCAGTGATAAGGTTCAGGAACGTACATTTATGTGCAATTATGCTCTTCTCGCGATGCCTTAACGTGAATTGGGTCGCGGTGGTTTGTCATTTTCAAAAAGTGGGTCCCCAGAAGAAAAGTTTGGGAAACACTGCCCTAGTGTACCCATCTTTGGTAAGAGCCTGCTCCCAAAAGCTAACTTGTTTTCCTTCTTGTTTTAGGCAGTACCGATTGGTCGCTTACCGAATCGTTCTTGAGTGGGGGTTGAAAGGAACACAGCTGGGAAGAGACAACCGACGTGTTCTTCCATCCTGTGTAGTGACCAGCATCCGAAATAAATACCCTTCGGCCACTGGACAATATGTTGGCTTCAGGGAAGCACAAGATGCTCTGAGATTGTTCTGAACACAACACTACTGTAGGCTACTAGAAAACATTTCCTAATGCACAATATCCTTTATATGAAACACAGAAAGAACACATACATTTGGTTACAGATGACAATACGATTCTGATGTTACTTTGTAAAATTGTACTTTTTTCATAAACAAATTGCCTTAGGAGATTTCGACAGTGTTTTATGTACAGTAACATTTCAAAAACAACAAATGGTTCAATAAAAAAATAAGCTTGTTGTTGACCTTTTGTCTTTTTAGTAATGCTTGCAGACAGTATTTAGCACCACACTAAACTACACTTTAATTTCCCCCTTGTAATCAGGTTTTAAATCTGGAGACATGCTCTGCAATACTTTGTTCTTTGTCCGGTCTTGGAGTGGTGGCTATGTTGTCAGATATAGTTGGTGGTTTCTGGATATAAAACTTTGGATCTGCAAACTTCACAGTAGGATCCTGGCGCCTTTCCAGGACCCGCTCCACCAAATCCTTCCTGAATGTCTGCCTGGTTGGCTCGTACCTCTTCCGGGCAACCCATCTTTTAGTTTGTTTGGGGAAGACCAAATCGTATCTCAGAGTCCCTGAGGGAGTACATGTCAAAATGCACAGCAACATAAACAAACCAAGGCTTGGCAAGTACATTTACAGTGTACTTGTTACAGAAGGCGTAACATTTTGCAGTTATCTATTATGTGCAGGCTTACCATCAGTGGTCGTTGCTTGTTGACGTCCAACATTCTCGTTGTGGTCCATAACAGAGAGTAGGGTGCGTGCCTTCATGGAGCTGTAGACGAAGTGAAGCCTCTTCTCAGTGTACTTCAGCATTGAACTGTGGTACAGTTCCAGGGCTCCTGCAGTTTATATAAGTTGGTTATTTACCCTGTGAATGTTCTCTAAAAAGATGTTGGACAGTCTATGCCTTCATTCAATCACAAACAGTTACACAGTAGAAACTCTCAATGGCAGATGTGCTAATATCTAAAACACTCATGCCAGCACGTTATTTTGAGTAGAGCGTTACAGAAAAATAGTTTTTTCAATAATTCAAGTTGTGTAAATGCTCAACTAAATGGTAGCAGCAGACATACCTGTATGTTTGAAGAAAGTCATGTGGTTGAGGTCTTTCAACAGAGTCTTGTTCAGGACGTGGTCTGACAGTGTCTTGAATGCAGCAGAGTCCGTTTGCAGCCATTTCTTCCTTCTCTGCTGCTCTTCAGTGAGGTCCTGGTGGTAGCAAGTCCTCTCCTGTCCGTCCTCCTCCCACCGATGGATGCCACAAATGTGATGGAGAATGGACGTCCAGCGGCGTTTCAACTCCTACCAAACCATATGTTTTTCAGGGACAAACACATTATACAAAAAACCTGCCTTTAGCTAAGTACAAAAAACAAGAAAAAACGTCTAATGAACTTGCCTCTGCATCACCACCGCATGACTGGCAGGACCACCACAGGTGATTAGTAATTGCCTTGAGCCAAGGCTGCAGTTCATTGTTTTTTGTGGTGTTTGCAGCTGCTGTCAACTTCTTCTTCAGTCCTAAGAAATAAAAGGACAATGAGGGCAGGGATGAGAGAGAAGAGTGGGTGGGGGGGGTTTCAACAGAGTCTGATTGCATTTAGTAAAAAGCTTACCTTTCGCAACATGCCAAGGATCAAACTGATGCTGGATGTCAGAGTAGGTCTCTCTCATAAGCTTCCTGATAGAAGGAGAGCGGTCTGTGGTGATGACATCCACTCCAACTCCTGCCTGAAGCAAACGGTCCAGACCCCTCCGAAACCCCAGTGTCTCCATGGCTGGTGAACTGGTCGCCTCTGTAACCTTTGTAATGACAATCGGTATATACGTTATGAGCAACAATTTCACGCACAACTGCAATGAGAGTACAAGCATTATATACATTTCTGTGTATTTACCTGAATTAAATCAACCATGATGATTTCCTTTGTTTCATCACTCATGAAACTGTATGTAGTGTACTTGGCACTAAATCCAGGTGAATCAAAACGACCGTCACCGCAGATTGAAATCCCTCCACCAACTGTCTGTAGTTGCAGATTTCTCATTATGTCTTCGTGATGGTCACAGTATGCATACTCAATCACTGGTATGAGGTAGGTGGATTGCAAGCTGTAAAATGTAGTCTTCTTTGGAATTTGGAGATTCAGTAGTTCAGCCCAATCAAATATTTCTGTGTACGTTGAACCTGTGAACAGGATGGCTGAGGCAACCAGCAGGTTGTTTTCTGGCATTCCACGCAGTTGAGGACATGACTCCCATTCACCTGAGTGTCCATTCATACAGCTCCACTTGATGTGTATGCGGGTCCCACTAGTGGTCACTTTCTTGTCTTCCTCTTCAATAAAAACTCCACACTGGTGGCATGTTGTGAAGATCTGCATTAGATTTGACTCATTTACAATCCATTTTTTTTCAGACCAGTTCTTGGCTCCTACAGCGGAGGGTATGTCAGAGCTGGAGGAGCTTGCTGTGCTGCTCAGTGGATCAAAGCTTCTGTCAACTGGATGACATGATGAGGCCTCAAATGAGCTCATACTCTGGTCCAGTGGGTTGTCATCTTCAGCTAATGTTTTTTCCTCCTTTGTAAACAACAGAGTACAAATAAATATGCAAATATATCAAGTGTTTCTACAGTGTAGTGGACAACAGATGTCTATTGACGGTGAGCCTAAGAGCAGAGAGACAGTATTAAATGCAACTGTGAACCTGAATATTTTTCTAACAGAATCCAGACAAGTAATTGTTACATTTTGAAGATACTCCTTGTCCCGAGTGTATAATCATTGTCATCAGTGTATGAAGTAATAAATATCAAAAAACTACTAGTATTTATTTGAGTTCAATCTCTTACTTGTGCTGATGGCAGTTGGATTTCCTTCGGCTGGCCTGATGCTGCACTGTGGGTCTCCTATAGAAAATACATGAATGTAATGAAAATACAGTTGTTGTGACAGATCACAATATGAATGAAACAATCATATAAATCACACAATTACCTCAATTTGCCTCCAATTTCTGAGAGGACGGAAGGCAAAATAGAACCCAGATGAAGAACGCCGTTTCTGTGGGAGTGGCGCTGCCTGTTCTGGGGTAGTGATTAACAACTTCAGTGCACCAGAACACTCAGTTGAGTCCTTGAATGATGCTGGTCCAGAGAAGTCCTTTTTAGGGGTGGACTGTGGTACAGTGCACATCTCCTGTGTTACCTTTTCAGATAACAAAAACAACAACAATAAGATATATAAATATAATGTATTACAACACACAACATAATGACAAACAAAACACTTTTGTGGATTGTAAAGACAATCAAATTCAAGTACAGCTGTACAGTCAGGCCTACGAGGTTTGAGAGACTGTTGGACCAATTCATAAACCACCACACTTCAAAGTTGCCAATTGACGGCTGCATCCAGGATGGTTGCCTGTAGGCCATGCACTGAAGCCTCTTCTGTTGCCAATGCAATACGTTTTGCCCCAAAGTTACAGTACATAACGTTGTCTTTTTAGTTAGGTGGAGAACAGTGTAACAGTGTAAACATCTCTTCTATCAATCAAGTCATGCTAGTTGTAAGCACACATTACTATTTTCATTCCGTGCATGTGAGCTCCAACTTATTCCACTCTGCCAGCCAGGCTATAACACATAACTTTATGAAACATTTGCTAACATTATGAAAGGGGCCAGCTTTATTGGCTAGATTATCTAGCTACAGTAGCCTAGCAAAAGTTATTACCTGTTCATAAGTGGCTGTTGGTGCACCTGGAAAGATGGATGGCACCGCAATCGTTGTCAGTGACTTGTTTCCCTTCAGAGTGCGTTTTGCGAAGTCGTCTGGTCGAAAATGGTCACTACACAGCCTCAACTTGTGTAGAGTCTCCGCCGGTGTGTTTATGTCCAAGCCGCTCGCAAGAAGCCACAGTTGAGTCCTTTCGGGATCTCGCAATAGAAATTTGTGGAAACTTTGTAGCGCCCATTTGTAGCTTTTATTGGTACACTTTTTAAATGCACAGTGAATAACCATGTTGCCTAGTCCGTGTCCGTTTGTTCCGTTGTTTGTTCCGTGTCCGTTTTTTTTTCCGTTTGTCCGTTTATTCCGTTTGTTTTTTCCGTTTGTCCGTTTGTTCCGTTGTTTTTTCCGTTTGTCCGTTTGTTCCGTTGTTTTTTCCGTTTGTCCGCTTGTTCCGTTGTTTTTTCCGTTTGTTCCGTTGTTTTTTCCGTGTGTCCGTTTGTTCCGTTGTTTGTTCCGTGTGTCCGTTTGTTCCGTTGTTTGTTCCGTGTGTCCGTTTGTTCCGTTGTTTTTTCCGTTTGTCCCGTTGTTTTTTCCGTGTGTCCGTTTGTTCCGTTGTCTCCGTTGTTATTTCCGTGTGTCCGTTTGTTCCGTTGTCTCCGTTGTTTTCCGTGTGTTCGTTTGTTCTGTTGTGTCCCGTTCAATCCCGCTACTACCGGTACTAAGTGCCCTGCCCCCTTCTGCCACGCGCCTCTGTTTACATTCTGCTGTTGAGATTTCGTTATTGCACAACTAACCTGAGCAAAGTAACATTCCGCTGCTGCTGAGAAAATAGTCCCTCAAACTGCGATGATTCATGCAAGGTTGGTTTTATTTCTAACATTATTCTCATGGGCGTAGGTTTGGTTTGAAATGTGCTGGGGACAAAGACGCATTTGGAAGTGCATTTTCAGAAGTGCTGGGTACAATGACGCGCATGCGCATCCACCCCCCCCCCCTTTCGCGCAGGTCATGTTAATTCATAAACATGTATACAAAAATGTGATGACATCCGACACGTTTTATGAATAAGAAAGCCAAGCCTAAATTTTCAAAAAGCATTACACATTTGACACACTGTCTTCTGAAAATAGCCCTACCTAGGTTACGTGTTGAAGTTCAGAGTAAATCAAATGTGTGGCTATGCCTTTTGCTAATACTTTGATGTTATAGTTTCAATTCCCAGTACAATTGACCATACACAGACACACACACACACAGAACACAACTTCTATACAACACATTTCGCCAAGATTGCAAAAGCAAAAATATGTGAGGCAAGACTCGCACAGACGAACAAATCACACCACGAGCTGACTGCTCTCAATTCACAATATGCATCCATCCAATCTTCATCAGGCATTCCTGACCAAAACTTCAAAGCATAGCCTATGCCGATATGCAATCCTCATCATCATCACAACTATTCCAGAATTCAGCAATAGATTCAAACAATAATTAAACAAGATACCGACTATCCATGAGTGACCATCTCCAACACCAATGCTTGCTGTACGATTGCAAACCATAACTAAGTTGGTGGCTAAGGCTAACATTAATTGCAACAAGAGATGAGAAGAGTTAAAATAGCCCGCCATCACTTCTGTGCAAAATGCACAAGACAAAACCTAGCCACACCAACACCAGCAAATGAGTAATAAACATATCGCGTCTTACCTTTGTGTCAGTGGTGGTCTGCATATCCATGCTGTGTACAACATACATTTGTTCTTCTACAGGTTATCACTTTGATATAGTCCATGGGCCATGGCACTAGCAACCTGCTGTATAGGCTAAAATCGATGTCTTGCTCGCCTGACACCTCGGCTCATTGCATCAGAAGTAAAGACTTGGTAGCATATAGATATGATCATAAGATGCCTTGTTTCCTGTCAATGCTGAGCAGTCAGCTCATTTAATAAATAAAAACAAACTACGGTGCCGCAGAGGGGACATATACTGTACACTCACGTCACAACATTCTTTTAAAAAAAGGAGCGCGATTAAGGCCTGAGAGAAAGACCTCATCATCATGTCCAAAAGAGCTAGTGGACTGGACATCAGAGCTTTTTTTAAAGCCAAGCAGCCATGTAGCACTAGCCCTACAGTAAGTGTGCCGGTATATTGTTATCGGCTAAATGAATAACCTAATCTGTCATTCTTCTTGACAGACACGGTTAGCTGCTACTAGGTAGCTGTTACTAGCGGCAGTGTTGGCTATGGCTAGTAGCATGCTTAAAAATAGCTTTCTTATTTTAATAAATATATGAATTTGGATAACCGGGAAATGTACAAGAGTATGGAATGATTAATGAAGGGCGGCTGAGCAAATTTCATCTATTGCTTGCAACTACAAACACTTTAAACTGAACTTAGCTGATCCGTCCAGTGGTGGTGATCCTCTTGACTGCCGCTGATTCGCGCGGTTAATGTACAAGCCTCCATGAAAAACTATTGGCCCGCGCAACTGACTAATCATGGTGACTTCTCGTTTGCAGTTTGCAGACCAACCACTAGATGTCCGTATGACACCTGTATAATTTTTAGCATATCAAAAACACAATGACCTGAAACCCATCTTGTAGCCAAACCAATTACTTAATATTAGTTATTTATTAAATCTGTACGTTTTGGGTAAACGATAAGATATTACAAGAACTACATTGTTGGGTGTACACCACCTAAAACCACGATAAAAAAGAAAACAGGACAAAAATCAATGGAATCAACACATTGTATTTGTTTTTATCAGGAACAGGAACTAAGTGCAGAACTAAATGAAAGGCAGGAACTGGTGATGAACAGTGAAGAGGTGAGGTAACACATTCAAAAACAACGTCCTAAAAGGAGAAATCCAGCCATTGTAAGAATCTCAATCAAAATTACATAAGATACCATCAATCACTGTATTTGTTTGAATTTTATCAGGAACATGACCTTACTGACAAACCGGAACTTGAGCTTGAACTTGTGGAAAATGAAGAGGTGAGGTCAATACACATCTGGAAAAAAATAACTGAACATTTTAAAAACATAATTATAAAACAGAAATAAAGTGGTGAGGTGTAGTGTGTGTGTGTGTGTGTGTGTGTGTGTTGTGTTGTACCTTTGGGAAGAAAACTCCGGGTACCGCTCCACTGCCTCACCATCAGCAGGCACACATCATAGCAGTGACTACACATAGCAAGGCACATATCATAGCTGTGACCACACATACACATGAAGGACAGGTACAGGATAATGAACAACAGGTACAGGGTAATGAACAACAATACATTGAAAAAAGTTACATTTTTACAGGTCCCAGGTATCTCTGAAATAAACACAGATAGGGAGGAACAGACGGATGAGCATGATGAGGTGAGGTCTGCATATATCTTGAGAAAAACACAATACAATTCAAATAAACAGACAGCAACCATAAACAGACAGCAACATTTAAAACTGCATTATGTTTGCCATACATAAACTGCAAACTCTGGCATACTTTTACAGCACATGCAACCACAAGCTGAAGCTGAGAGTGTTCAACAACAGAGCACAGATGAAGTGCAGGTGAGATTCCTGAACAAAATCAAACACATAAAACAAACCTCCTCAAACATCCACCTAGCTGGTGGTCTTGGCATCTGTTTGAGAGAGCACAAACCTTTAACCTCTGTTGATCAAGTATGGGAAGGCCTAGTTGTAGTAATCGCTGTCAGTGGGTGCATGCTACAACAACATGCTTCCTACATCATTTACAATTATTTACACAAAGAAATATTTACAAAAATGATTCCATTTTCTAAACTACATAATTTACATGAAGAACTATTAACCAAAATGACTCCATTAACTAAACTAAATTACCCCTTAATTGATATTCAATGAACTAATTACATTTCAGGAACAGCCAGCTACTCAAACTGAGGGGATCCAGCTCGAACATCCTTTGGACTGCCCGTACCAGCCCAGTGCCAAGGATATTGAGCCACTAACAATGGCAAATCGTACATTTAGGTTCCAAGATAGTTGGTATGAAGCATTCCCGTGGCTACACTACAGCAATCGACTTAAAGGGGCTTTGTGTATCCATTGCATGAAGACCTTTGCACAGAAAACCTCCACCTTGGCTAAAAGTGCAGAGCAAACATTCATTTCATTAGGATTCAGGAACTGGAGAAAGGGTAGGGAGGCTTTCAGTCGTCACGAATGCAGCAAGGCACATGGCATAGCAGTCACCACACACACACACTTACACAATTCTGTTAGGAACCAGCTTTGCACACCGTCAGCAAGTGCCCAAGAAGCAGCCAGGTCTGCTCTGCTGCAAATCGTAGGTACTGTAAGGTACCTGTCAAAGCAGGGCTTAGCTTTTAGGGGCCATTCCGCAGAGGAGGGAAACTTCCAGACCTATCTTAGGGATAAGGCGGAGGATGACCCCAACTTGGCAGGTTGGCTGCAGAAAGATCACTCGTACGCCAGCCCTGACGTGCAAAATGAAATCTTAAGCATCATGGGAAACACCATTATAAGGGGGATAGTTGGGGAAATATCAGCCTTACCTGTGCTGCAGTACTCAATCATTATGGATGGGACCCAGGACATCAGCGGGACAGAGCAGATCTCCATCTGCCTCCGCTATGTCGACAAGGACCTGGAGCCAAGGGAGGAGTTTGTGGGGATGTATGAGGCCTCGTCCACAACTGCCGAGCATCTCTGGAAAATTGCCTCTGATGTGCTGCTCCGCCTCAACCTCCCACTCTCGGGTCTTCGTGGCCAGACCTACGATGGCGCGGCAAACATGTCAGGGCACCTATCCGGGATGCAAGGTCTGGTCCGCCGAGTTCAGCCGCTTGCCACCTTCATCCACTGTGGGCCGCATTGTGTGAACCTGGTCACTCAGGCGGTCTCCTCATCTGCACCAGTGGTCAACGATGCCCTCCACTGGATCCATGACCTGGGTTGCTTGTTTGGCCAGTCGGGGAAGTTTAAGACCATCTTTAAACAGATCGCTATCTCGGAAAATGGCTCGGTCACCACCATCAAACCGCTGTGTGCCACAAGATGGACTGTGCGCACACCAGCCATAAAGTCAGTCCTTGCCCAATATGAGCTGGTCATGGCTGCACTGGAGGAGATGGCTGCAGTGAAGGGGAGTGTCTCAGCTCCTAGAGCAAGAGGTCTTCTTGACCATTTTAACAAAGGCACCACCATACTGGGCCTTGTCCTGGGGCAGGAGATCTTCCTGAAGCTGGAAGGCCTCAATAGGAGCCTACAGGAAAGCTTCCAACCGGTATGGTGGGCCGGCAAAGAGCCACATCCCCTCTTCTGTCGAGGAGTACTTTAGAGTACAGTTTTTCTGCGCCAGCAGCGGTCACTCAGCTGGATGACAGATTCCACCAGGAGGGCCTTGGCTATCTGGCCAAGTTGGAGGAACACCTGCTGACAGGAAAGTGTCATGAGGCAGTGGCACGGTACCCAGAGTTGGATGCTGAGCTGCTGCAAGTGCAGCTGGCTATGATGAAAGCCAGCTACCAGTTCACTTCTTGCCAGGAGGCCAGTCAACTCCTTACGACCATGGTGCCAGAAGTAAGACGACTGTTTAATCAGGTGGAGACTCTGATTAGGCTGTTGCTTGTGGTCCCTGCGTCGTCTTGTGAAGCTGAGCAGAGTTTCAGTGCGCTGCGCCGTCTGAAGACCTGGCTCCGCTCCACGATGACACAGTGCAGGCTCAACGGTGTATCCGTCTGCCACGTCCACAGGGAGAAACTCCAAGCTATCAACAGAGAGCAAATAGCTGTGGCCTTCATTGGGATGTCAGAGAGGCGGTCACATGTCTTTGGTGCATTTTGAGGCAGACTAGGCCAGTTGTCCAGTCTGTCACACACGTTCAAAAAATAAAAAAATTAAAATCTGCTGAAATAACATGCACTTAATTTTTGGTTTCTTTTACAATCAATTAAAAATCTGCTGAATTCACATCTGGTCAGGGTTCTTACTTTGGCATTCTCATAACAGCCTACCCACCTCTTCTCAGTGCTGGCTGCAGAAGCATCACCCCTACACCATCTTAAGTGGGATAGTTGTACAATTGGAAAGTTGTAGCCGATGTGCTGCACCGCATCAACCGCACACTTTCGGGTCTCGGTGGCCAGCCCTGATAAACAAAACTAAATGATGGCATATTTTAAGGCTGAATTGGCAGTATTTCTTAGCAAACAGTTGTCCAGCATGAGGTCACATACACACACACACACACACACACACAGACACACGCTTTTCCTGTTCTGCTAGAAATAGTAACCTAATTAAAAAGCAACAAATCGTTTCTCTTTTGCAAACAATTCAAAATCTGCTGAATTCACATCCATACCTGGTCAGAGCTGGTCACCTCTTTTCGGCCAAATCCACACACAAAGGGGAGGGAAACTTCCAGACCTATCCCAAGATAAGGCAGAGGATGACCCCAACCCAACCTGTCAAGCTGGCAGCAGAAAAATCACTCCTACACCAGCCCTGGTATACAAAATGAGATATTAAGCATCATGAGAAACACCATAATAAGGGGTATAGTTGGGGAAATATCAGCCTTACCTGTGCTGCAGTACTCACTGTGGAACTGGGACCCATGACATCAGCGGAACGGAGCAGATCTCCATCTGCCTCCGCTATGTCGACAAAGGCCTGGAGCCAAGGGAGCCAAGGAAGAATCGAGTCACTCAGTCAACGTCAAAGTCAAAGTAGCTTCAATGTCAATTTCTTCACATGCAGAAGGAATCGAGACGACGCTTCTCACTCTCCCACGCCCACGGTGAAACAGATAAAGTGCACAGGCTCAACAGATACAAGACATTTCCTAATACTAAAAGTATGCCCCTCAAGTCAGTCACAGTCTCTAGCTTAGCAGCTACTGTTTGCGCTAATATTAGACTAGCACCTCCAAGGAACATTAGTTAGCTAGCACTAACAAGAGAATGCCAACGGGTATTTTTATTTTCCCAACACCCCCACCCTCATGTTACAACTTCTTAAGTAACACGTTTTGTACTTAACACATTGACCCAACTTCCCAAACCGTCTGTCTCCTCGGGCTCCGAGAAAAAAACTAAATTGAAAGGGGACTCGACCGACTCGACTCACGTAGCAGCTAGTGGCTACTTGGCTTCTGGAACGCTAATGTTGGCTAACGTAGGGTGACCAGACGTCCCGGTTTTACCGGGACAGTCCCGATTTTGAGTTGCGTGTCCCGAGACCCGACAAAAGCCTGTCGGGACGCTAAAGTGTCCCGGTTTCCACCAACCACTATGAAATGTCCCCTGTTGACTCATGACGAAAACTGGTGGGTACGTGTACCCACCGTACCCCCCGTATTCTACGCGCCTGATTATTCTGTCAACAGACATTTACATCGGTAGTCTGGCGTTATAATTGATTTGCCTTGGGTGTACTGTGGAGTGGGTTAGACTGTTTTTATTGGCAGGCTAGTCACCACCGTTGACTTGCGCTAGCTTAGCAACAGCGAACTGGGCAACTAGGAGGACTGCATGAAATTTGTTGAAAACGTTTCCAGTGATGAATAACACACTGGCTGACTTGGAAATTAGGTCCTATGTCCAAAATTCCGAACTACCCCTTTAAACAAATGGCTGCTTCACCACGCAGGCAAACAAAATAATCAATACCTCTACTCCATGTGAATGTAGCCTCACACAATGCGCTCCGGTCCTCAGGCGGCAGGAGTAATAAGAGAGACGTCCGGGAGAAACACGTGGGCATGTGACGATCTCGGCGAAGTCCACCATTCGGCAACGCTATCCGGCTCCGTCGGGGTCCTCGTGTTTACCATCGTTCCACACAGGCCTTACTAGTCCAGGGCCCAGTTTCCCGATAACGATGTACGATCCATCTTACGAATCATCTTTCGAACGATCGTTATTTTTTTCCGTGCGTTTCCCGAAACTCCTCTTAACATGAACGCGCGTGCACAGATCTACCGATCGATCGTAGCCTTGTACCTGTCCACTGACACGGTGCTGAAATACATATTATACCGTGGTCTGGGTGAATACTCGATTCCGATTGGCTGGAGGGTGTAGGTTGAAAAGTACACCTACGAAAGACGTTGACGCTATGAAGACGCTATGGCCACGTTGCTTGGCAACGCCTGCATACGGAAGATATTAAATAGTCCGCTCGACTTGTAAAAATAAAAATAAAAACTCACGCTTTTAACTCTAAAACACATTCAAGTATTATTCATTGATTAAATATTTCTTTCTTTCGTAAGTGACCATGGTATAAGCGGGATAATGCCCTTCGAGGTGTCCATTAACAGAACCGTCTTCCGCGGTTCACGCCTCCGCGTCGTCCATTCATTTCTGTTAATATTTAATCAATTAATAATACTTTAATGTGTTTTAGAGTTACAATCGTGAGGGTTTTTTTTTATTTTCGAGCGGACTATTTAATATCTCCCGTATGCAGGCGTTGCCAAGCAACGTGGCCATAGCATCTTAATAGCGTCAACGTCTTTCCTAGGTGTACATCAATCAGAATCGAGTATTCACCCAGACCATGGTAAGTAGTATTATTAGTAGACTAATAGAATAAATAGATGAATAGAGTAGACTAACAGACTAAGCTATATAGCCTATTGTAACTTTAGCGTCACCAGCTGGACATTCAGTGGTATTGGATGTGTTAAGACGCTGTGTGAGGACAGCTGGAGCCCTCGTTAGCTACGAGAGTCTTAACGACGGTCGTTACGCAACGATGCTTTCGGGAAACGGTGTGAAAACTGTCTGATGGTCGTACGACGAACTTAACGAACCACTTAGGCTAACGACGCTTTCGGGAAACTGGGCCCAGGTCGCTGGTCGCTATCTTGTTAGTAAAGTCCGTGCAAAAGTATAAGCCACTAAGCCAGCAGCTAACTTAAACTTCTTCCTGTCGTCTTGTGCTGAGCATTCCACTCAAACTGACAGAACTACTACCATTACAGTTTCTCTAAGAGTCCTTGTTGAACACTTGAACTATAAATGGTGTACACAATCACTTCTCATATATCACTCGCTCGTCGCTCTCTCTCCGTATTCTTTCTCCGTCCGCGTGCGTCTTTCTCCATTACTCCTGCTCTCTTCCTCATCCTCTCACCTCGGAAGTGATCGCCTCATTCACAAGAGTTCAAGAAAAATAAATAAATCCACAAAACATTTGCTTAACCATTTCTTCCTATTATTACAGGCATATTTAAAACATTTTCACATATATTATTTTACAACAAATATTTAACATTTTAAATGCTGTATTCACCAAAACGTTAACAGTACCCAAAATGCATTTCTCCCATAGAAAAACATTGCTGGTCAATAAATCTTAACATTTTAACCTTAAATTGTATTTATTCAACTATGAACTTATTTATGTATCTATATTCTGATGAATAATTTCAACAGGGTTACACCCTCCCCCCTTTTTAAATGCATGTGTCCTCAACAGAAACTTATCTTAGGAGTCATAAGGGCATAATAACTACTTGTAGTTAGTGTTTTCCTATTTTAATGACTATCCCTCTGTGTACAATAGTTAGAAGCTGATCTCTTGCTCTACCAGTCTCATCATAGGTGAGTCTAATAGTTGGCTTGACAGTTCTCTTAAGGGTCTATGCTCAGATCTGAACTTCACTTTATCCTGGACCTCAGATACTTCTTGGTTGGACTCCGATCCACTTTCACTGGTCTCTTCCGGAGCTACTTCCTGATGATGCTCCTCCTCCTTGGGTTCCGTTTCAGAGTTGTGGTCAACATCTTCTGGGTCTGAATCCTCTTCATGAACAGGTTCAGCTTTACGGTCATCATCATTCTCTGTTTCAGGGTCATCTTCTAAGTCAACTACTGGCCTGGCAGTATTTTGCACCCTCGTTTGAGGCTCTCTCTGAGTGACACAGTGAGGAACATAATACTCCATGTCAGAGGACGAATCAGAAAGCTCCTGGAACTCTTGAGTCTCTGGACTTAAGTCTCTTTGACTTTTCTTGCATGTGTCTGCTCTGGTCTTTGGTCTGGCCGGTGGATCTTTAACCTGGTCGGTGAGTGGCATTCTCACAAGCTGTCCAATAGGAAGAAGGTGGTCCCTGTGTATAGTCTTTGTCCCTAGACTTCCATCCTCTCGTTTGATCTTGAACACAGGTAGGTTGGGCATCTTTCCGACGACAACATAGGGGTCAGGACTCCACTTACTTTCCAGCTTATGCTTGCCTCTCAAGCCTAGATTTCAGAGCAGTACTCTGTCGCCAATCTCTATGGACTGAAAGGTAACTCGGCGGTCATACAACCTCTTGTTTCTCTGATGCCGTTTATCTGCAGCCTCAGAGGCTAACTTGTAGGCTTGCTTCAAGTCTTCCTTCAGCTTTGTGACATATCGGGTGTACACACTCCCCACAGTTCTTAATGTATTCTTCCACATGCATCGACATCCTAGGCCAAAAGAATCTACTACGGAGCAGGTCAACAGTTCTCTCTTGTCCAAGGTGCCCCAGGTCATCATGCATGGCCTGCATAACCATCTCCCGGAACTCTCTTGGCAGGACGAGTTGACTGACCACATCTCCAGATGGTCTCTTGCTGTACCGGTACAGCAATCCATCCTTTAGGGACAGTTTCCCAGCTTCTCTGTGCAGCCTTGACACCTCAGGACTCATGTTCACATTCTCTGGCCAGCGCCCATGCTTGACAGCCCGGATGGCTGGTCCAATGGCTTCGTCCTCTTCCTGAGCCTTCCTAAGACTCGGCTTGGACATGAGTTCGAGTGACTTCAGCTCCATGTGTGCTGGAAATGCATACCGGTCGGGAACACAGTGAGGAGAGGCTCCACGCTGAGCAACACAGACTGGGGTACTGCGGACAGACTCTGGGACGCAGACTCTCTGGCAGATGGTCTTCACTCCAGACTGAGGTATAGTCACCCAGCCGTTGTCATCCTCTTCTGGTATGTTCCTCGACAACAGGTCGGCATCAACGTTCTGTCGGCCTGGGCGATACTGGACATCAAACTCATAGGTTGATAGAGCAGCTAGCCAGCGATGCCCTACCGCATTGAGCTTGGCTGTAGACAGCATGTACGTAAGCAGGTTGTTATCCATATGTATGGTAAACCTTGGACCATACAGGTAGTCGTTGAATTTGTCGACTACGACTACTTGAGTGACAAAAATTCCAGCTGATGTATGGGGTAGTTTTTCTCTGCAGAGCTAACTTTTCTGCTCGCAAAGGCAACTGGTCTCAGGCCTTCAGGGTGTTCTTGGTAAAGAACCGCGCCAAGACCCTTCAAGCTTGCATCTACATGCAGGATGTATGGCTTTTGTGGATTGGCAAATGCCAGGACAGGCGCATGTGTCAGACAGTGAATTATACGATGAAACGCATCTGTGCAAGACTTTTCCCATCTTTCCCCGAAAGGCTCTGATTCCTTCAAATAGACTTTGTTCACATCTGGGGCATGCTTCTTGCTCTTCTGGGTTGCAGCATAATTCTGAATGAATCTGCGGTAATAACCACAAAATCCAAGGAAAGATTGTAGCGTCTTCAGGTTTGTTGGCATTGGCCATGTAGTGACGGCCTCTATCTTGTCTGGATCTGGGGCGACTCCATCTGCAGACGCGATGTGCCCCAGGTACATGACCCTCGGCAGACGGATCTGGCACTTGTCCACTGAGAGCTTCAGCCCAACTTCACCAAGACGATCTAGGACCTTGAGCAGTCTTTCTTCGTGTTCTTCAAGCGTTTTCCCGAACACTATCATGTCGTCAAGGTACACTAGCACTTGTAGGAGGTTCATGTCACCAACCGCCTTTTCCATTAACCTCTGAAAGGTTGCTGGTGCCCCAGTAATGCCTTGAGGCATTCGGTCGAACTGGAAAAATCCTAACAGGCAAATGAATGCCATTTTCTCCTTGTCCTCTTCGGATATAGCTATCTGGTAGTAGCCTGAACACAAATCCAGTACAGAGAACCACTGACTTCCTGTTAAGGCATTCAGTGCATCTTCAATACATGGTGTGGTGTATTGGTCAGGTATGGTTCGGCTATTCAATAGTCGGTAGTCTATGCACATCCTAACAGCTCCAGTTTTCTTTCTCTTACTATTGAGGATGCATAGGGGCTTCGTGACTCGGTTATGATCCCCGCCTGCAGCAATTCTTGTAAATGCTTTCTAACATCTTCGATATCTGCAGGGGCCAGCCGGCGTGATCGTTGACGGAAGGGCCTGGAATCATCAAGTCGGATTCTGTGCTCTACGCCTCTTGCTAATCCCACATCCCACTCGTGTGTTGAGAAGACATGAGACTTCTGAGCCAGTTTCTTACGTAGTCTGTTCTTCCATTGCTCTGATAGGAGAGTCTCCAAAATTGATCATGCTCTCATCAAAGTTGGAGAAAGCAGTCGCCTGAGGGGGAATTGTCGCAACTGAGTCAATGTGGTACACACAGCCGATCACCGTTCCCACAGGTATGGAAGTTTCTCTTGAAGACTCATTTTTGAGAAGTATTCTCAAACTGTTGACATCCAATGCCCCACTAGGCACAACCATGGGATGGAAAATCACCTCAGCAGGTAAGGTGGCAGCTGGTGACGAGTCTATCAACAGGATTTCTTGAGCAACTGGCTTCTTCAGCTCAACTTTGCACACCACATGAGTGTCACCATCTGGGGGTAGGTTCAAAGGGCCAGGACCCATCCATTTGACACGGCCCGCCTCATCATCATGGACCGGGACAGCAATACCCTTGAGTGCAGGTTGATCTTCCTCAACACGAACATGAAGGCCTAGTGTTCGGGAGACATCAATGCCATTGGCTCTGCATTGATTAACCAAATGTCTAACATGGCTTGCATTGGTGCCCACAATGACAGAATGTCTTATCTTCAGTCCTGGGATTAGGACATATGAGAGGTAGGACAGTTACAGTCTGAGTGGTCCCTAACACCTCAGCTGGATACTCCAGGTCAACTACCACATAGCCACGGTAAGGGTAGCTAGCTCCAGACTCACTTAATCCCCACAGGGAAAGACCAGATACAGGCTGGATGGGGATATCCAACAAGTATTTCTGGTACCAGTGATCAGAAACAATGGTGACCTGAGAGCCACTATCTAATAAAGCAGTGCAGGGCTGTCCATTAACCTTCAGTGGCACCAGGCTAGGGGGCCCAACCAACCCATCAGGAATGCACACCTTCTCGGACATGTCAGCAGTACTTTTCTTAACTGCACATTTAACTGCATTAGCTGTGGCATCACTTGACGGCTGATTACCCTTTGACAGCTTCAGAGCCTGAATAAGTCTCTTGATGACTTTAGCCTGGTTTTCTGGGCTTTGGCACTTCCCTGCAAAATGCCCAGTCTCTCCACATCGATAGCAGAAATGTTCCTCCGACACTTTGAACGATCTTTGTGGGGGGCTGGCTACTGGTCTCGAGGTGTTCACAGCTGAAACGGCAACTGGAGGCTCAGCAACTTTGTTTGAGACTTGCTGTTGTAAGCGCTTCATTTGTTTCTTCAAAGCTGCTATCTCACTCTCAGCACTGCACGACATTTGTAGTCTAGTTGTAATCCCCATAGGCCCAATAGTAAACCCAGAAATGTTGAGTACCCTAAAGTTTTATTGCAGAAATGTCATCTATAGGCCTAGTGGATGGAATTCAACTTGGTTGCCTAAAGTTGCACTTTGGGCAATTTGCATAATTAGCATAAATAGGCAATTAAGGCGAGACAGTACAGGTGAATAGGGTAAAAAATTTAAATAGATATCACCATGAAACTTTCTCAGTTGGTTACTTATGTTAAGATGAGAAAAAAATGTATTGCATGTTTTTTTTATATTTTAATGTTTCCATATGCAAATATGGCCCTATCATTAAAAATGCTCCAATGTCTCTCTGCACGAAGGAAATTAAGTGCAATGAAGGTGGGACGGATCAGGCAGTCCACCCAAAGCCTGCCTGTAGGGTGTTCATGTGCCTTGTCTAGATATTCTGTGACGGCAGCATCAGTCTGTGGTCCATCTTGCAGAAGATCTTGCAGGAGTACAGCCATAAGCATACGATATGCACGCAGTGCATTTGTCCAGGATTTTCCATTGAGAATGTTGGCGATGCCACCAAATGCCACAGCAAGCAGTTGTTCCATGCCAGAACCCTTCATCAAGAATCCAATGCAGCCAAGGAATGACATCAGAGTCTGCATCATTCCAGGATGGATGGTGACAGACTTCCATCATATTGGGTCACTCCATTGGATTAGACACGCCACAATGTAGAGCTGCAGGTCCACTGTGATGTGTGCATACTTCATGCCAAAGCTCTTCAGTGATCTCTCAAAGGGTTGTGAGCACGGTATCCAGGTGTGAAGGTGGAGATAATTCTGTTGGTGTATTGGGCTTGGAAGGTCAATGTTCAATCAACAGTGCAGATAGAGAAGTGGAATGGCACCATCCTGGATATAAATGCCACCGTCAGAGAATTGGGTGACAGATGTCAAGGTCTCCTGGGGATAGGGCTGGGCGATATGACGATATATATCGTCTGGACGATAGAAAATGTATATCGTTTAACATGAAGCTCTATCGTTTATGTCGCAAAACACGCTTTACGGCAGTATTTACGTCACCGACGCGCCAAACGGCATGCCCAGGTACGCTGCTAAAAAAAAACAAGCATGGAGGAAAACGTAACTGAACAGGGTAACAGCGGTACTAATTCTCAACAACAAGACGAACAACAAGATGAACAGCCAACACAAACCGAGGAGCTTGTACATAAAAGAGGGGGAACTTCTGTCGCATGGATGTGGTTTGGATTTAAAAAGACCGACACGGACCAGACCACAGTAGTTTGTAAAGTATGCCGCTGCACGGTACCAACAACAGACTCCAACACGACTAACTTATTTTATCACCTGAGAAAGAATCATGACAAAGAATACAGAGAGAGTCAACGAGAAAAAGCAGCAAAAGCACTGTCGAGTAACGTTGACGTTGAAAAGAAGAAACTCCAGACGCAGACGTTGCAACAGGCTTTTACCCGTGGCACACCATATAGCCATACCTCCCGCAGATGGAAGGAGATAACTACTGCCGTTGCTAAGCACATCTGTAAAGATATGGCTCCAATCTACACGGTCGAGAAACGGGGGTTTTGTGAGTTGGTGCAAACACTCGATCCTAGATACGAAATGCCCAGCCGAAAACACCTCAATAAGGTCGTGTTACCTGCTTTATATGATGAGTGCCGGGCCAAAGTGGAGGAGGAGATACACAAGGGGATGTTCTACGCTACAACAACAGATATGTGGTCGAGCCGAACGACATCCATATATGAGCCTGACGATACATTTCATCGACCAAGCTTGGAACCTCCGCAGTCGGTGTTTACAGACAAGTTATTTTCCAGAAGACCACACTGGACAAGAGATAGCCAGAGGTCTCAGTGAAGCTCTTGAGTCGTGGGGACTGAATCAGGATCACCTCGTATGTGTCACCACAGACAACGCCAGCAACAACATCCTTGCCCTTGAGCTGATGAATGAAACGACACGCCTGCAGTGCTTTGGCCACCGTCTTCATCTAGCCATTGGTGAGTAACTCTAAATCGATCTAAAAATGCATATACATTTTTGTTTCTTTTTATTTTCATAATGTCATTCATTTTATATGTGTATGTTTTTATGTGATGGTGTTGCTCTTGTTTGATCATTTATAGGCATTTTATTAACATAAGAGCCATATTGTTATGTTTTGTATAAGTGAAAATTGCCAATACATATATTGTTTTAAAAAAATGCTTATAAATATATTTCATTACACAGTAATACCTTAGACTAGAGCAGTGTTTCTTAAATGTCAAGGTCTCCCCTTAACTCTGACAGTATACACATGGAACCAAATGGACCCATTTGTATACTGTCAGTTACAAACTTGTATGGGTCCATTTAGACCCCCCCCTAAAGGAACCCACAAACGGGTCCATTTGGTTCCATTTGTTTACTGTCAGAGTTACAGACTTGTATGGGTCAATTTAGAGGGCCTAAAGGAACCCACATAGTCCCTGAAATCCACTGTGAGAAACACTGCCTTAGAGGATTAATGTATGGATGGAACCATTTTAGTTATAGTAACAGCCATAATGGCAAATAGAATTTCTGAGCCTTTAAAAGCCAGTTAAAAGCTAAAAATACAGAATACTCCTCCATCCAATCCATCATTTTGTAAGTCCCCTAGTGTGGACCTCTATACAAAACAAATATATATATATATATATATATATGAAAAAATAAAATTCATAACGTAATTAATTAATACATTTTACCTGTCCTGAACTACACAGTATAATATATTAAAAAGTATAGAATGTTGTTACATTTACTTCTCCTTTATTTCCACAGGGAGGGGTGTGAAAGTACACCAGGTGGAACGAGCAGTCGGCGTCTGCAAGAAGATTGTGGCTGCCTTCTCCAATTCATGGAAAAGAAGACGGGAGCTGGCCAAAGCTCAAGCAGAGCAAAATCCACCCTTGCCCCGTCATCAGCTGATCACAGAAACCCCTACAAGGTGGGGCTCTATGCAAGCGATGGTTGAAAGGGTGATCGAGCAGGAGAAAGCTCTCTCACAGGTCCTCCGTGCCGACAAAAAAACACGTCACCTGGTCCCAACTTGGCAGGACATGGACGTTCTGGAGTCCATGAACAAGGCACTGAGTCCTCTCAAGGAGTTTACAGATGCCTTGTCTGGGGAGCTCTACCCAAGTGTTTCCTACTTGAAACCCGTCCTCCATCTGTTCAACAACCAGATACTCAAGCATCAGGATGGCGACACTGAGCTCACCACGACCATCAAAGAGGGCATACTAAAATACCTAAATGAGAAGTATGATGACAAGAAAACCCAGGAGCTGCTTGACATGGCTTCTCTTGTTGACCCTCGGTTCAAAACCACATACATCAAACAAGAGAGGGTGGACTACATCAAGACAAGAGCTGCTGCAGAGCTGCAGAAGCTGGTGGCCGAACAAGCAGAGCCAGCCCCCCTTCCATCAGCTGCAACTGCCAGAGATCAGGATGAGCCAGAGGAGGTTCCTGCTAAGAAGAAAAAGAAGAGTTTGAGCAGCTACTTTAAAACAGCTGCAAAGCCAAGCCAAGCGGCCCCTCATTCAAGCAGAGAATCCATTGAAAATGAGCTCAACCTCTATCTCCTACTGGACGCTGGTCCAGACACAGATCCACTGGAATGGTGGAAGAAGAATGAGGGACATTTTCCCCATGTGGCCAAGCTAGCGAGGAAATATCTGTGCATCCCTGCCACAAGTTCCCCATCAGAGCGGGCTTTCAGTGCAAGTGGGAACATTGTGTCATGCCAGAGGTCAGCACTGAAACCAGCAAGAGTTGACCAGCTTGTATTCCTAGCACTCAACCTGTAGAAGCCTGAGATTTGGCAAATGTTGGGATGTTTTCATAATTCATTTCACATCCATGCTACTTGAAGTAGTTTTGTTTACCTTTATATATTATACCTCATATTATATATATGTATAATATACTGTGATCCTTTTGCAGCTATACTTTAACTTGGAAGGGTTTTGTGTTTACATTTGGTATTTTGTAACCAACATTTATTTTAGGGGCTAGGCCAGTAGGCCCGTATTAGTTTTGTTTGCTGCTACATTTCAAACTTGAAGGAGTGGTTTTCTTTTTTCACTTTTTAGATTTTGTATAATTATATTGTGAGCCTGATTTTGTTGCTGCACTTTAAACTTGGAAGTTTACATTTGGTATTTTGTAACCAACATTTATTTTAGGGGCTAGGCCAGTAGGCCTGTATTATTTGTGTTTGCTGCTACCTTTCAAACTTGAAGGAGTGATTTTCGTTTTTCACTTGTTAGATTTTGTATAAATATATTGTGAGCCTGATTTTGTTGCTGCACTTTAAACTTGGAAGTTTAAATTTTGTATTTGGCCCTGGCCTGCACTATGCTCTTTAAAACTCCAGAAGTGTTCAATTTGTTATTTTTTATACCCAATAGGCCAATACCAATATGTGTTACTGTTAGGCAAATATTCACAATATTCACCACAGTTCTAAAGGGTTTTCTATTGGCTTGCTTTGAAAAAGGTTCTAAATAAAACAAATATTTAGTAACTACTACCTTTATTTGTTGAGTATATCATTTCAAACTGCATTTCCACATTGCAATTTTATATAAACTATTCATTAATTGAATTTACAAAAATGTGCCATATCGTGATGTATATCGTTATCGGGATATAAAATGAGCTATATCGGGATATGAGATTTTGGTCATATCGCCCAGCCCTACCTGGGGATGCATGCGCTGTCGGGATGTGACACTGCCTCCTATCCCTGTGGGAAGGGCAAGACATCTGTGCTGAAAGTACTCCTAGGAAATACCATTCCTGGTCTCAATACAGTGCTTGGGGAACCTGATGCCACTCATAGTGACCTAAAAGATACCGGGACCGAGTTCTTTGTCGCACTGTATGGGCAGAAGAAGGCCAAGTCGATGAACAACACTCGCTACAAGATCTACAGTCGCAGCAAAAAGCCTCCTAAACTTAAAAAGCTTCCTCCAACTGATGCCAACCTGATGTTGCACATACTGCGTGCTCATCTTCAGGTCATGTTGTGGAAGGTTGCAGGTCAGAGAGAGCCTCCTGCAGAGACCAGAGACATCACACATTTGGGTGGGAGGTTGCTAATGAAGGGGCTGCCATGCCCGCTCTTGCCATCCAGGCAGTGGCTCCAGTAAATCTACTTGATGTCACCAGCTGTACCTGCAGCACATTGAAAGCCTGCAGCTGCCATGCTGCAAGTCTCAGTTGCACTGACTACTGCAAGTGTGAAGGGGGTGAGGTCCACTGCTGCAACCCATTCACAATACATACAAATAAAGACCAAGAAGATGATGAGACTGAAGGGAATGAGGAAAGAAATGATGAAGATGGTGAAGGCTATTGAGTGGGATTGTGTGGTTGTTGTTAAATATATGTGTGCGTGACTATATATAGTTATTTTACAGCGTGTGTGTGCGCATGCTGTTTGCAGTTCTTGTATATAGTTATTGTGTGTGTCTGTGTGCATGCTGTATAAAGTTCTGTCTTTTGCTGTATTGAGCATAGCGTTAGTTCAGGCAGGCCACGAAGTCAGGCTCGGCTCAGTACAGATATCACAGTAGTCAGTGTTTCCCCTAGAAATTTTTCCAGCAGTGGTGCTGTTACGTAACGGAGGCAAGCCGCACGCGGCGGCGCGCAGGGGTCTGGGGGCATTCACCTCTGGAAGATTTTTTTTTTTAATAACCCCTTAAACCATAACTTCTGGCAAGTTTTGTGGATAGAAATGGACATTTTGAGACAAATATGATATACCATCAACAGATTTAATATTGGAGCATGTACCTTGAACTGGTCAGAAACAGAAATCTTGATTTTATAATTTTAGACAGGATTACTCATGTTTTGTGTTAATTTTAAGCTTTTATTTACATTATTGGTAGAAATTGATTGGGGCAAAAAATATTGAAAATGTTGTCTTAAAGGGGAAATGAACCCAAAAACAACACTATGCTCCAACACTATATTTCATCACATGAATAAAGTTGATTGTGCTGCCATCAAATGTACTAACTCCATATAAAAAAGAAAAGAATTTAACGGCTACAGTAACAGTGATTTGACGCGTCATCAAATCACCGGAAGAAAAATGCAGGACTACAAGTTATGAACGTTCTGAATGTGAATCTTCAGGAGAGCAGCCCTCTCGGACACACACACACACAGGCAGTGGCGGTTCTAGACCAAAATCACCAGGGGGGCCGAGGTGGGGCCAGTGTGTTTTTAAGGGGGGCACATTTATAACCATATACTTTATTTATAACCATATAAAATGGATTCATCTGTAGTACTGA
Organism: Merluccius polli; assembly: GCA_030340625.1. Taxonomy (NCBI): domain Eukaryota; kingdom Metazoa; phylum Chordata; class Actinopteri; order Gadiformes; family Merlucciidae; genus Merluccius; species Merluccius polli. Next base: position 175,348 of record JAOPHQ010003980.1, read on the forward strand.
TTTCCACTAGCATCTTGCATAGAAAGAAAGTTAGAGAAAGTTAGACCGTAAATTTCACTGTCACGAATGTCCATGCCTTATATACAGTCATTGGTCCATGCTGAGAAATTTAAAGTGACAGACATCCAATTAGACCTAGTCCTACAAGCACAATAACATTGCAGGAGCATATTTGTTTATTTGTTTAACAGATTCACAGATTCACAACGAAATTGTTTAGTTTGGTGGATTCCTATTGTCCATGCAATACCATACATTTTCAAGAGCGATACTATATTTTTCAGTTTCAAACACCATTGAAACATAAAGGTTTTTTGTATTTGTGCAAACGCTTGTTTGAAGAAAACCTGAGGTTGTTCATGTTGTTTTGTAAAAGGATATTCCATTAAATATGAAGGTTTTCTAATGTACATGTACTTATTTGCACGGAAACAAAGGGAAAAAACACTGTTGGGGAATATTAACCCACCCCGTAGCTCCGCGGTGGGTTACGTTCGCGGGGTGCGCGCAATATTAACCCACCCCGTAGCTCCGCGGTGGGTTACGTTCGCGGGGTGGGGGGGGTGCGCGCAATATTAACCCACCCCGTAGCTCCGCGGTGGGTTACGTTCGCGGGGTGGGGGGGGGTGCGCGCAATATTAACCCACCCCGTAGCTCCGCGGACCCGACCGCGCAGCACCCACCGCCGTCTACAATCGCTGTTACCGCTGTTTTATTATCATCCGCACTCCCACACCGTCACCGGGGCTTCATAGTAATGTGTCCGAATAGAGCAGCCCCCTCGGACACACACATGCTGTTACCGCTGTAACATGCTGTTAACAGCGATTGTAGACGGCGGTGGGTGCTGCGCGGTCGGGTCCGCGGCTAGCGGGTCCGTTGCTGGCGGGGTCCGCGGCAATCGCGGCGAATTCTTAGATTACTGTGGCGAGTGGTCTTCATAAATTACTCGACAAATACAAAAATTACTCGCATTTGGCGAGTAAAACAGCCTTATTTCAACCCCTGTGTGTGTGTGTGTCCAAGAGGGCTGCTCTCCTGAAGATTCACATTCAGAACGTTCATAACTTGTAGTCCTGCATTTTTCTTCCGGTGATTTGATGACGCGTCAAATCACCGTTACTGTAGCCGTTAAATTATTTTCTTTTTTATATGGAGTTAGTACATTTGATGGCAGCACAATCAACTTTATTCATGTGATGAAATATAGTGTTGGAGCATAGTGTTGTTTTTGGGTTCATTTCCCCTTTAACGCTTGGCAATTTCAAGATGACGTTGTAGTTGTGCTAAATACCGATCATGTGAAGATTTTTGCAGTGGCGCTGATTTTCCAGCAGTGGCGCTGCGCCACTGCTGAATACATAGTAGGGGAAACACTGGTAGTCATATTGCCGCGTTAGGTTACATTACGTATGCAGAGCGCTTCAAATATGTAGTATTATTATAGACATACATCAGCTGATTCCCCTAGCTTCCCATTGGATACCATACACAGTCAGCTGACAGCTCAGCTGACTCCCCCTCAAACACCCATTGGCAAACCTCATTCTTGGCGCCTTATTTAAAGCTGCTTCAGCCTGCCTATCTTCGCTGCTTTCTCTGCTAGCTTTGCAACCCACCTCCACCCCAGCTCCTCCTTGATGTTGTATCTAATTAATCAATGTCTTTTCTGATTGTCATTGATGCTTGCTCTGTTCTGTACCCCGGGGGGTCTCTGCTGCCGCTCTCCTTGTCTTAAACCTTTCCATGTAGGCACATGGAAGGGCAGGGAGGAATGCTCCCCCCTGCCTTATGGCTTTCCACGTAGGCACGTGGAAGGGCAAGGAGGTCCCAGAACAGAGCCATACCGCCAAATGTAATATTCTGCAAATGTAATATTCTGCATGTTATATTCTGCTTTAGAATAAAAGATTATTTGACAAAAGTGGTCCTGACTGAAATATAGTTCTTGTGGGTCTGTGTGTATGTGCATGCTGTATATAGTTATTTTGCATGTTGTATATAGTTCTTATATATAGTTATTGTGCATTTGTGTACGTGTGCATGCTGGATATAGTTATTTTGCATATTGTATATAGTTCTTGTATATAGTTATTGTGGGTTTGTGTGTGAGTGCATGCTGTTATATAGTTATTTTGCATGGAGCACTTAATTTCTTAATCCGTCCGTCCATAGGTCAACACTGCCTCCTGACCAGGTTCCTTAAAGGTTTTCACCAACTCAGACCCCGAGTACACGTGTTTACCCTTGGAAAAAATATTTTGAGCATGACTTTATTAAATGATCTGATTTTGTCTGTATGCAAATGAGCGCATATTTGATGAAATATGGCCTAATTTGCATATTTAAACATTAAAATACAAAAAACATGCAATACATTTTTTTCTCATCTTAACATAAGTAATCAACTGAGAAAGTTTAATGGTGATATCTATTATTTAATTTTTTTACCCTATTCACCTGTGGTGTCTTGACTTTATTGGCTTATTATGCTAATTATGCAAATTGCCCAAAGTGCAACTTTTGGCAACCAAGTTAAATTCCATCCATTAGGCCTATAGATTAAATTTCTGCAATAAAACTTTAGGGTACTCAACATTTCTGGTAGGGCTGCACGATATATCGCAAATCTATCGTCATCGCGAAATCAACGCTTGCGATGTACATACCGCAAAGATTTCTTAATTTGCAATTAAATTAAGCCTACATTTTTCGCGCATTCACACACAATGACATTATATTTGACCAATCCGATGCTGTCATGCTGCCTGATAAGCCCGCCCCCCACCAGTTTAAGCACATGGTGTTCAAGTTGTTGAGCGAGCGTTGTCGTGTTTGTTTGACCAGGTGTATTTTAGTTTAACTAAATTGTTTCACATGTTTCCTTGTGCTAGCCTTTTTGGCCAATAACTCACCATAATGGTGTATTTTTGTTTTTATTATTGTTATTTGATGTTGGGTCGGGTATCCAGCGGCCGTGACGTATGAAACGCGATGTTCCGATCGGTGATTCTGTGAGCGATCGCGAGGTCTATTCCAGCATGCCGCTTATCCCAACTAGCTTCACCTGACGTGACTTAGCCGCCTATTTATCCTGGCTTGGCAATCGTGCAACCGAATAAGCCAGGATACCGCCGAGCAGAATAGTCCAAGCCGCGCTTACTCAATTATCCTGGATTTATGCATCCTAGTTTTGTGCAATACCCCCCAGGTGTATTTTAGTTTAACTACATGTTTCCTTGTGCTAGCCTTTTTGGCCAATAACTCACCATAATGGTGTATTTTTGTTTTTATTATTGTTATTTGATGTTGTTTTTCATGGCATCATGTATGCCTCAGAACCCATTCTGCAACACCTTCTTAGCTCAACAAATTAGTGGTCAGAAAAAAATGTTTATTATTTAAATTTATTATGAATGCTTTATGCAGTTTTATTGTTTTTATTTAATCTTAATTTTGTTGACCATATAAGAAAATGAAAGTGGGCAATTTTCCCAATAAAAGTTATGTTGCATTGCATGCATACGATGCATTTCTTTTTTTAATAGTCTAGCAGCAAGTAGAATGAAGAAAAACATTAAATATTGAAATATCGCAAGTTATATCGTCATCGCAGTACTCAACAATGTTATCGCATATCGCATATTTTCCCAATATCGTGCAGCCCTAATTTCTGGGTTCAAGAAATTACAACTAGACTATTGTGGGAGGTTTTTCAAGGCTAGTTGACATGTCCTGAGATGGCTTAGACACGACAGCAGCAACTAAGGCCTTAAGCTCTCTCATCTCAGACTTCAAGTTCTGAATTTCTGTCTGTTTAACCTCTACATTCTGCTTTACATTTGCACTTTGTATAGCAGGATTAATCTTTTTTCCGTGAAGCTTCAAATTCCTCTTCTGTGCGTATCTCCTTTAACAGCTGGAGAAAGGTCGGGGGCCTTGCTCTCCTCTCTCTCAAACAAAGTTTTACTAACCTCAGATCAGATGCTATGGCACCATGTAACAACTGTTCAAGTCTTGCTTTATCTGCACCACCAACAGGGAGACCATCTCTCTGCACAACTCGGTTCTAGACGTCGGTGGTAGTCAGACAGCTACTCACCCGGTTGTTGCTGCAGTAGACGAAATGCGAAATATAACTCCTCTCCTGACTCTGCAGTCCCAAAAGCATGCTCAAGTGCCTCTAAACAGTCTTCAGGGCTCACATCAGGATCACTGGCTCTTCTCTTTGCGAGAGCAGTCACACTCTTCCACCATGAGCCGTGCTTGACCCAACCAGTGATCGAACTGCTCTTCTCCAGCTGGAGTGGGCAACAACCCAGAGAGCGTACGTAGGCGGCGATAGCCTCCATGCTCACTTGAGGGCTTTGACGTCTTGTCAAGTAAATCACTCACAGCTCGCAAAATGGCCTCTGTCGACTTAGCAGCAGCCTCATCAGCAGGGAACAATGACTGGAGCTTTTGTGCATTATTACTATCAGCTGGCTGCGGGCTGGACATATGAAATTGGGCGTCGGCTCGGGTAGTTTCATCTGCTATGGCAACAAACCACGGCCCTCCACCATGTATAGGAAACACTTCAAAGGGAATCTTTTCGCCTTACATTCACACAAGCCAAAGTATTGGTTTCGTCCTCTGTTGAAAATCCGGCCTCTGACGCGCACACATCCCAAGCACTTCACTGTTTGCATTGTCTCTTCAATTGCACTTATTTCCACATCTTCTTGAGTGAGCACCATGACTGCATGAGCCTCACCATGGCACCATCCTTTTAGCTCTGATACCAGGTATTTTAAGCGTTCCATATTAGCTTAACAGTTAGCACTATCTACAACTTCAAATGTTAATTTTCAGTACTAAAATGTGTTAGATTATTAATTAGCACGGCGCTAAATCTCCCAAAACAAAATATTTGACAAAAAAACCCACACTATCTATCCCAGCGGGGCCTCCATTTTATGTAGCGCCTCTCTAGCGTGTACTGGCTAATGTGAGAGGTGGCTAACCTGTGTTCTTTAACACATAGCTAGGGTTTCAATTATCAACTTATTATTATCAACCTAATGTGTACAGTACTACTGTCATTCACTTAAATCACCATCTAAGCAGCAGTTATTAACAAATCACCATTCACTAGATTTTCTATGGAATTACCTACTAGAATTACTTCTCTTACTCAACATAAAACATCAACGTAGTCAATAATCACACTGTTTTATAAAAAGTATAACAATTTACTTAGTATTAGCAAAATAGTTCAAGGTTAATTGCATTCAAATATCACATTGCATTCACATAAAACATTGAAAACAACATGGGCCCAAGAAAAGAAAATAGCCGGCAATAAACTATTCTAATTCTCAAATACCCAGTTCAACGTTGCAGGCCTGAATGCTCACTCGTGTGTGCGTTGTAGCCTTAAACAAAATGCTGCTTCACCACGCAGGCAAACAAAATAATCGATACCTCAGAGTTTACTCCATGTGAATGTAGCCTCACACCGCGCGCTTAGGTCCTCAGGCGGCAGGAGTAATAAGAGAGATGTCCGGGAGAAACACGTGGGCATGTGACGATCTCGGCGAAGTCCACCATTCGGCAACGCTATCCGGCTCCGTCGGGGTCCTCGTGTTTACCGTTGTTCCACACAGGCCTTACTAGTCCAGGTCGCTGGTCTTGTTAGTAAAGTCCGTGCAAAAGTATAAGCCACTAAGCCAGCAGCTAACTTAAACTTCTTCCTGTCGTCTTGTGCTGAGCATTCCACTCAAACTGACAGAACTACTACCATTACAGTTTCTCTAAGAGTCCTTGTTGAACACTTGAACTATAAATGGTGTATACAATCACTTCTCATATATCACTCGCTCGTCGCTCTCTCTCCGTATTCTTTCTCCGTCCGCGTGCGTCTTTCTCCATTACTCCTGCTCTCTTCCTCATCCTCTCACCTCGGAAGTGATCGCCTCATTCACAAGAGTTCAAGAAAAATAAATAAATCCACAAAACATTTGCTTAACCATTTCTTCCTATTCTTACAGGCATATTTAATTTAACATTTTCACATATATTATTTTACAACAAATATTTAACATTTTAAATGCTGTATTCACCAAAACGTTAATAGTACCCAAAATGCATTTCTCCCATAGAAAAACTTTGCTGGTCAATAAATCTTAACATTTTAACCTTAAATTGTATTTATTCAACTATGAACTTATTTATATATCTATATGTTACCCCGTGGGGGGAGTGCTAATGCTCCCAATTTGCACCAATAAGCTACCAAACGGCACTCCCTTTCAAACTATATGCAGGCTCTGTCCAATGAAGAACAAAAATGGGACTGATGTAATCAAAAATATAAATTTATTAGACACAATAAATATACTGGCTGTCCATCAGGGCAAGCAAAGGTCATATATAGGTAGCAGCAGATGAGATCACACAATACAAACGTCACAGTAAATAATGTTAAATAAATAGGTACGATTAGCATGCACAAAAAAAAGAAAGCCTTCACATCGAATAGGCCATACACACACGGACTCAATTGCTTATCACACACACACATACACACACACACACACGCGAATGAACACTGCAAACGGGATGCTGCCCCTACAAGAAATATTGTACAATGCCCATAGGCCACGCAAGATATATTAATAGTGACCAAAAAAAACAGACAAAGACAGACAAAACAGTTAGGCGAACATGGTACTACTAGCAGGCCTTCACGACCTAGACCCGCTTACGTCAGGGCAGCCAAAGACAGTTGTGGCAGTAGATAAAACCAAAACAATTAGCTCAGGAAAAACAGTGGCTGGTTAAACCAAAGAAGACGATCTTCCTCAAGTCGTTCAGAGGGCTGCAGTCAGCCGATTATGCTTCTGAATCGTTGTTGCAGACCCATGTAGACTACTCACTATTATGCAAGTAAAGCGTCGGTAGTTTGCGTGTACCATTTACTGGTCACCATACGCACAGACACCAAGCCGAGGGTTCTCCTGTTTGCACAGCTGGGACATCGAGGGGCTCTCGCTTCAATCTACACCACAATAGCGTTCTCCCGTCCACGGCTCACAACTCTTAAAAGGAAGCGCCACCTGTGCCACCTGATCTAGATAATCAGGGCCAGTGGGCGGGGCCAAGCTGCACCCATCATAACCGTCCTACCTGCTACATTCACCCCCCCCTAAATGTCACCGTCCCGGCGACAAGTGGCCAAAATTCTACAACCAGGGCCTAAAACCAACACTCTGGGAGCTAACAGTTACATGAGCTCCCATGTGTTCGTCAGTGGGCGATAGTTCAGTTGATGTACACGGGAGGTTATAGGGGTTTGAATGGTGGCCTGCGGTTGCTCTAGTGGTCCTTCTTGGCAGTTGATTTCCCTCAGGCGCTGGCATTGACGCTACAGCTCCTCGAGTGTTTTCTACAGCCAAATCCTGCTCCTGTTGGACAGGAGTTGGAGGCGAGTGCACGTCAACCACAGTGGGGACACAACGGTTTTGCCCATCCAGGCAAGTAGTGTCAAGAGCTACCAGTAATGCAAAATCCTCATTTATCATGGAGTCCTCCAATACGAGATTGGACTGATCTAAATTGGGCTCTGCGTTGGCGGGTATAGGCAGAGGTGGACAGGGGTCGACAGGAAGAGGACGTATCTCCTGTCGATGAATGTTCTTTTCTGAACCCTGCTGGTCCCTTGGTCTAATCTTGTAAAGAGTGCCAACCTCGTCCAAGCAACCCACCACCTCATACACCACATGGTCCCAGTGGTCTTGAATTTTGTGACGACCAGGTGGGTGACTCCAGCGGTACACTAATGTACCTGGAGGTAAAATGGGCAGAGGAACAGCTCGATGCTTTGCTTGCTGCTTGGCTGCTGCCTCAAGATTGGTTCGAGCCTGCTGATAAACAGCAGAGAGGTGCTCCCGATGTTCCCGAACCCACTCCTCAGAGGTCGTTTCAGATGGAGGGTCAACTGTCCCCAAGAGTGAGTCAAGGGGGAGGATAGGCTTCCGCCCAAACATTAGTTCGTATGGTGAAAACCCAGTTGACTGATGTGCTGTAGTGTTATATGCAAACAACACGTGAGGCAAGTGGTATGGCCACCTTTTCTTCTTTTCTGGGGGCAAAGTACGGAGCAAATCGTGAAGCGTACGATTAAATCGCTCGCATTGTCCGTTGCCCTCAGGGTGGTATGGACTTGTGCGGGACTTGTGGATGCCATACAATTGACACAGCCGTTGAAACAATTCTCCCTCAAATTGACGACCCTGGTCTCTATGAATGCGTTGTGGAACTCCATAGGTATAAAACCACCATTCAGTAAGGACCCGTGCTACGGTCGTGGCCTTTTGGTCTCCGGTGGGATAAGCCTGAGTGAATTTGGAAAACACATCCGTCACAACCAGAAGATTTTCTTTCCCATCACTAGACTTTTCCAATGTGGTAAAGTCAATGGCTAGGATTTCTAAAGGCCTGGATGCAAGGAGACTACCCATGAATGTTCTTAACTTCGGCTGCACAGCTTTTGCCACCAAACATCGTCGACATTCACGACACCAGCGCTCGATGTCTTTGCACATGAAGGGCCAGTAACAACGTTGCCGAACGAGTATGGTGGTCCTTTCCACCCCTTGGTGGCCATGGTTATTGTGTAAAGCGGTCAAGACTTCCTCATGTAACAGCTGAGGAAGCAGCAGCTGCATCACTTTCACACTACCACCAGGGGCATGACTTTGCCGGTAAAGAACACCACCATGTTCCTGTATGTTGGCCCACTGACGCACAAGTTCTACCGCAGCAGGGGACTCTTTGGCTCTTTCCAAAGCTGTGGGGGGTTTACCTCTCTTCCAGTATATTAGGAAGGCACTTAACAGCGGGTCCTCTGACTGGAGGAGTTGGAGGTCAGCCCTAGTCCTTACTGGGGAGGCATCTATGGCCTGGCTGTTAATCGAAAGGTGATTTGACAACACACTTTTGATCTCAGTAGGGACAGAGATTCCTGGTGCCACCGCATCTATGGAGTCTGGAGCGGGGGATGCAGGCAAGCGAGACAATGCATCTGCATTTCTGTTACACGCACCTGGGTGGTACTCAATCTTGAAATCAAAAAGAGCCAGCTGTGCCGCCCAGCGTTGTTCTACAGCACCCAGTTTGGCCGTCTGCAGATAACAGAGGGGGTTATTATCAGTCAGAACTATGAACTTTACGCCTAGAAGGTAATCTCGAAATTTGTCTGTTACGGCCCACTTAAGGGCCAACAGCTCAAGTTTCATGGCAGAGTAATTATCCATATTTCGTTCTGTTGGTCGCAAGCCCCTACTCGCGTAAGCGACCGGCCGCCGCTGTCCCTCCCCCTGCTGTTGGGACAAAACAGCACCTAGCCCAAGCCCACTTGCATCTATCTCCAGAACAAAAGGCTTGCTGAAGTCTGCGTAGCCCAGAATTGGTGCACTTATCAGCTTTTCTTTGAGCATCTCAAAAGCCTTTTCACAACCCCAGTCCCAGTGGTCCCGCAAAGGGGCATTGAACCCGGTTTGTTTCTTCTTTGGGGCTGGCTGTAGTTTTGCTACCAATTTATGCAGAGGGGCTGCGTACCTCGCAAACCCTTCCACAAAGCGCCGATAGTATGACGCAAACCCGAGGAAAGAGCGCAATTCAGTGACGGTAGCTGGTATTTTCCAGTCCCTAACTGCACTGATTTTTTCAGGGTCAGTTGAGACTCCCGAAGCTGAAATAATGTGTCCTAAAAACTTCACCTCCGGCTGAAAGAAATGGCACTTCTTCAATTTAAGCTGAAGGCCATGAGAAGTCAACCTATCCAACACGAGTTCCAGTCGTTCCAGATGTTGTTGGAACGTGGATGAAAATACCACCACATCGTCCAAGTACAAAAGAAGGGAATGGAAACGCTGATCTCCAAAGATCCTTTCCATCAGCCTCTGGAAAGTCCCTGGTGCATTGCACAATCCAAATGGCATCCTCTGAAACTCAAAGAGCCCAAATGGAGTGCAAAATGCTGTTTTCGCCCTGTCCTTCTCTGCCACCGACACCTGATTATAGCCACTTGCCAGATCTAAAGTGGAGAAGAGGCAAGCGCCTGAAAGAGCATCTAAGGATTTCTCAATCCGAGGCAATGGAAAGGCATCTTTTCTAGTTTTCGCATTCAACTGTCTATAATCAACGCATAAACGGATGGATCCATCCTTCTTTTGCACGGCGACAATGGGTGAAGAGTAGGGGCTACAGCTAGGCTTTACCACTCCCTGTTCCAACAACTCTTGGATGTGTGTCTTCACAACATCATACTGCGACGGTGGCAGTCTACGGTAGCGTTGCCGCACCGGTGCCTCATCCACTAATGGGATTTCATGTTCAAGAAGGTCTGTGCAACTCAACTCCCCTTCCCCACGACTAAAAGCTGCACTATACCTTTGAAGTAAAGACTTGGCCTCTTGCTGCTCTGCGTCTGTCAAATTAGGCCAGGTAGCGTCGGCAAGGCTAGGTAGGTGGGAGGTGGTGGCCTCCATAGATTGAATGAAAGCTACAGGACCTTGGTTACCATCCTCTTCCTGAAAACAAATGGGCTTGTTAGCGGAACGTACTTTTATCATATGTAATTGACCCAAGGTGGTGCGTGGTCTTATCCATCGATCCTCCTTTCCCACATTCACTACCGGCACATCAACGGTGCCATCACCAATGGGGAGTAGAGAGCTAGGAATGAGCAAATCTGGTGGCAACTGCCACCCTACCTCTCCTGGCTCCATAAATGCTGAGGAAAAAAAAGGCAAAGCCCCTGCCTGCATACAGCTGAAACCAGCTTCATAGATCCAGCAGGCACAAGAATGGAAGCGCCTGGGGGGGTTGAGACCTTAACCAAGCAACCAGAGTTTGACAAATCTTCAAAGTTTTAGCACGCTAGCAGGGCATGTTTCCAGACCGCAGGAACATCATTAGTGGACGGAGACGCAAACAAACTAGTGCTCCCTTGACAGAACATTTCTCGCAGACAGCAACGAAGCACATTCATTCCGATCAGCCCTGGGACAGTGTTTTTTTTTTAACTTTGACCCAGAATCTGGTGGATCGTGAACGACCAGAATGCCTATGGAGGAAAGCACCTTGCCCAGGACTTCTATGTCTAGCTCTAAATAGCCTAGATAGGGGATGGCCAACCCATTGGCTGCCCTTAACTGCAGCCATCCACAGGAGCGTAGCTGGTCTTGTCCCTGAACTTGGAAGTGCTCTTTAAAAAAAGATTCCGTGATGGTAGACACCATAGAACCGGTGTCAACAAGGCACGCGATGGGCACTCCTCCCATTTTAACCTCGGAGACAGGGCATTGTCCTATAAGTACAGAATGAGAAGGTGGTGTGGGGAGGAAAGAACCTGAGCCTAATAAGGCCCCATCTAGTGTTTGGCTCCATGCACTAGAGGGCGCTAGTTTCCCTGAAACCCACTGGATTGAACATCGCCTGCATTAGCTGCCCTCTGCCCAAAGTCATTCCGTACCCGCTGTCCCTGCCGCCGGACCATTGAACAGTCCCTTGCCATATGACCAGCCTGGTCACACCTCAAGCAAATAGGCCTACCATCGGCTTCAAATCTGTAACGCCAGGGTGGGTTATCTGTTCTACTGTTGGAATTGGAAGGCACTGGTCTGGCGGACAACTGTTTTAGGATGGTGTCCAATAGTGATGGCTCGTTCGCGAACGAATCAGTTCGAACGAACGACTCTTTAAAGTGAACGAACTGACCTCGTTCGCCGCTCTCGTTCGACTCGTTCGTCTCGTTCGCTGAGTCTCTGATTCGCGGCGCTGATTCGCGAGTCGTTCCCTGACTGTGATTGACTCGAGGAATGAGACGTCACGACTCACGAGAGCCAGCCAATCGTATTTAAATATCAGTGAAATGGTAAATGCATGCTGTCTTTGTATTTTCTGTGTCATGCCAGATTAATAATATATTTGAATGTCTCGTCAATCTGTCTCGTTCTTTCATGCTTCCTTCTCACGCACGCAACCCGGCCGGGAACCCCACCTTGGTGGATCTTGGTCTTGAGTGGGGGTGGCCAATGGCCATCTTCACAATAGTAAATAAAATATGCCCAGAATAAACACAACTGTACATCATTAACTTTAAAACTCATCATTGCTAAATCAAGTCTATTATCTTGCTGATATATTAAACATCCAATAATCTACTACGCCCCCCGCTGCGTTTGGTTTGTCTAACTTTACCTTGAATTGGGGGAATGGGGCATTTTGATCCTGACATGTCATTATGCATACATTAAATAAATCTGTTGAACTCAAATTAAATACATATGTTAACATATTCAACCAGACACAATGTTGTATTTGCTATTATTCACACATTTATTAACACCATCAACCCCCCTCCCCCAGTTGGTTTGTCAGAGTTGAACTGTAACTTGATCTCTGAATGGTAACTTAACTGCATTCGTGATTCGTTTGAATGTTGTGAACGAGGGAGGAGCCGCTGGCATTCGCCGTTCGCGAATGAGAACGAGGGACGGAGGGAGGAGCTGAGTCTGAACGACTCAGTGAATGATTCACCGCTACCGGAAACACGACTGAACGAACGAACGAACGAACGAACGAACGAACAAACGACTCTTTATGGCGAACTGAACGACGCGAACTGATTCGCGCAAACGAATCATGAAATCCATCACTAGTGTCCAATTGGGTTTGTTGCCTACGCAAACAATCCTTAAGTTCAGCCAATTCATCATTTGATTTTGCAGCCACGGCCTCAGTCTCCGCTCCCCATTCCCCTACTACCCCGGCGCTGGCGTCACAAGAGAAAGCTCTGGCGCGTACTGGGCGGGCCCCCTCCCCATCATCAGCCCAACGAAATGCTTCCCTACGCACCTCCAAGAAGGACGAGCCAGGATTGAGGCGAATAAATTGTTTTAATTCCCTGCACAACATTTTGGGCCCTATCATGCACTCAGCGCAATTGACTTTGTACACTGGCGCTTGTGCAATTCCTATTTTGCACCCGACGCACATTGGAATTTTCCCTCGCAAGGCGCAAGTCCTTCACTTGGGGAATGAACTTACGCTCCGGGGGCGGTTCAGCGAAAACAGGAGGCGTGTCCCGGCGCAAACGTTCCCTGGTGCTATTCTGCACTTTCACAAAACAATTGCGCCACAGACCAGGAAAAACCCAGTCTAAAGTCAGTGGCGCTTATTCAGACGCTATTTTAAGGGCGCATGCTTGGCCATAATCAGGGGGGGGGATGCGCGATTGTTGGCGGGGGGGGGGGGGTGCGGTCCAAAACTCTGGACCGGCCCAAAAATAATAATACACAAAATACAAAATAAAATAAAAAAATAATTACGGCCGGCCAGCTCGGCCTGAAATCGTCCGGCCGTTAGGGAAATCTCCCGAACCTCCCGATGGCAGCCCGTCCCTGGCCATAATGTAGTGTACAACGTGCATACACTTTGCTTCTCTCATCTACAAGGAAGCAGTTCCCATTTTTGCAAACCATACATTTACATACAAGCAAAAATATTACCACATATGTGAAAAAATAGACATAAATCTAGCGTACACAGTTACCCAAAATATTCAGGCTAATGATGGATCAAATTAACCTGTTTGACCAATAGTCGCAAGACACATATAAGGACACCAGGATGTAATCGAAAACACACAGAAACACGAAGCGGTGTAACTGAAAGAATATTCGGCATACTGAAATTGCGCTTCAGCTTATTTGACAGAAGAGCTGCATCAAGCAGTGCTTGAAGTGGGCCGGTACGCACCGGCACTTTTTCTTGCGTACCGGCACTTGTCACAGGCTGCCCCCCCACCCCCTCGTCGGTCGTAGGTCCGGGGTGGGTTATGATCGTGCCCCCCCCCCCGTCGTATGCAGTACCGGCACTTATTTTTTTCCACTTCAAGCACTGTCTATAAGCAAAGTAATCTCGGTCTAATGTTAGACCACATTGCAAATATATCACCATGCATTCAAAACCTCGTGATTCAGTGAGAGTGAGGCCAAAACATCGGAAAGTAGCCTATGTCTTTGTGACATTTCTTTATTTACATTTTGTCAACGGAAAATGAAAAGCTGAAAAGATTTAAACAGAATAACTAATTATTTTCCCCTCTGATGGGCATGCGCGCGCTACGGCGGGATTGGACACGTCTGGGTCCAGTAGTGGCGATGCGCGATGTGCTCGCCATGGAACAAGCGCGCCTGCATTTAAAGGGAATGTGAGCCGACGCTCTGATTGGTTTGTTGCACGTTACGCCCAAACCACACCTATGACTAATGTAGCTACTTCAGACCAACCCATTTTAGATTTGCGCTGGGCGCAAGCGTCATTTATCCCGCCGGCATAATAGCAACAGCGCCCAGGATCCGCCCACAAAGCCACTTGCGCTTTGCGTTTCATACTTGCGTTTCAGACCGGCAAAATAGGGCCCTTTGTCTCTAACATTTTCCACGAGGTGATCACAGAGAACCGCGTCAGGGTTAGAAATAGCACTGGAATTTTTACGCTGACAAATTTCCATTAGTGCCATTAACGAATGGGAAAATTCACGCAACGTTTCTCCCTCGCGCTGGCGACATTGGAAAAACTTTTGTTGGGCTTCAATGTAAGAGTGTGCACAGCCAAAAGTCTCTAATAATATTGTAAAAATTGTTTCAGGATCAGCCCTATCAGTAGCTGGACGAAGTTTGATCTCCAGTTTAGCCTCACCCTCAAGAAGATCATATACAAAATAAGCCAGTTCACTGGGGGACATATGTCTAGCCTGCAAGCATTTGCGGACCTCTTCAACCCATTCTTCCACCGGAGAGCATTGTGGACCTGGACTACCAGAAAACTTGGGATATTTACGTTCTCTTGGCACATAGACATACCTCATACCAGATGAACCTGACAATGGCCGACTTGGCTCTCCCTGGTCTGTATCCACTGGAGGCACTACATTTCCCTGCCGAAGTCTTTCATTATCTGTTTGCAGTGCTTTGATCTGCTCAGTTAGAAGCCTGACCTGGTCCTCCATAACCTGTGCAATTTGCGACGAATTAAAAAAAAACAGACAGAAGAGACAGGGTAAAATGTTAAACACAATCCACTTATCGTTGTCCCAGATCTTTCCTCAGCCACTGTTTTTCCTGTAATCAATGTGACCTCGGTTATTGCCACCACAAAAAAACGAATCAAAACAAAAGGGTAAACACAAAACAACTCACAAGTTTTACATCAGTCCCAGATGTATCCTGCCGACAACGCCAAATGTTACCCCGTGGGGGGAGTGCTAATGCTCCCCATTTGCACCAATAAGCTACCAAACGGCACTCCCTTTCAAACTATATGCAGGCTCTGTCCAATGAAGAACAAAAATGGGACTGATGTAATCAAAAATATAAATTTATTAGACACAATAAATATACTGGCTGTCCATCAGGGCAAGCAAAGGTCATATATAGGTAGCAGCAGATGAGATCACACAATACAAACGTCACAGTAAATAATGTTAAATAAATAGGTACGATTAGCATGCACAAAAAAAAGAAAGCCTTCACATCGAATAGGCCATACACACACGGACTCAATTGCTTATCACACACACACATACACACACACACACGCGAATGAACACTGCAAACGGGATGCTGCCCCTACAAGAAATATTGTACAATGCCCATAGGCCACGCAAGATATATTAATAGTGACCAAAAAAAACAGACAAAGACAGACAAAACAGTTAGGCGAACATGGTACTACTAGCAGGCCTTCACGACCTAGACCCGCTTACGTCAGGGCAGCCAAAGACAGTTGTGGCAATTATTCGAGGCACTCGTACATCGGAGTAGATAAAAACAAAACAATTAGCTCAGGAAAAACAGTGGCTGGTTAAACCAACGAAGACGATCTTCCTCAAGTCGTTCAGAGGGCTGCAGTCAGCCGATTATGCTTCTGAATCGTTGTTGCAGACCCATGTAGACTACTCACTATTATGCAAGTAAAGCGTCGGTAGTTTGCGTGTACCATTTACTGGTCACCATACGCACAGACACCAAGCCGAGGGTTCTCCTGTTTGCACAGCTGGGACATCGAGGGGCTCTCGCTTCAATCTACACCACAATAGCGTTCTCCCGTCCACGGCTCACAACTCTTAAAAGGAAGCGCCACCTGTGCCACCTGATCTAGATAATCAGGGCCAGTGGGCGGGGCCAAGCTGCACCCATCATAACCGTCCTACCTGCTACATATATTCTGATGAATAAATTCAACAGGGTTACATAATGTAATGTAGTGTAGTGTAGTGTAGTGAAGTGTTGTGTAGTGTAGTGTAGTGTAGTGTAGTATAATGTAATGTAGTGTAATGTAGTGTAGTGTAGTGTAATGTAGTGTAATGTAGTGTAGTGAAGTGTTGTGTAGTGTAGTGTAATGTAGTGTAGTGTAATGTAGTGTAGTGTAGTTTAGTGTAATGTAGTGTAGTGAAGTGTTGTGTAGTGAAGTGTTGTGTAGTGTAGTGTAATGTAGTGTAGTGAAGTGTAATGTAGTGAAGTGTTGTGTAGTGTAGTGTAGTGTAATGTAGTGTAGGGTAGTGTAATGTAGTGTAGTGAAGTGTTGTGTAGTGAAGTGTAGTGTAGTTAGAGTTGTGACGTTCGCGAACGAACCAAATCTATTGAACGGCTCTTTAACATGAACGATGGGAACCGAGTCGCAGTGGTGAGCCGTTCATTTTCTTCTTTGTTCTTTTTCATTTTTGTATCGCTGTCACGCTCACAGCATGCGCACACAAGCTCCTCCTCCTACTCCACTGAGATGGAGAGAGCATGCAGAGTGCACTCGTGGTGGAATGTTGATATGCAAATTTCACATGTCAGTCAGAAGCGGTGAAAGGTGATACATGATGAGCAAGTGAAAAGAGCTTTATTTACACTTCGACACATTGTATACAAAGATCCAAAATAATGATCTCACTGTCAAAGCAGAGGGATATAGCACCACCTTGTGGAATGTTTACAATGAATGCAGATCAGACATTAAAATCTAGTCCACACATGTTAAATTAAATTATAATCAATATTTAAAATATAGCAAACTCAGATATCCGATGTCTAAGTCTGAATAATTCAGATCCAAATCTTACCCTATCATTCCTCCCAGTGATTATTTCCCAGATAAAATGGGTTACCACTAGGCTAGCTTCTTAAAAATAAATTAATATAAATGAGCCAGTCTTTTGAACGGCTCTTTGAAAAGAACGGCTCCTCAAGATCCGGCTCCCTTCAAAGAGCCATAAATCCCATCTCTAAGTGTAGTGTAATGTAGTAACCTGGCAAGCCAGACCCACATCAGAAAGATGTAAGGTCTGGCTCAGCTCCATTGGCAGTGTGGGCGGGATAAACGGTTGTCTTTCAAGTTCCCTCTGCACGCAATAGGATAGCGCTACAACCAATCAGAGCAACGAAGAAGGTGACGTAGTCAGAGCGACGGCTCTGACTACGTAATTAATCAAAACTCAGAATACATCTTTATTTTCGAGGAAAGACTTCAGTGCCGTTCTTTGTTCTTTTCTCAAATAAAATGTTAACTTCAAGTCTTGAAGAGTCGCGGCCAAAGCCGAGTGGAGAGACAGCCGTTCGCCAGAAGCAGCAGCCATTGTTTACCTCTAACACGGAAGTTGGAACCGTCGCAACTCTGTCGTCATGGTAGCCCGGCTTCCGACTCCGCCCCTCACGCTGTGATTGGTCTGACATACTTTGTGTTTCCAGCACCAAAAAGCCGATGGAGCCGTGCTAGACCTACCTAGCTGCCAAATACATTTGCTGCCGCTAGGGGGCGTCTAGAGTTCTAGGCTAGTAATGTAGTGTAGTAGCCTAGAAATCTAGACGCCCCCTAGCGGCAGCAAATTTAATTTGCAGCCAGGGGGGTCTAGCACTTCTCCGTCGGCTTTCTGTGCTGGAAACAGAAAATCTGTCAGGCCAATCACAGCGTGAGGGGCGGAGTCGGAAGCCGGGCTACCATGACGACAGAGTTGCGACGGTTCCGTGTTAGAGGGAAACAATGGCTGCTGCTGCTGGCGAACGGCTGTCTTTCGAATCGGCTTTGGCCGCGACTCTTCAAGACTTGAAGTTAACATTTTATTTCACTATTCATCCACAATCCACCATACGGAACACTTCCCCATGGACTAATTTCCGTCGCTCTGACTACGTCACCTTCGTTGCTCTGATTGGTTGTAGCGCTATCCTATTGCGTGCAGAGGGAACTTGAAAGACAGCCGTTTATCCCGCCCACACTGCCAATGGAGCTGAGCCAGACCTTACATCTTTCTGATGTGGGTCTGGCTTGCCAGGCTAGTAGTGTAGTGTAGTGTAGTGTAATGTAATGTAGTATAGTGTAGTGAAGTGTTGTGTAATGTAGTGTAATGTAGTGTAGTGTAGTGAAGTGTAGTGTAGTGTAGTGAAGTGTAGTAGTGTAATGTAGTGTAGTGTAATGTAGTGTAGTGAAGTGTTGTGTAATGTAGTGTAATGTAGTGTAGTGAAGTGTAGTGTAGTGAAGTGTAGTGTAATGTAGTGAAGTGTAATGTAGTGTAGTGAAGTGTTGTGTAATGTAGTGTAGTGAAGTGTAGTGTAATGTAGTGAAGTGTAGTGTAGTGAAGTGTAGTAGTGTAATGTAGTGTAATGTAGTGTAGTGAAGTGTTGTGTAATGTAGTGTAGTGTAGTGAAGTGTAGTGTAGTGAAGTGTAGTGTAGTGAAGTGTAGTGTAATGTAGTGAAGTGTAGTGTAATGTAGTGAAGTGTTGTGTAATGTAGTGTAGTGTAATGTAGTGTAGTGTAGTGTAATGTAGTGTAGTGAAGTGTAGTGAAATGTAGTGTAGTGAAGTGTAGTGTAATGTAGTGTAGTGTAATGTAGTGTAGTAGTGTAGTGTAATATAGTGTAGTGAAGTGTAGTGAAGTGTAATGTAGTGTAGTGTAGTGTAGTGAAGTGTAGTGTAGTGAAGTGTAGTGTAATGTAGTGAAGTGTAGTGTAGTGTAATGTAGTGTAGTGTAGTGAAGTGTAGTGTAGTGAAGTGTAGTGTAATGTAGTGAAGTGTAGTGTAATGTAGTGTAGTGTAATGTAGTGAAGTGTAGTGTAGTGTAATGTAGTGTAATGTAGTGTAGTATAGCGATTTATGACAATCATGAAGATCATATATACAATTCTTCTTTTTCTTCTTAACAAGGTGAATAGCAATGCACACCAAACGCTAATGCTTATACCACATCCATATACCACAGCTTTATAAAACATCAATGGACTTAACCCCTAACCCAAAATCCATCAAGAAAAAAAAAGGAAAAGAAAACCTAATTCCCTTTTAAGTCGTGTTTGTTGAGCAAGATCTGATCCGAGGCAGCGGCCCCAGGAAGTGATGCGTTTATTTGGCAGAAATTCCACTTCCCAAGCTTCCTGAATCCAGTGAATGAATGTTGATTGCCTGGGAAAGCCCTTTTCATCAATCAACACACAGTCTGCAATCTGCTGCTGGGCTGGGTTGCACCAGCTATGCCTTAGTTCGTTACTAAGTCTGTACAGAAAGTCCTTACTTAGTCCTTAGTAAACTCTCGTTAGATTCAAACTAGCTGTTTACTAAATTTGGTTGCACCACTGATACGCAAGTAATGTCTTAACTAGTAACAACTTAGTAAACCGTAAGTTGAACTCATTTGTTGCTTCAAGGTGACAACAACCAAGTTGTAACAACAAGCTACGATGTAAATGAGGAGGAGCTCGAGAAGACAGGAGAGGACATCGATCCGCGTGGCAGTCGGAATGGACCGTATGTGTTGTTGTACTCATGTACTCTAGAGTAGCTTTGTGTTGTAGAAACAGTTCAACCGGCACATTATCCTATAGATACAGGTGTAGAAACAGGCTGCCGTTATAACTAGACTACGTTTGAACCCCAGATCACTGTCTCCCAGAGGAAAGGTGGAGGGTGGTGGTGGTGTGCGTACAGTGTGGAGATGGCATGCATTTGTATCCGTGTTAAACTCTGAATGTGTGTATGTGTGTGTGTGTGTGTGTGTGTGTGTGTGTGTGTGTGTGTGTGTGTGTGTGTGTTTCACGGGTCACCGCCAATCCCCTTTGTTTCCTGCTCAAAACCCAGTGGATTGGAAACACATTTTCACCCCACCTCTATTTCACAGCACTGAATCACACACACACTCTTGCTCTAATGCACACACTTACACACACACACACACACACACACACACACACACACACACACACACACACACACACAAATAAACTGATATAAAACTCTCTCTCTCTCTCTCTCTCTCTCTCTCTCACATACACACCTCCACCTTTCGCTGTCCCGTACTACAGTAATAGCCAAAGGCAAGGCTTCAGTATTTGCCACTCAACATTTACCGAAACTGATCCTTGGCTCTTTACAACTCATTAAGATTCGTTAGGACACGTTAGAGCCATTATCTGCTGATTTATAGACTATGTTCCAATGGTTCCCACTTCATACCTCAAATTAATGGAGACATTTAGAGACGGACATTGGCATTTAGCATTTATGCATTTCTTCTTCTTCTTCTTCTTCTTCTTCTTCTTCTTCTTCTTCTTCTTCTTCTTCTTCTTCTTCTGTATGTGTGTTGTTTGGTGTGTGTGTGTGTGTGTGTGTGAGAGAGAGGGGGGGTGGTTATGATTCCCAGAAATGTTCTAATTATTCTAATCACAAAAGGCACCATGAGGCTAATTGCATACACACTCTCACAGATTAATTTGGAAATCTCCTTCTGTCGGAAGTTCATCTCAACCTAATGTGAGGGATGGCAACGGATACGAGATGTCATTGTTTGTGTGTGTGTGTGTGATAAAGTGTAAGAGAGAGAGAGAATCAGAGGGTGTGTGTGTGTGTGTGAGAGAGAGAGAGAGAGAGAGAGAGAGAGAGAGAGAGAGAGAGAGAGACAAGGCAGCCAAGCTCCAATTCTAAGTAAATGAGTGAACGGATGATTGAGTGGGTGTGATGTGAACATATCTCATATGTTGTGTCTACGTGTGTTAATGGGCCATTTCAAAGCAGATAAAGTGTACTCAGAAGCACCCAGTGTGGTAATGACTCCTGGGAGCTGCTGGGGTGTCTTAATGCAACATGTTTGTTTGTTTGTTTGTTTGTTTGTGTTTCTACATATGTGACATTAATTGCTTTTATGTCTAGAGGCTTTTTTACCCTCTCCAGCACTTTCATACTCAGATTGATGTATCGACATGTATTGGTGTGTGTGTGTGCGTGTGCGTGTATGTGTGTGTGTGTGTGTGTGTGTGCGTGCACGCATTGTCAGTGAGGCAAGAGAGGCCCTCTGCTTACAGACATGACAAAAAGTTGCACTCTCTCTCTCTCTATTATTTCTTCCATTTTTTAAATCCTTTTCTCTGTGACCCCACTCCATACTCCTTCATCCTCATCCTTCCTTCCGTTCCATTTTTGTCCAAGCAGATGCTGTTTAATGATGGTTTTGATTCTTCTTATTTGTAATTCTGTTTATCCCAGGCTTTTAGGGTGCTAATGCTTGTCTGTGAACATGAGATATTTTCGTGCTGCAATTGTAATAAAAGGCTAACAGAGAAAAAAATACTTGAGTTAAACATTCAATCACTTCAATGACATCCAGAGAGATTCACATGTGGCTACTTTCAAATGTGGACGAGTTCCCCACGCATCCATTGCTAATAAAGCAGAAATGAACAGTTGTATTGACGCAGGGAACTTCACACACACAGAGTGCTGCTGTACAGAGAGAGAGCCATTGATTTACACACGCAGAGCGCAGCATAATTACCTCAGATTGCCATTTCCTTGCACTGAGTGGTTGCACAGGTGGCAGCCAATCAAATCCAAATGCTAATTAGGGGAAGCATGTTAAACATGTGTTGCTCGTTCGCAAACCGATTTTCAATTTATTGGACAGAATTACAAGGGCATTCGAACCAATTAGCACACCATGTAGTTGGAGTGTCATGTCGTAGGGAAATTACTATAAAGGATAGATGCTTTATGTGATGTACAGATACTGTTTTGTGTGGTAGACCTATACCTAGCATGCTGGTAGATCAGCAAAGTGAATCTAGATGGAGGGAGCGCTTTTACCAGAGGCCAGTCCTAACTGCACCGAGTCCCACTAATGGCTTTTTAAACTTAATGACCTCTGACTAGCCCACAGACCCTGAGTTTATCAACCCATCATTTATCAGCTGACTTAATCCATGTGACCCAAATGGATGCTTTCTAAAAGCAGGTTAAATGACCTGCTTTGCCTTTTAAATCTGATGCTTAGTGTTAATTACCTCTTTGGCCAAATGGAGAGGAGAGAAAGTTGTGTTTTTTTTTATTTCCCCATAGGGCCGGCCCATTTATTTATCTGATAAATAGCTACTGTGGCTAATGGGGTTGTAGAATAACATTGTGTGTGTGTGTGTGTGTGTGTGTGTGTGTGGTTGTGTGTGTTGATACATATGTAGGTACAGCATCGCCATTATGTTATGTTAATGTCAAAGAAGTGTATATTTTTACAGTGAGGTTAGTTCATTTTTTCATCTCATGACTTCTTGACTACATCTGGACTGGTGGTATTGGTGGAGGTGGTGATAGTAGCATTTAAGATGGTGGTTGACAGTGGTAGTGCAGGTGTAGATGGTGGTGGTGGTGATGGTGGTAGGACAGGTGTAGATGGTGGTGGTAGAGGGGGTGGTGTTGGTAGTGCATGTAGATGTGGTGGTGGTGGTGCAGGTAGTGGTGGTTGTGGTAGTGCAGGTAGAGATGGTGGTGGTGGTGGTGGTTGTGCAGGTAGAGGTGGTGGTGGTTGTGGTGGTGCAGGTAGTGGTGGTTGTGGTAGTGCAGGTAGTGGTGGTGGTGGTACTGCTGGTGGTGGTGGTGGTGGTGCAGGTAGAGATGGTGGTGGTGGTGGTGGTACTGCTGGTGGTGGTGGTGCAGGTAGAGATGGTGGTGGTGGTGGTGGTGGTGGTGGTGGTACTGCTGGTGGTGGTGGTGCAGGTAGAGATGGTGGTGGTGGTGGTGCAGGTAGAGATGGTGGTGGTGGTGGTGGTGGTGGTGGTGGTGCAGGTAGAGATGGTGGTGGTGGTGGTGGTGGTGGTGGTGGTGGTGGTGGTGGTGGTAGAGGTCGTGGTGGGGGTGGTGGTGCTGGGGATGTCTGCCATCATCTCCACCTGGGTTGGAAGGCATTACACTAATAAGTTTCCGTCTTAAAATGCATAACTTTTGCTACGTTTATGCCTATTGTACACACTACTCCGGCATTGTACAACCCCTAAAGCAGAGATTATTGAAAACACTGCTGACCCGGTTTCATGTTGAATACTCCGGGGTTGTGTTTCAGTCTGGACTAGTCTGGACGGGCAGGTATGGAGACTGATGACGCAGACACCCACGTTTGCTTCCTGATTGGGTCTTAACAGTCACAATGTGTCCTTCCCTGATTCGTCACGCACCTATCATGTAACCCTTTCCGGAAGAAAACAAACCTCATCAGCCTCGAGGTGGTTAATTCAAAATGGATAACGAATTACAGGTGTTGATTCGTAGTATTTTCTGTAGTTTTTTCTGCAACTAAGCAACCAACCGCAGAGAAAACATTCTGCTTCCTGTATTTACTGGCACACACATGCCCAGTGTACGTGAATGGTCATGTGATGTGCGTTTTCAGGCATGGAAGTATAGACGGAGATTCATTCTGAATCGGTGCTAAAACGCTAGTGTGGACGGTGAGGGATCATTTTCATTTCACTTTCTCTTTTTCTCTCTCTTAATCCATTATGTAAGGGTGTGAAAGACTGCCATTTTTAATGTTTCTGGTTTCCCTGTTAGCATTAAGCTTTCCTGCTTAAAGGTTCTAAGATTTAAGAGCGACAATTTGAATGTAATTTGTTCGAAATGCCAGAGTCATCCTTCAGCTATTAGCGAGTGAAATGCTCTGTGAGAATATCTGTTCTGGTTGACTGCCCCTGCCTCATACTTAGACCGCTTCCGGCTCATTTCTGACCAATTAGGGCATCTGTTCCATGATTGGTTCGGAGAATCTACCTAGCCTGTCAATCACTAGCTCTACCACAGGTACGTCAATGCAACATTTCTCAATGGTAGAGAAACGCAGGGAGGGAGGGAGCAGAGGCATTTGTTGGGGTTGTTTCTTTTCAAAATCTTGCTCACTTCTGCTCTTTTCTGCTGTCTCTTTTTACAAATCTCAAATCTTACTTAGAGCAGCTTTAAAGGACAATACTGGTCCAGGTGATCAAACCTGGGAGCCAGGAGAGACAGTTACGATGGCTTGATCAGATGCATATGAGATGCATGTGGTGGCACAACCATCAGGCAGGTCTATTTCAGTTTGGGCACTGTGTTTATCCCTGCAGTAGCCATTTTATTTTACACAGAATTCTATTCATGTTTTATTTCAACTTCACACTCGACACTGCGCTTCCTTGCATCCTCAGCAATACACCCGCTAAATGTAAAGTTGATCGGATGAGTGGTTGTCGAGAAACTCAAAGGACAGACAGACATACATACATACAGAGACTCCTTCTATTTTAGTTAGATTACCCGCCCGCCTATTGGATGTGGACAATGTCAGGCAATGGAAACAAATACAGTCCGCTGTCTGTAGTTTAATATAGGGGTCCAACCATTCAGTGTATGGATGGACTGAACTCAAATTAGAACCACAGAGGAAAGGAACTGGATAGGAGAGTGAGGGATAGGAGGGTCGGCACACAGCTTTGAACCACGTCGTCAGGCTGTGCTCAAGGTGCAATCATACCCAGTGTAAAACCAATCATCTGGGTGCTACCATCCTATTTACAAACACACACGCACACATGCACGGACACACACACACACACTCATACCTACACACACATGCACACACACACACACACACAAAGACGATAATATATTCTGTCCCGAGGATATGGTGATTGATAGATCATAGTGAAGGTTTAACAACTATAGCTCGACATGCCAGATAAATATATCCAAAACAGCAGCCATCAGGCACACTGGAGAACATGAGAAGATGCACAAATGGGACCCACACATGGACACAACGACATCCATATGTCAAAGAGGAAAGATTTACAATGAAGTTATGCAAATGAGGCTGCAGATACACGTGTGCACGCCGATACATCTAGCAACGCACACACACACTGGAAATCAACCAGCTAAATCAGCAACCAGCATATCCATCGTGATATATGAGCCTATCAGGGTGGCTTGTACTCCAGCCCCAGAAGCTGGTGTAGCGAACTATGATGTATCAAATGGTGACATATTAACCTTGCGAGATGTTAGTATTTGCATACACAGAAATTAATTTAGTTTTCAACGGAGGTCTCTGCCTGAATGACATGAATGAGGGCCAGCAAGTGATTGAGGAGGTTGTATTTAATGGGTGATCTCTTTGTCACGACACAACACTGTTTGGTAGACTGTGATTAAGGGATGTTTTGAGGACGGCGTACTGTAAGTCACATCAGAGCTGAACATCGGTATTTTAAGGGAAATTCTTTGAGCTTAAATATTGGTCCTTGGTATGGTTTTATGTTGTCTCTAAGCTACTGATGCTACGATCACCCAGAAGGCCCAGTCCTGAATCACATCTTTCACAAATATTCTTTGAAGTAAAACATGTTGTACATCCTCATGTGTATCGAAGGAAGGAGACAAACAGACAACATTTGAATATAATCATTGATATTTCCTCAGTTAAACACCGGCCTGGTGGGGTTTTGTTCTTTGTTGATTCGGTTGTTTGTCATTCTACAAACTAATAGCGACAGACTTCATGAATAGTGCAAGGTCAGAACAATCAGGCAAAACAACTCACTTACTGAAAGTTTTAATGCGCAGTTTAATTCTCTTTTAATTTATTCTATTTTTAATCACTTTGGATGCGCTCCTTTGCAATTTATTAAGTGTCAAAAATATCAGAGCACCTTGATGACAGTTGTTTACAATTGCAAATATTTATATGTCCCTCAAAGAGATAGACAGGCTGTGTGTGTGTGTGTGTGTGTGTGTGTGTGTGTGTGTGTGTGTGTGTGTGTGTGTGTGTGTGTGTGTGTGTGTGTGTGTGTGTGTGTGTGTGCATGCTTGCTTGCTTGCAGTTGGCCTGCGTGTGTGTGTGTGCTTGCAAATGAGTGTGTCTTAAGTAACTATGTCTTGTTCTAATTGCTAGAAAATGGTCTGTAACCCTCAGGCTGTTGTCTGCCAATCTGCTACTAGAGGGATTTTCAAATGTATTCATAATTTAAAAAAAACCCACATGCACATGAATTGCCAACGATGAAACAAACACACACACATTTAATTGTCAGTCATAGACACATTTTGTGTCTCCTAGTGTGTCTGATACATTGTGTGTCTGCCAGTGTGTGTGTGTGTATGTGCGCTCTGTCGTGCCTGTGTGCGTGCGTTTGTGTGTGTGTGTGTGTGTGTGTGTGTGTACATGTGTGTTTACAAGTTTACATTCCCCCAGGTAAAACAGAGCAGGAATCCTGCAGCCCCATATGGTCAGACATATGGTTGTCCTGCCTAGTAGCATCACGCAGTGTGCTCACACACAAACACTCACACACACACACACACACACACGCTCTCCATCTGGACAGTGTGTATTCAACAGAATCAGAAACCAAATCGATCATCTCTCTCATACCCTAGCAATTTTCTCTCTCTCTCTCTGCCTCTTTCCCTCATGAAATACATATGTCTTAGTATTACTAAGTATTACCAACACGCCATTAAATGTTCATCAGCTCTTGATCAAACCCCCAGGTTGAATAAAATTATGTACACGTTGTGTTGATTACACACACACACACACACACGCTCAGCTACACACTGGGCTGCAGTCAGGCGCCTCATGCATCACACAGGTATTTCCTATGGCTGTTTAGTAAAGCCGGCGTTAATAGGCAGATGAATCATGAAAAGCATTACTGCTACGTCGCTGATGGCTGTATAGCACACACACACACTAACACATGGGTCATTTACTCTGCAGAGGTCATTGACTTCATAGCTCTAAATGACTACATGCACATTTACAGTTGGCCTGTCCATCAATTTAGTAGTTAACCCAAAACAAATCTTGTTGCCATATCCATTCCTCCATAATATGACAATCATATTCGTGTTTTACAAGTAACTGGGAGGGGGCTAAAAAAACATAGTTATTCATCATAGTCTAAAATAAGGCTTTTTTTTTTAGCTGAAACGAAAGTCATGAAATGAGTCAAATGTATCAAAAAAATGGCTTTCTTCTGCATTGTGTGAGCTGCTGAAAATTGCAATTGCTTTATTAATAATTTTGTTTCATATGAAGGACATTTGCCGACAACCATAATTTGAAGCTGTTATTTATTTAATCTGAGAATACTTGTTGGCAACCTTTTCAACATGCACGTGAGTGCAGCCTATTATCGGTAATGCATTTAGATTAATGAACCAAACAAGTAAATGTTTAGTCAATGTTTTAGTTTAAAGCATAATAGGCTTTCTCTATTTTGGCAAAACGTTATTGAACAGAAAACACAGCAGCTGTAAAACCTAACAGCGTATCTTACTAAAAGAAGTAAGTTTACATAACTCAAATCTCCAAAAAAGTTGAAGTCACTCATTCCCATGAATGTACCATAACTCAAAAATTAATTGTTGATGTAATAACTCAGTTGGTTTGAGTGCATTTAAATTTGTGTATTATTTTAAGCATTGTTTATATAATTCCAGTTTGTTCCATTTACTCATTTTCTTTAAGTTGGCTTTATACCATTACACAAATCTAAGTCCTACAGTAATACAGTATCACTATAGTTTAGGATTTTTTTTTTAATTACAGTGTATCCAAATAATTCTTAATGATGCCTATAGAGTAAAGATTTAATGCTAGTCACATCACAATATGTAGGCTATTGTTACCGTAATAACTTAATTACAGCATTTTAGAGTAGTTGATCCATAGAAAATTAGGCAAACACTGTGATAAGTGATTTATTGTCTAACATTTTCAAACAAAAAATACAATAAATTCATGTTTCCAGATTGTCTAATGTAAAGATTTGTTGATTTATATAAGTTATTGGAATAATTTGGGGTTTCACACATTTTTCTTTTGGACTGGGGCGTTGAACTAATTTGAACACAATTAAGTAGGCTAATTGTTGCTGATTTAAACTTTAATAACTTCTCATTTGGGAAACAGAGATTATTGTATTTTGCCCGCTGTCCCGGTGTCGTGCCAAAAACTGATTGTCTGCCAAAAATTTATTGAAGGCCAAATACAGTTACTCAAAGGTGATTTCTGCCTAAATATGACTTGATCTCATTCATAAGCGTCATAATATAAACACCGGAGCTCACAGGACACCTTGGAATTATTTTAAAGGACCATTACAACACAAAATAGGCATTTTCACCTGCCAAAAATTGATTGAAGAACAAACGTTAAACTTTCGAAGACACATGCCTTTGCTATAATTACATTATAATACAGTTGTGTGTATCTGTACATTATGGCCGTTTAATCCAGAGAAAAGCAGACGTTGTTGCGCTACCGCTCAACGGGCTGCTGTGCGCGCTCCCGCAGCCAGAAATCACATTCTGGCAGACAATCACTTTTTGGCACGACACCGGCATCGCTTTTTTGCACAGAGACAGACTGAACAATCCATGTGACGGTTGGACCTGCTGCACTTAGCATTGGAATAAGGTGGAGGTTCAGGAGGAGCCCAGTACTGCTTTGTTTATACGACAGTAGCACTGTAAACTTAATATTTGTAACACAAATGACTGCATTGTGCACTGTGCCCAGTACGTGAACGTGAACCTGCGAGTTGACGTCGTTGTCTTTGCACACGGCACAGAGAGGACGTAACAAGTTCGGACCTGCTGCACGCATATTAGCCGAGAAGCTACGGAGGACCACTGCTTTGTGTTTGCTGCTTTTTCATTTATTGTTGACGTTATCGTCTTGCATGAGAGGTAAGCTATTATTTTATCACTGCTTTACATGCTGTTAGAAATATAAAAGCGCGTTGTGTGAAACTTGCTAAGTTACCGAGTTGTAAAAACGTTAGCATTAGCTTGGAAGCACACCTCACCTCATTCTGCTTTAAAAAAATAAAAATAATAAAATGTTAACGTTACTGTAGTTGCGGGCTCTCTTAACTCGTTCGTCGAGTAAAGCTGACAGAGTAATGTCAGTTTGTGAAATTTATGTTAAAAATGTAAAGGAAAAAAAGCAACTCTAGTCCGTTAGCTTGTTAGCTGATGTCCTCATGCTTTTGAAACTAGAGTACGGTGCTGTTTTTTTCTTTCGGTTAGCTGACGTTGGAGTTGAATGAGGGAACAGCTAAACACCATATTAAAGAGAATAAGCATGAAAATATTTTGGTTTCATCACATATACATGTAAGTAAGGTGACCAGATTTCTGAAATGAAAATCGGGGACATTTTCAATGCGGCGGTGAAAAATCATTCAATATTATCATTATGAAATAAAAAACTGGGACAAGTACTTGTTCATGTATTTTAACCAGCTTTTATTACACAAAAGGTTGCAATCAAACAACATGACATCACCAACCATCCATCCACTGAGGAAGACAAAAATATCAATATAAAAAAAAAGAAGTTTCTACTAGAGCCCGACCGATATATCGGCGGGCCGATATTAGGCATTTTCCAAACCATCGGTATCGGCATTTATAATGGCCGATAAATGAATATTTTAAAAAACGGACGAAACCCCCTTCAGCCAGTTATAACGCCACAAACCCCTACAACCAGCTGATCCAGCCGGAGTCGGGCAGAGCGAACGAGTTATCCACGACCGCGACCGACACGAGCAGCAAAAGCTGCCGGCAGTCCTTCATTTTCAATGAGAGCTGGCGATGAGGAGCGGCCGGCGCCGCGGCGGCAGCGAGCAGCGCGACGCGGAGAGTTGAAATTAGTTTAACTTTATGCAAATGAGCGGCGTCGGCGCGAAGCAGCAACCCGCTACACTTCACGCCACTGTCCTATTTCACAGCGTCGCCGCGCATCAAGTGCCGCCGAAAAGGCGCTTTTTTCTTTTCTTTTGTTTTTCTTCTGCTCCGGAGACGACTATATTCATATACATATACTGTATACATATGTATATATTAGTGTTGCACCGATACCGATACTAGTATCGGGAGGGGCCCCGATACCGCACTAAAATGCTGGCATCGGTATCGACGAGTACGAACAAATAATGCGCCGATGCCATTTACAGATACTAATATGAAACTTGGAACGCAGCGCCTTGTGTCTTTCTGTGCGTTCACACCGAAAGCGCACAAAGAGTAATCCACCTTGTCCACTCCACCTAAGTCGCTTTTGTCGCATTTGTCCCCCTTCAGAATGTTCGTTCTTGCTTTTTTTTTAATTTAAAAGGCCAGCGCGCCACACGCTAAACACCACCACGCAACTACTGCTGTAGCACAGCCCATTTACCGACACCGTTGATCACGGAAAGTTACTTGATAAAGTCATTAAAAACAGAATTACTCCGATTGGCTGGAGAGTGTAGGTTAAAAAGTGTTTATTTACACCATCTTTGATTTACACCTAGGAAAGACGTTGACGCTATGAAGACGCTATGGCCACGTTGCTTGGCAACGCCTGCATACGGGAGATATTAAATAGTCTGCTCGACTTGTAAAAATAAAAAAACCCTCACGATTTCAACTCTAAAACACATTAAAGTATTATTAATTGATTACATATTTCATTCTTTCGTAAGTGACCATGGTACTTCGCGGAAGCAACGCTCCGCTTCGCGTCGGACGGTTCACGCCTCCGCGTCGTCCATTCATTTCTGTTAATGGACACCTCGTCGGGTTACTCCCCAATCATATTTACGGAAATGATCATCCCAAATAAACACCGATTTTGCCAAATATAATGTTGTCAAATCATAGAGGACATCATAGAGACATTCTCTCCCTTCACTCACTGCACTCACTGCAGTTATTTTTGCCACTGCTCGTTTTAGTTTTTTCAATGTGGATTTTGGAGTTGTAACTTGTTGTCATAGGACACCTTTTATTTATTTTATTTTATTTATTTTACCCTGGCTGCACTTAGAGGAGTGCACATCAGCCTAGACCTTACAGGAGGAAGTAATTTCTTATTGCAATTCTGATTTGTTCTTACCTCAGATAGGCCTTAATGCCATGCACTCTCTACCTCATATGTATATTATTTCTTATTTTAATTTAATTTAACTTCTTGTTGCACTACGATTTTACATGTTGTAATTACATGGATATTGCACTATTTTGGCATATTCAATTATTGTCACCCATAACAGGTAGGCAATAAAAAAGTTATTCTGGATTTACTGTGTATTAGTCTTTTTTCCTGTTTCACAAAGGTTTTTAAGTTAAGTTTCAAGTGAGTATGCAGTTCTTTAGTATTAGAAGAAAAAAAGCTTGTATATACTATATATATATATTTTTTTTTTTCTCCAAACGGCGTGGTATCGGTATCGGCCGATACTGCACAGCCGGGTATCGGTATCGGGGGCCAACAAATGGTATCGGTGCAACACTAGTATATATGTCTATATTTATATTCCTGTTGATGCGCCGCAGCGCGACGCTTCCTATGGGTGCTAGGGGCGGCACTTGTGTCATAGACGCGCCGTGGCGGCAGTGTGTTTTGCACTTTATAATGCTTTATCTCAATTTCTGTTATTTTGATTACTAAATAATAAACAGGGGGAACGTGTAAATTGTTATTTGAACATGCTTGTCACGCCAGCCTGCCGAATAGCTCTACTACAAACTTGATATTGCAATGGGCGGAACCGAACATGATGTCTGCACAGTGCTGCTTGAAGCCCCGCCCCCCTGGCGAAGGCAGCCAGCGGCCACAGCGCCCCCTGCTGCTCATGTCTCTCGCGGTGTGACCCATCAGTGAAGTGTGTTCACTGCATTATCCTATTATTTTAGTGAGGACTCATAAATAACTACATATAACTAATGTTAGGGAAATCTGTTTGTTTTGTTACGTGTTTCTGGAATTTCTTTTTTAAATATATATATCGGCCGATATATCGGAATATCGGATTTTTAAATCACCAAATATTTGTATCGGTATCGGCCTTAAAAATCCCATATCGGTCGGGCTCTAGTTTCTACTCGCAGCTGAATACTGAACTGATGGGTGACATTACTGTGATCTCCTCATTCATCCACCTCCGCCTCAGGAGCCTGGGTAGAATAAGAGCAGAGGAGAACATGAGAAAAACTGCAAGAACAGAGCCAATAGTAATAGTTTGTTTCTTAAAGAAATAATATGAATGGAAAATCATATGCTACCAAAGCAGTCTTCCACCTCCCCCTCTTCCATAACAGACCCACAATGTCATCACCTGGTAGGCTAATCTCATGCTAATATTAACGTTACAGCTTCACTGACAGATATGAAAACTGTCATAATGTTAACGTTCACTGACTTTTATAACGTTACGTTAGGTCTTCAGTTCAGAGAAATATTCATACTTTAACGTTACATCACTTTACACACACACACTCACAGCCAAGTCTTCTGCCAGTTACACTAAATAAATAAGTTCATACACAACATACCATTTATGGCGGCCGCTGGTCTCCTTTCCTTTTTGCCGCCTCTAGATTGTGTTGTTGACGCTGCTGCGTCTGTACGTCATACGACGTCTTCTCTGGCATTGCGTTGGCTACCGTAATAACTGGTGTTTGAGTCTGCACGCATTTTTCCCCCGTTCAGTGTCAATCGGGGACATTTTCGGGGACAGCTTTGACCGGGGACAGGTCACCCAAAACGTGGACTGTCCCCGGAAATCGGGGACGTCTGGTCACCTTACATGTAAGGTCTCAGGGATTGGAAAGTGAAGTTGACAAGAAAACCCTCTTCATTCGATAGGTGAAAAGAGCCATGAACAGAAACAAAAACAAGCTTACTGGCCTGACTTTGACTAACTTTATTTAACTTTACTGTACTCAGCTGTTTTGAGTGACAGGTATAAATCATGTGGAAATGCAAATTGTGTTTTTTCTAGTGCCTTAAAAGTGCAGTTATTGAGACATTACAGACTCTGCCATGGCCAGTATTCCACAGTTTCACCTTTACCATGCCTGTATAACAGCTGCATGTGTACATTTAGTACTTTTAATTCACTGAAAGTACATTTGTCAAGAACACATTCAAAAAGAAGAAAGTGGCTGAAAGAGGCAGTGGAGATTTGACTAGTAATTGGGAATTTCATTGCCCTGTCTGTGATTTTAAGCAGCCATTTGTTGAGAGAGACATGTTCATCCATCTAAGGGGGCATTTAAGACTGAAAGAAATAGTACCATGTCCATTCAGGGCCTGTACATTTACAACAAATGTCTACTCCACGTATAATGCACACAAATGTAGAGAACACAAAAACGCATCAGACTATGTAGCAGTTGTAGTGCAAAATGTTTCAAACGCTTCACATGACAGGGATATTGAACAGGATCCAGTAGAACTGTCTGAAAATGAAAATGAAATAGCCCAAGAAGCAGGCAGTAGCACTGAGGGTTTGACAGAGCAGTTACAGTATAATCTGGCTGCCTTCTTGAAAATGCAAACCATTCTCCATGTATCACAGAGGGCAACACAGGAAATTATTGAGCATATTGATCAGTTGTTTTCACTGACAGAACCTGTTGTCAGAGAATCTGTAACAAAGATACTAGAAAAGCATAACTGCCCTTTTACGGACGCTCTTGTAAGTGAGATTGTCCAGGCAGTTTCAGATAGTAATATTTTGTATAAATCTGTTACGTCTGAAGGAACACTGTCAACAGCTAAGAGGAGAAAATCCTATTATGAGGAGAAGTTTCCAATTGTTAAGCCTGTAGAGTACCTTATTGAGTCATCACAGCGTACCTTTACGTACGTTCCCATTCTCACATCTTTGCAGATGTTACTAAAAAAAACGGATGTATGTGAGAAAATCCAAGAAACCACTTCACAGTTGCCTGGACAGTATTTGTCACACCGCGATGGCTCCTACTACCAGGAGAATGCACTTCTTTCAAGTGAGGGTCAGAAATTGTCCAAAATTCTCTGTTGATGATTTTGAAATTGCAAACCCTCTAGGAACATCCAAAAAAATACACAAAGTCTGTGCGGTGTATTGGACATTAGCTAACTTGCCAGTAAAGTACCGATCAGCCCTTCACTCTATTCAACTGGCTCTTTTATGCAATTCAAATGATGTAGGGCAGTTTGGATTTGCAAAAGTTTTTGCACCTCTCTTGAGTGACCTAAAAACTCTTGAAGTGGGTGTCTACATTGAAACATTTGGTGACTGTCTCAAAGGAACAGTTTACTCTGTTGCTGCTGATAACCTTGCTGCCCATGGGCTAGCTGGTTTTAATGAGAGTTTCAGGTCTACATATTTCTGCAGATTTTGTCTGGCCACCCAAACAGAAATATCAGATGCTGTATCTGGTAGTTTTGAGATGAGGACAAAAGATCTGCATGATAAACATGTACAGGAAATACAGAACAATGACAGCCAAGAGGTGTAAAACAGAGTTGTGTACTCTCTGATAGGGCTGCTCGATTATGGAAAAAAAAATTAGCACGATTATTTTGGTCAATATTGAATCACGATTATTCAAACGATTATTTTTTTAGTTATGCAATGCCTTTATTCAGCTCTCTCCAAAAAAAACACTGGTATTGATCATTTTGCAAAACATTTAAATTGAAAATAAACATAGGTTACAAACATGTACCTTAGAGCTGTTTTGCAATGTATAAAAGGTGAAATTAAATTAAAATAAATAAGGCATAGAAAAGCATAAATGTATCCAAAATAAACAATGTATTCAACTGTATTCAAAAGAATTAAATAAATGTACTTAAAAAATATCCCAAAATAAACTTTGGTAAACTTTAGTGCAATACCACAACATCTAAAACATTTTGCCCAGCATGCATGGTTAAGAAGCTACTGAAATGAACTTTAACTTCAGAATAAATTTAGGAATAACATGGCAAATGCTGGTAAGGTTTCTTAAAGGTTTTTTGCCAGAAATACCAGCCTGTTAACATGATCAGGTTTCAGAGATGAGCGCAAGCAAGAAACAATATGTCCACTAGTGCTAAAGACTCTCTCTGAAGAGGAACTTGTGGCAGGAATACACAAATATTTCCTGGCGAGCTTTGAAAGCCGTGGGTAGATAGCTTTTGCATCTCTCCACCACGTCAGAGGGTCCTTCTCAGGATCTAGTGTCTCCACCTGCAAGTAAGACTGGATCTCAAGAGCAATGACTTGGTCCTCTTGCGGAGGATACCCTGCAGCCTTGTCTGTGGTGACCTTGAAGAAGCTGCCCAGGCCCTTCTTCCTCTTCTTGCAAGGATCAGCATCTTCTGTACCAGCAGCCTGTGCAGCTGTTTCAAGTGGGGCTCTCTCCTTATAGCCAAAAACAAAAATGTGAAACATATTTCAACAGTTGTTAATATCACAACATTTGCCAACAAACAAATCCACATAATCTTTATTTTTATTATAATTATTTTCATTATTGTTACCATGGCACTGGCAGTCTTCACATCCCTCATCTCCACTTTCAGTCTTTCTACAATGGATTCTTTGATGTCTTCATCTGCATATTTTAACTTGAACCTTGGGTCGAGGGCAGAGGCCATGTCAAGTAGCTCTTGTGTAACTTGGTCACTGTACTTCTCATTCAGATACTCCAGTATGTCATGTTTGATGGTTTTGGAAAGTTGTGTGTCATCCTCCTTGTCTTCCAAGATTGAGTTGTTGAAGAGGTGAAGAGTTGGCTTTACGAGAGACACACTTACGTATTTCTCTCCTGAAAGTGCATCCGTGAATTCAACCAGAGGGCTTAGTGACTTATTGACTGCTTCCAGTACATCAATGTCCTGCCAAGAGAGGATGAGATGTCGGAGCTTCCGGTCATTGGAAAGGACCTGGGCAATGGCCTTCTGCTGCTCAAGGACCCTGTCGATCATAGCCTCCCTAGATCCCCATCTGGTGGGAAATTCTGTCTTGAGGGAGTGTTCAGGTAGATTCAACTGCTTCTGCACCTCTTCAAGAGCCCTCTATTTTTTCCAGCTGTAGGTAAAACTGCTGACCAACCTCTTACAGACCCCCATTGCACGGCTGATCCTGGGATCCTTCATTGCATTCTCTAAGATAAAAAAAATAAAATGAATTTTTTTTTTTAGTTTCACATAGTATGACAGAAGATTATTTCGTTAGTAGCCTAATGGGAAGGCTACACTACCCCAGAAGCATAAAACAAATTAATGCTGTTATACAACCCAAGTTAAGCATGGCTAAGATAAATAAAATAAAATATCATATAATATTTAGCAACATACATTTAGTAGGCTATCACATATTAAGAAAAAAGAGCATGATAATCATCATGCTATTAGCCTACTTGGTGGGAAGGCTACACAAGAGTAAACTAATTGCTTACTCAATGAATTGTTTATAAATCACAATGAATACTGTTTACTGATGAGTACCATCACTTATTAATGCAACCTTCATGGTATTTTTCACATAAGAATAATCGCTACTCACCAATGGCCAGGTGGAGTCTGTGCCCGAAACATTGGAGCCTCAACCATCCATTAATTTCAGCAGCCAGCTTTATGTTAGCGGCATTATCCGTGGTGATGCAGACCAGCTGTCCTTCATTTAATCCCCATTCCGCCAGAGCTTCCCTCAATCCATGGGCGATGTTTTGTCCAGTATGGTCTTCAGGCATGAACGCCGTTTGGAGACACTTAACTTTCAAATTAAATTCTGCGTCGATGAAGTGTACCGTCAGGCTAATATATGGCTCCGATGTACGGCTGGACCAGAGATCTGTAGTCACCGCGAAATCATCCGCTTTAGACACTTCTGTCGTTATTTCTTCTCAACACTGTGTATACATGTTTGGCAAAACTACTCTGCTGAAATAGTGCCGAGAAGGCAACGCATAGTGCTTATCAAAAGCATGAAGCATTTTCTTGAAACCTTCGCTATCGACTATGCTAATAGGCTGCATTTCTTTTGCTAAAAAATATCCAATAACACCTGGTAACAGTTCTTGTGCCTATCCGAACTTGTCGGATAAGGAGTGGCATTATGCAGTGTTGTTGTTATCAATGATTGAGTAGTTGGAGTCTTGCTGGTTGTGGCACTGGCTTTGTCTTTTTGTTTCTTTAATAGTTCGTCGTGAATGACTTTGTGCTTTTGTTTGAGGTGATTGAATAAATTGGTTGTGTTGCCAAGAGGTGCGGATATTACCTTTCGGCAAATCTTGCACATGATGTGCTGCTGCTCCTCATCGGATTCTAGGAACCCGAAGTGTTCCCAAACAACAGAAATTGTTCTACCCCTTTTTTCGACCAAGCTACTCTGTCCTCCCTCTGCCATTTCGCAGCTTTCAGTGTCGCGCCAAACCTTCCCTCTTCATCTGTGTGAGTGTAGTGAGTGAGTGTCAGCAGGGCCGCGTGGAAGGGAATGTATTGCGCATGCGCGTCTTTTACAGGGTTGTGTAGGCTAACGAAAAATGGCAAATAAATCGTTTCAACTCGATTATATGAGTTTGGAGATCGTATGACAAGAAAATCGAAATCACGATCAAAATTCGCTTAATTGCACAGCCCTACTCTCTGACCATCTCTCTTATTTCCATCCTATCACAGGATTTCCACCTGACATCCTACATCAGGGGTTCTCAACCTTTTTCAAGCTGGGCCCCCCCAAAACTGGTTCATTGCAGTTGGCCCCCCGATTGTCGACGGGGGGGGGGGGGGGGGTGGTGCGCGATTGTTGACGGGGGGGTGCGCGCGATTGTTGACGGGGGGGATGCGCAATTGTTGCGCGATGCGATCGGGCACACCCCTGCCGTCGGTCGTAGGTCCGGGGTGGATTACGATCGCGTGCGCACCCCCCCCCCCCCCCCCCCCGAACCGCCACTGCTACTCGCGCCCCCCGGGAGAGTGTCCGCGCCCCCCCCGGGAGAGAACCACTGTCCTACATGACCTGTTTGAAGTGTGTGGTTCCTGTGGAGTTGGCACATTGTTTGAAAGGTTTGATTGCAAAAAAATATTTCACTTTGGAAGAGTTGAATAGAGCAATACTGTCTTTTCCCTTCCAACATTCTGATAAGGTTGATTGCCCTCACCCAATTCCTCCAAATTGTGTCACTCGAGGAACAATTGGTGGGAATGGGCATGAGAACCACACCCTGCTTAGACTGTTACCTGTTCTCATTGGCTCCTGAGTCCCAGAAGTGGACACATTTTGGGAGGTGCTTATGGATTTAAAAGATATAGTTGAGCTGTCTCATGCTTTTACTGATGATACCATTCAGTACATGTCCTGTAAGATTTCAGATCACAGGCAGCTACTTCAGAAAGTCCTCCCCAGCTTACGATTAAGACCAAAGCATCATTACATAGAGCATTATCCTCATCTTATAAAGTGCTTTGGTCCTCTGGTACATCTCTGGACAATGAGATTTGAGGGAAAGCACAAAGTTTTCAAGATAATTATTCGTCATACTCATAACTACAAAAATGTTTTGAAAACTTTGGCAGAGAGACACCAAAACATGATGGCATTCCATTTGTCATCTCCACGATTGTTCAAGCCACCATTACAGACTTCAAAAGTGGAGTCAGTCTATGTTGAGTCATTGCATACTGATACACTGATACGAGCATCACAAACAGCAGTAGTGTATATGGCACAAAACAGATAACCATTGAAGGCACACCTTTTGTTGCTGGCATGTTTGTTTGCACTGGGGCACATGCTGCCTTGCCTCAGTTTAAAGAGATCCGAAACATATTACTTATCAGGAATGACA
Source organism: Merluccius polli (assembly GCA_030340625.1). Lineage (NCBI taxonomy): Eukaryota > Metazoa > Chordata > Actinopteri > Gadiformes > Merlucciidae > Merluccius > Merluccius polli. The sequence continues at coordinate 214,336 of JAOPHQ010003980.1, forward strand.
TCATCTTTCTACTGAAAGACTTCGAGACCTGGTATATTGAGCATTTGCGGTTATATGAGCTAACAGATCATAAAAGCCATACAGTGAAATCTGTGTGTCAGCTAACTGACCAAATGCCACAGTTTGCTTACAAAGTTTCAAGCAAGCTAATTCTCACAACTAAACATTTCATTCCAGTGTCCGAGTAAAGGCACAGCACCAAATTAAGCAGCATTTTCTGCCTTGTGAGAGGCAGGCTGAGGGAGGCTAAAGATCTGTGTGGACCTCCCCAAGAACACTAGTGATTACCTGACTGGACACTGAACAACATATTTCAAAGGTAATGTCAGTGCTAGGTAAATTTAACAAACTGCTGTCCGTAGCTTTGTATTTATTGTACAGACATGAGAGTGGTATCAGTCATCTCACCTAACTCAGCAAAAGGCCTAGAGTAGACTATATGCCACAAAATCCTTCACACTGGACCTTTCAATGCTGTGGATATGTCAACTGTGAAGTGGTTACATGGTAACTTTACGTGTATCTAAGAAAGTTATGAGAAAAAAATATGTGCTACTGTGTGTAACTGCTGCTACACACTGCTCACATGTGCTCAGACCATGTGTGTATGGTTTTGGTTTAATAATAACAGTTGCTATACTGATATCTGTGTAGTCTAGAAACTGCTAGTGAAAAACAGACCTAGCACCTTCAGTAGCTCTTTAAGTTTTATGTTACAGGTCTCCCCAACACTGTAAATGGAAATGACTGAAGCCCTGAAATTAAGGGTCATCCTCGATGACGTCAATGCAGAGAGGCTTATTTTGCCCTCTCGTCCTGAGACTGTAAATGCCCTCATATTTGAGGTGAAAAATAAGTTGAATCTGGCCTATGACTTTCGCCTTCAGTTTCAAGACCCGGAGTTTGACAATGCCCTGTGTAACTTAGTTAACATGGAGGACCTGCCATCCAAGGCAACAATTAAGATAGTTCAAGCCGTTGAGTCAGATCTGAGTTCGACCAGCACAGATGACAGTGTTGCTGTCTGATAACACTGATTCACCAGAGCGTATTTGCCGATGGCCAGAGATCTTTGTTGTTCCAACATTCTCCTACGAGGTGGAGTATGCTCTAAGAGAGGGCAACTCTGCATTTGTGAAAGAGGGAAAAACTGTCAGGTTGACCAGGGATCAAAAACACAACATACTAGATGTGATGGCTGGTGACATATATAAGCATAAAGCTTATCCTAGCACCAAACAGATTAGCAAGGCTGCTGAGGCTCTGGTGAGCAAACACCTCTGCCTGAAAGAAAACGGATCCAGAACCGGGTATGAGGGTTGGAAGAACAGCCTGCGCTTCAAGATGGGCAACTACAGGACCAAACTAAGCAGGGCTGGCATAAAGGATGTAGCTGTGAATGCAGGAAAGCACAGCAAAACCAATCCAGAGGGTGCAGCAGCAAGGACCAAAATCAAAAGACCCAAAAGAGGGGAAGTGAACTTCCTTCCCAATTATCCGCATGGAGAAACTAAGGACACATTGGAGACCCAGAGGATTGAGATGGTGGAGCAGTTCAAGAAGACATCGATTGAAAGGGACATGATTCTCATCCACCAACCTATGCAGCGCACCTTTGCACTCAGGCGTGAAGAAATTGTGAATTCAGCTCCTCCTATTGCTGAACTAAAAGTGAGATGGCCTGCACTCTTTTGTGAAGCTCAAGTGAGTACAATCTTGAAAAGGACACCGACACATTGTCAAAGTCATCATTGTAGTAATGCTTTTAATATGGTATGTCTAGTTGTCTGAAAATGTCCTGTGCTTTGTTTTCCATGCAGCTCTACGGTGAATTCCATAGAATCACAAATCAGAACTTACCGTTTTCCTTCTACACTGCACTTGACAAATATACACCTCAGCTGCTAAAACTCTACAGGAAGAGGAAGACTGGAAGTTTTGGCGAGAAGATGGATGAGGTTTTGATGGCATATGAGGAACAGGTAAGAATATTTTTATATAATTAATATTATTTGGATGAATTTGTTGAATGTGAGGAGCAGACCCTGTGCATACGTTTTTGTTTGTGGAACAGGAGAAAAACATCACTACAGGAATAGCAGCACTGGCCGGCCTGCCACTGTATTTAAAGGAGGATTCAACAGAGATCTTCAAAACATGCAAGGTATTTTTCTATTCTCCTTTACCAATATCCATAGCTCAATACCTTCATATACTTTTCAAAGACAAATCACTGATGATCATGAAATTATAAACTGCCTTCTGCTGTGTGTCTTTTGTGTCTTTAACATTTTTTTTTATTATTAGTACTATTAAGATTCAGATACACGTCTGTAAACTGATCTTTATCACATATTTTGACAAAACCTTAGTAACAAGTGAAGACACAGCCTCGAGCTGTCTCCTCATCATATGGAAGGAGAAATTAAGGGTGATGATAATAAAACACTACACAATGTCCCTTTAAATCTTGTATTCTCAGTTTGGTATAAGATGTTAGTACAATGTAACACCACATTTCAGAACTAATACATCAAACATATTTACCTTTTTTATTGCTATTGCTTCCATTTGACAATTGCATTAAGCAGTGTCCAAATACACTGAAAACACTGAACATGTGTTCCCTTTTCAGGATGAGTTGGAAGCAACCCAAGAGGCGGCAGTGGCTCTGGTGGCAGTAGTGAATGAAGATGAGGTTCCTGCAGGAGTTCCCTTTGAAACTCACCATGTGTCTATCGTCCTCGAGATTCAGGTTGTAATGGCTCACAGATCTTGGGCAGATTCACTTGTCATTTTGTTTGGACTGATCTACGCTCTCCATTTGAGCTACCCTGAGAAGCTCAGTGGCTTCTTTGAGTTCATCCAGGTGATCCTCCTGAGTCTTGATGATGGGAGAAAGCAGCTCAAACCTAAGTTACAGGCCTTGAAAAATGAGCTGGAGTAAATTGACGAACCGGTTTTGTTGTTGTAGGTCAGCATGTTTTTGTTTTAGCTTGCAAGCCTAAAATAGTTTAATGAGTGAGAAACTTCGGGGCATTTTACTGCTGATAATAATTTGCGTACAGTGAACTAATGACCCCTCAGTTCTTTTCAGTTCTGATTTTGTGTTTAAACAGATACTGTGCAAATCACTGAACAAGGATGCGAGACTTGTTGATTCTAGTTCTATTCTATTTAGTTTGATTGCATAGTTTTTTCTACAATATGTTTGTGTATTATGTGAGTTGTTCACACTTTCGGCATGTTTCATTGTACACATAAATGTGTATATTTATTCACCAGCTTCATTGTGTAACATTATGGACACATTACTCAAGGGTGCACAAAGGTATCAAAACATAAAATGTAACAGTATTCTAAATCAAGTAATTAGAGTAAATAGATGTGAATACAATAACCTGCTGCTTTCAGGAGAGGGGGAAAGTTTGGGGTTGAGGCAGTGTAATAATGATAGAGCATAATATCAATGTTGAAGGCCACAGCAGGCTCAACTATATGCTTTATTAGTTTTGCATTGCCTCCTTCCCCAAATTGTTCCCCTCACCTGCAAGGTGCATCTGCTCCAGGAAGGCTTTCTAGTATTGGTGGTATCATTATTATTAGACTTCAGACTTCTTAATAGGACTAGTTGTTATATATCCCTATAAATCAGCACAACAATTGAGGTCTTCTTGGGTGGGATGGACGCAGACAATGACCGTGTGGTGCCACCAGCTCTCCACATCATCAGTTGTGTGCCCCGACTTCGTTGGGTGTTTCGGCCCCTTAACACAATACACCCTCCGCCGGGGTTGGCCCACCTCAGGCTGATCAGACCTGGGTGTGTGTCGAACGGTGGCACCGCATGGTCACCCGGCAGCCCATGCTGCGTCTCTGCGTTTCAGCCACAGCCAGTGACTGCTCCGCTCTGCTGCAGTGGCAAGTTCTTTAATTGCCTTCCGTTGGGCCTGTCCTCTGATCCCTACCTCCTTCAGGAGCCTTGTGGTGGACCTCGCTACAAAACCTCTGCAGCCGACCTCCACTGGCCACACCCTCGCGTTCCAGCCTCGCCCCTCTGCCTCAGCTGCTAGGTTGGCATACCGCAGCCTCTTTCGTTCAAATGCCTCATCGATGGCATCCTCCCATGGGACAGTCAGCTCAATGATGAACACTTGACGGCAAGACTTGGACCAGAGAACCAGGTCTGGTCGCAAGTTGGTTATTGCAATTTCAGGTGGGAAAGTGAGCCTCTGGCTGAGGTCCACCCGCATTTCCCAATCCCGGGCTGTGCTCAATGGACCTGCTTCCGAAGGAGATGGCTTGGTCCGTCGTTTCTCCCCTTCCCGGACGAATGCTGTTTTCTGTGGGAAGGTAGACTGGACATTTAGGGGCATGGCATTGATGGATACCCTCTTGTTCTCAAGTTCGGCAGCCAAACACTTCAGAACTTGGTTGTGGCGCCAGGTGTATCTTCCTTGAGTCAAGCTGGTTTTGCACCCCACCAAGATGTGTTTGAGGGTTGCTGGGGCTGCACATTGGAGACAGGCTGGGTCCTCTCCATACCAGAGATGAAGGTTGGTTGGAGAGGGCAGGACATCATACGTGGCTCTTATGATGAAACTTAGTCTGTTAGCTTCCATGCTCCACAGCTCGTTCCAAGAGATTTTTCTCCTCTCCACGCCCTCCCACTTCATCCAGCGGCCTTGTTGAGCTTGGGAGACTGCTTTGGCACACCTGGCTGCTTCCTCCTGGTGGCGCACTTCCTCCACTACCATGTGCCGCCGTTCAGTTGGAGTTGCCTTTTGCCAGGTCGGTGTTGTTGCTTCCAAACCAAGGCCCCCTCTGCCATGTTGGACGTGCCCCACTATATCCCGGTGTCTAAGGGCGGTCTTTGCAACTGCGACTGCTGCAGATGGCTTCCACTTCCTCCCCGTTACTAGGGTTGGAGCAGCACCTCTGACGAACGGATCCCAGGGATTCTGTGAGGGTCATCTCCAGCCTTGTTTTGGCACATTTGTACTCCTCCACCAGGCTCGAGATTGGTAGGGAGAGGGCTCCGTTGCCATACAGGCCGATGTTGCTAAGGCATCTTGGCAGTCCAAGCCACTTCCTCACCTGTGCATTCACCAATCTCTCCAGTCGGTTGGCGTGGGATAGGGTGACCTCATACATGGACGTCGGCCACATAAGACGGGGCAGCAGTCCAAATTGAAAGCACCACAGCTTCAGTTTCCCAGGGAGAGCAGTGCTGTTAATCTGCTTAAGGCCCCTGATGGTATCCTGCCTGAGTTGTTCCACCTGCTTCGAGTCTTTGAGTTCTGCACTATACCAGCGGCCCAGGCTTTTGATAGGCTTCTCCAGAACTGTTGGTATTGGCTCGTTGTTGACATGGAACCTCTCATTTGCAAGCTGGCCTTTGACAATGGAGATGCTGCGAGATTTGCTGGGTTTAAACTCCATTCGTGCCCACTTGATGTTTCCTTGGAGTTTATCCAGCAGGCGCTTGGTGCATGCACTTGTTGTTGTAATTGTCGTCATGTCATCCATGTACGCCCTGATTGGAGGAAGTCGTAGCCCATTCTTTAAACGTTCCCCTCCAACCACCCATCTCGATGCGCGAATGATGAGCTCCATTGCCATGGTGAATGCCAGTGGGGAGATGGTGCAGCCCGCCATTATGCCTGTCTCGAGGTGCTGCCAGGCAGTTGTACTAGCCTGTGCTGTAACACAGAACTGGAGGTCCAGGAAGTAGGTTTTGACCAGCCTGGTGATGTCCTCTTGTAACGGGTGTGGTTAGGACCCAATAGCAGCACAAGGACAGGCAGGTATCGTTGGTACCAGCTTTATTTAGCACGCTGTAGCGATGAAGCAGGTAATCACCAAAAGCCAATGGAGCAGACAGTGGACGGGTAGTCAGGCAGGCGGGGGGTCTGGAACCGGGAGATCGATCGTGCAGGCGGGGCGAGGGACGAGTAGTCAGGCAGGCGGGGGTCTGGAACCGGGAGGACGATCGTGCAGGCGGGGCGAGGGACGAGTAGTCAGGCAGGCGGGGGTCTGGAACCGGGAGGTCGATCGTGCAGGCGGGGCGAGGGACGAGTAGTCAGGCAGGCGGGGGTCTGGAACCGGGAGGTCGATCGTGCAGGCGGGGCGAGGGACGAGTAGTCAGGCAGGCGGGGGTCTGGAACCGGGAGGACGATCGTGCAGGCAGGGCGAGGGACGAGTAGTCAGGCAGGCGGGGTCGGAACCGGGAGATCAGGCAGAGAAACACTGGAGAGTCTGGTGCAAGCATCGAGAACAATCTGGCAAAGAGTGAGTGGAGTGAAGCTGCTTAAATACTGGCTTGATTGGAGATTGCAGATTGCCGACAGGTGTGTTGGGAGAATGATGACCAGTGGCGACAAGCGGCCACTAGATGGGGGTGTTGGACCGTGTAGCAAGAGAGGAGCAGAGCAGACTGTGACAGAACCCCCCCCTCAAGGGATGGCTCCCGACATCCCAAACGTCATCAAACTGGGTGGGAGGAGGGGGAACGGAGGCGGGCCTAGAACTCCTGGGAGCCAGACCAGTCCATCTCCTCAGCTGGGTGGGAGGAGGGGGTCTGGAGGAGGGTTTCCCTGACACCAGACCTAGAATGGTCTCCAACATCCCGAACAAGCGGGGGCAAGATGCGGGTCCCTGGACGAGCTGACTCATTGGCTGGCTGGTCGGGGTGTTGCTGATGAAAGTTGGTCACTAGCGTGGAGTCTAATATATGGCGAGCAGGAACCCAGGACCTCTCCTCTGGACCGTACCCCTCCCAGTCCACAAGGTACTGGAGACCTCTACCCCGCCGACGAGAGCGAATCAGGCGCCGCACTGTATACACTGGACCACCATCAACGATACGTGGAGGGGGAGGTGGTGGTGCCGGAGGGACCAAGGGACTGTTGTGGACTGGCTTAACCCTGGATACATGGAAGGTTGGGTGAACTCTCATAGAACGCGGGAGCTTCAACCGGACTGCCACTGGATTGATGACCTTCTGGATCGTGAAGGGCCCGATGAACTTAGGTGCCATCTTTCTGGACTCCACCCGAAGGGGTAAGTCTCGGGTGGAGAGCCACACTTGCTGTCCTGCTTGGTAGGACGGTGCAGGTGTACGGCGCCGGTTGGCAGTGGCAGTATAGCGACCCACCGAACGAAGAAGGGTGGAGCGAGCTTGGAGCCATGTTCTGCGGCAGCGGCGGATGAAGGCTTGGACAGATGGGCAGGAAATCTCCTTCTCCTGGGCTGGGAACAGTGGTGGTTGATAGCCGTATACACACTGAAATGGAGAGAGGCCGATGGCCGAGCAGACAAGGGAGTTGCGAGCATATTCAACCCACAGTAGTTGTGACGACCAGGATGAGGGGTTCTGGGAGGTCATGCACCGTAGGGATGTTTCCAGTTCCTGGTTCATGCGCTCAGTCTGTCCATTGCTCTGGGGGTGGAATCCAGAGGACAGACTGGCAGTGGCACCCAGCAGACTGCAGAACTCCCTCCAAAACACAGATGAAAACTGGGGACCACGGTCCGACACCACATCAACGGGGAGACCGTGAAGGCGGAATACATGGAGTAGGACCAGCTGAGCAGTCTCCTTAGTCGTGGGGAGCTTGGGCAGAGGCACAAAGTGGACCATTTTGCTGAAGTGGTCCACGATGGTCAGGATGACGGTGTGGCCGTCAGAAGGGGGAAGACCAGTAACAAAGTCCAAAGATATGTGGGACCATGGGCGATGAGGAACAGGAAGAGGTTGAAGCAGCCCAGCAGGAGGCCGGCGGGAGGATTTGTGCTGATTGCAAGTTGGACAGGCCTTGACGAATTCCTGGATGTCCTCCTGCAAGGTGGGCCACCAGAAACGTTGGAGAATGGCATACCGTGTCCGATGAACACCAGGGTGACAGGAGAGCTTGGAGGAGTGGGCCCATAATAGCACATCTGACCTCAAGGCTGGAGGGACGAAAAGGCAGTCAGACGGGCAGGAGCTGGGACCCGGCTGTCCTTCTGTAGCGGCTCTCACCCTCTCCTCGATGTCCCAGGTCACTGTAGCAACCAGACAAGATGTAGGGAGGATGGACTCAGGTTTATCAACAGAATCCTCTGTCCTCTGGAACTGGCGGGAAAGGGCATCGGGCTTAACATTGCGGGACCCTGGACGGTAAGAGAGAGTGAAGTTGAAACGGGTGAAAAACAGGGACCAGCGGGCCTGACGGGAGTTGAGTCTCTTAGCGGAGTGTATATACTCCAAATTCCTGTGATCTGTCCATACAATAAAAGGCTCCTTGGTGCCCTCCAACCAATGGCGCCACTCCTCTAGGGCCATCTTAACTGCCAACAGTTCCTTGTTGCCAATGTCATAATTTCTCTCAGCGGGGGACAGGCGGCGAGAGAAGAAGGCACAGGGATGGAGCTTATGGTCAGTTCCAGAGCGCTGGGACAGGACAGCCCCCACCCCAACATCCGAGGCGTCCACCTCGACCACAAACTGTCGTTCAGAGTCAGGCATCAGGAGGATGGGTGATGAGGTAAACCGATCCTTGAGGGTCTTGAAGGCTGCTGCAGCTGGAGGTGACCACTGGAAGGGCACCTTGGAGGAGGTCAGAGCGGTGAGGGGGGCTGCCACGGAGCTGTAGTTGCGGATGAAGCGACGGTAAAAGTTCGCAAACCCCAGGAAACGCTGAAGCTGTTTGCGGTTCTCAGGAACAGGCCAGGAAGTGACAGCAGAGACCTTGGCTGGGTCCATCTGAATGTTGCCTGGTGCCACAATGCTCCCCAGGAAGGACACAGAAGAGACATGGAACTCACACTTCTCTGCTTTCACATACAGGGAATTCTCCAGGAGGCGCTGAAGGACGGACTGGACATGATGGATGTGTTGCTCCTTGGAACGGGAGAAGATGAGGATGTCGTCGATATAAACAAAGACATACCGATTGAGCATGTCTCTGAGCACATCGTTGATCATTGCCTGGAAGACGGCAGGGGCATTGGTCAGGCCGAATGGCATTACGAGATACTCGTAGTGTCCAGTTGGGGTGTTGAATGCCGTCTTCCACTCATCGCCTTCTCTGATGCGGACGAGGTGGTAGGCGTTGCGCAGGTCAAGTTTGGAGAAAACGGTGGCTCCCTGGAGTAGTTCGAAGGCAGTGGAGATGAGTGGCAGTGGGTAGCGGTTCTTTATGGTGATATCATTCAGTCCTCTGTAATCGATGCAGGGTCTCAAAGTCTTGTCCTTCTTCTCGATGAAGAAAAAACCCGCTCCAGCAGGAGATGAAGAGGGACGAATGATGCCAGCAGCCAAGGAGTCATTGATGTAGGTCTCCATGACCCTTCTCTCGGGCGCAGAGAGAGAGTACAGGCGCCCCTTGGGAGGTGAGGTACCAGGCAGGAGATCTATGGCACAGTCGTAGGGGCGGTGTGGGGGCAGAGACGTGGCTCTGGCTTTGCTGAAGACCTGGCGGAAATCATGGTATTCAGGAGGCACCCCGGAGAGGTCAGGTGAAGAGTTGGAGCTGGAGGAGTGAAGTGGAGCTGAGGCCTGCTGCAGGCACCTTTGATGACAGGAGGAGCTCCACTCCAGAACGGCCCCAGTGACCCAGTCGATGTGAGGGTTGTGAAGACGGAGCCATGGATACCCCAGGATGAGAGGCAGGCAGGAAGAGCTTAGGATGTGGAACTGGACTGTCTCGTGATGATTACCAGAAAGCAGCAAGTGAACAGGAGAAGTCTGATGCGTGACAGTGCCCAAGATGTGTCCATCTAAGGCTCTAGCAGGAACCGGATGAGGCAAGGGGACCCGCTTGAGCCCCAACTGAAGGACCACCTCCTCATCAATGATACAGGCATCAGCCCCAGAGTCAATGAAGATAGCCATGGTGTGAGGGCCATCGGGAAGGAGAAGACGGCCTTGGAACAGAGGTCTCCGGCCTTGGGGAGGTGACAGGGCAGTTGAGCTCACCAGGATCTCCCCAACTACTGGTGAGCTCTGGCTTTTACTGGACAGCTGGAGACGTAGTGTCCACCTGCCCCACAATAGAGGCAGAGATTAGACTTGCGGCGGCGCTCCCTCTCCTCCAGGGAGAGGGAGGTGCGACCCAACTGCATGGGTTCAGGATCCTCAACCTGCTGATGCAGTGGGGTGGAGTTGGCTGCCACCGCACCCCCACGGGAGCGAGGTGGAAGATAGCGTTGGGCCCCCCCTTGACGCTTCTCTCGTCGACGGGTCTGGATACGTAGGTCAATGCGGATGGCCAAATCAATCCCCCCGTCCAAGGTGATGGGGGTGTCATGTGAGACCAGTTCATCCTTAATGTAGTCAGCCAAACCGTGGAGGAAGGCGTCACAGAGGGCTGAACTGTTCCAACTGCTTTGGCTGGCTCTGGTGCGGAAATCAATTGAATAATCTGCCACCGTTCGCTCGCCTTGCTTCAGTCCCATCAGCCCCCTTGTAGATTCGGAACCACTATTCACGAACCCAAAAACCTTGCGAAGTTCGGCCGCAAACAGGTCAAAGGAAGCACAGGCTGGAGACCGTCTCTCCCACTCAGCTGTTCCCCACAGTCGAGCTCTGCCTGTCAGGTGGTTGATGACGAATGCTACCCTTGCTGGTTCCGTGGCAAATGTGCGGGGCTGCAGGGCGAACAGAAGAGAGCAGTTGGTGAGGAAGGGGCCACAAGTCTCTCGATCACCGTCGTAACGCTCCGGGGTTCCCACCCGGGGCTCGAGAGCATCTCTGGGTGGTGAAGAGGCTGGTGCATGTGCAGGAGCAGAGGCCGATGCTCCAGAAGAGGGGGCAGACACAGCAGATGGAGATAGCTGGGAGAGGCGGGCTGCTAGCTGTTGCATCTGTCCAGCTAACGCTGCTAGCGCTCGTCCATGAGTCTCCGCAGCTTGTCTGGCTTCAGCAGCAGACGCCGTCATCACGGCCTCATGCTGCTGCATGACGCCCTCAATCATCTCAAGGCGACTAAGTGGTGTGGGATTGTGTGCTGGGTCCATGTTTGGCCAGATTGTACTGTAACGGGTGTGGTTAGGACCCAATAGCAGCACAAGGACAGGCAGGTATCGTTGGTACCAGCTTTATTTAGCACGCTGTAGCGATGAAGCAGGTAATCACCAAAAGCCAATGGAGCAGACAGTGGACGGGTAGTCAGGCAGGCGGGGGGTCTGGAACCGGGAGATCGATCGTGCAGGCGGGGCGAGGGACGAGTAGTCAGGCAGGCGGGGGTCTGGAACCGGGAGGACGATCGTGCAGGCGGGGCGAGGGACGAGTAGTCAGGCAGGCGGGGGTCTGGAACCGGGAGGTCGATCGTGCAGGCGGGGCGAGGGACGAGTAGTCAGGCAGGCGGGGGTCTGGAACCGGGAGGTCGATCGTGCAGGCGGGGCGAGGGACGAGTAGTCAGGCAGGCGGGGGTCTGGAACCGGGAGGACGATCGTGCAGGCAGGGCGAGGGACGAGTAGTCAGGCAGGCGGGGTCGGAACCGGGAGATCAGGCAGAGAAACACTGGAGAGTCTGGTGCAAGCATCGAGAACAATCTGGCAAAGAGTGAGTGGAGTGAAGCTGCTTAAATACTGGCTTGATTGGAGATTGCAGATTGCCGACAGGTGTGTTGGGAGAATGATGACCAGTGGCGACAAGCGGCCACTAGATGGGGGTGTTGGACCGTGTAGCAAGAGAGGAGCAGAGCAGACTGTGACACCTCTGGGACCTGGAAGAAGTTAAATCAGCAATTAAAGCAGCTAGTTTATATAAGGTACCATACAAATTGCACATGTAGATGGTATATGTTGTTTTTTTTACCTTGAACCATTAGGTAACTTTACAATACAATGGACTACGCAGAATTATTTTATTGTAGTGTGACGGAGCCCAAAGATCATAATACTCAGTGTCCAAAATATTTACCAAAGAAGCTGAGTGAAATGGATGAAAAAAGATTGATTTGTTGATGATTGAATTACTTATTTAAGGTTAAAGAAATGTAAAAGTAAGTGTAGATTAGTACAGTTTCCTCTTAGTTGTAAACATTGAAATGTTGTGTATTCAATTGAGAGGATTCAACTAAATAAATCATTTAAGTATTGTCAGATGTGTTTGTTTGTAATGAGTTAATACAACTTAAATGGTTTAAGGCAATCGGTTTCCTCAAATGAAGTAAGTAGCCACAACAAAGTTTGAAGTTGTCAGAACTAGAATGTAATAATTTGATTTAGCAGAAGGAAACCGTAAATTCAACTTAAGTATTGACATTTGCATAAAGAAGATTAATTTAAGTTGTTCTTACTTTATTCAGATGAATTCTGTTAACACATTTTAAACAAGTTTAGATAAATGCTGCATATAAGTGTAACATACTTACTAGTTTTGAGTCCTATTAACTGAATGGAATTATTACAATTAACTTTACTACACTTTATTACAATTAATTTAACAATAAATACTTGAGTTATTAGTACTCAAATCAAATATTATTTTACGCTTAAATTGTTTGAGTTAATAAACTTAAACCATTCAAGGCAATCCGTTTCCTTAAATGGTTTAAGTTGAACTAACTCATCGGGTTTTACAGTGCGTCAAAATAAAGAGGCATTTGCATGTGAACATAAATAGCGAATACAAAAGGAATAGACCTAGGCTATAATAATCTTATTCATAAATAAATAATAAATAAATGAGAATACAATGTACATGTAATGTAAATAAATTTGTCTATTTAACAAGGACAACAAATAACAAGATAGTCTGATAAAATCACGTAGGATTTTGTTGGACAGGCTATAATGGCATTAAAGGATATGCAATATCGAACTTGAACAAAATAATTAGGATGGCATACAAGAAATAGCTGATGGCAACAAATTAAGAAGCTGATTTTAACTAACCTGCCAGTACGTATGTATGTATGTACATATGTATGTACGTATGTATGTATGTAGGCCTACGTATGTATGTATGTACGTATGTATGTATGTCCTTCACATATCTCGAGAACCGTTTATCCGATCTTCCTCACACTTGGCGTGTGTATTGCTGGAAACCTAAGGATGTGCAATGTGTATTGTGTGTGTGTGTGTGTGTGTAGTGATGTGCAGTGTTCAATATTAATAAACTTTTAATAAACAAGCGACACTATGTGCAGCATCAGCGGGGGCGGGGCTTGAGGGCTCTGCGGAGTGCGGACTGAGCATGTCTTCACCTTTACAGGCACGTTACAACCGAACTCCAATACATACTAACATTACGACCATTATTAATACCATTACTACCCAACTCTTCTTCACTTCCCTGGAATCTGAGCACGAGCGGATACAGGAACAGCGCCACTCTGCCACTGCAACTCAAATTGTGTACGTTTGCCATACTTACTACATATTTATAATACCAAAAACGTTGCCGCCAGCAAAATATCTCTGCTCATTAAATCCATGCTCTACTTTCACTGCAGTGGTTATTTGATTAGCGGATGAGGCTGTGTCACATTGCACTGTAATCTGTGACCCATCAGATTCTGTGACCTGCCCTGTTATTCTTACCCTCACCCTAACATCTCACTCTTCATGCCTATACCCAACCAACCCACGCTGTAGGCACCAAAACAGGCGGCAACGCGGTTTTCTTCCGCGGCTTCATACCCCACTAGGAGCGTTTCACAAGCGGAGCATTTTGCCTCCCGATTTACTCAGATTTTACAGGATTATACTGGAGGCCAAGCAATCGACCTGTTCTGAACAGGCATGTTTTGAACGGGCACTGCAACAGTATTATAAAAACCGAAAAAAGGCTGATCTACAGCCGCCTACACCTGCGGTTATAGTCGGGTCACGCAGGTCAATTACTCAATGTACTCTAGCATGTGTGTGTGTGTGTGTGTGCATGTGTTTGTGTGTGCGCGTGTACGTGTGTGTGTGCGTGCGTGCGTGTGTGTGTGCTTGTGTGGGCATATACTTGTTCAGGCTATAACCTGGGATGTTCTCCAGGCCCGCTTCACTACAAGTGGTTAATATTTCATTGAAAATCAATGATGTTGTGCACAATCCAAACAAACCCTAAAGGATCAACATTGCATATCTCCTATGTTCTCTCCTCTAGCAATCTGTTGTTTTATTTGCAAACACAGTAGGTTACTGTACAAAAGTAACACAAGTCGATTTCCCTACAGCCAGTCCTCTACTCCTGGTAGATGAGAGCTACATCATGGACAGATATGTGTACAACTAATTGAAACATTGTGTAGTCCCATTCGGGAACTACACAATGTTATGTGCAGTTCCCGAACACAGTGTTCTGTCTTTATCACCTCCTTGTTCACCAACATCGATATGATCAATCATAGAGCCCCCATTATGACTCAGTTGAGGGTCCGCAGGGGCAGCCATACTGAGGAGGGCACACCGAGGACTGGGTTCAAAGCTCATCTGTGTTTTTTTTAAAACAAAAACAGGGTCAGGAGGATTCAATAATTCAAATGAGTTGAGGACCCCAATGACGATAATTAAACAGTTTTAAGTTTTGGAAGTAGGCAGCTTACAAGCTATGATCAGACATTTTGTGTGTGAGAGTTGTATGTTAAACATATGAATAGTATGAGCAAAGACGTGACATGTAAATGTAAAAATAAAAAAGTGTATTCAAATGTATGAAAACAACAGAAGCCAGCAATATAATGAATAAAGGCAATGCACAAAACCTAGAAAAACCATAGAAAACTATATCAAAAGTGCTGAAAGAGAGAATCAACATCCAATCCACAATAAAACAATAACACGACAAGACAAATAAAGTTCTTTAAATTGAATTGAGAAATAAGAGTTGAAAGTGAGTGCCCTTTTTCCATAGAAAAATACTTGGGGTCCATCCGTTGAGACACATTCACCAGCTTTGTATTGAAGCCTCCTACGTATATGGGCTGCTTGTCTTTTGGACAGAAAGTGTTCTTCCAATCAACAGGAAGTGTTTGCGCAGGCTGTCACCTGTAATGGCCTGGTCAGACTATACGATTTCAGCCCGATTTTGCCCCGAATTTGTCGTGACCGACAAGTTTACAGCGTCGTATCCGATTTCAAATGGTCGGGCACGACATCGAACGCGGAGTGAATCGTATAATGTGACATGCTTCACGACTTGCGATTTGTCGTTCACGACGTTCTAAAACAGCCCGACAAAAAGTCTGGCTTGTCAGAAATTTGACGGGAGTCGTATGACGTTTCCATTGTTGACATCATAGCCTACTGTATGAAAAACTCCCGGGAATTCCACAGCTGGCGCTCGTGCATTAAAGTTCAATTGGACAGACATCCCGTATTCTCCTCTTCGTGATACCCATGAGCGAGTCCACACTCGTTTCTTCTTTTTCTTTTTCTTTTTCTTCTCCGCACAGAAGACAGCAAGTACGACACCAAGCGCGTCTGTATCCATCATTGTATTATTGTGATCGCCCAGCCTTTTGTTGACGGCTGCTGCTATGACAACATGCGACGCGACCGATGCTGTCGGTGTATGTGGCCACTCCCCCGACCAAGACGCGGAGAGGTTTTCATGGTTCTAAAATCATATAGTGTGACATGGTAGATCGTAAACGACAATCGTGAGCGACAAAAAAATCGTATAGTCTGACCAGGCCATAAGGAGAGCACCTGTCAATCGTCTATCGTCACTGCCTAGTATTGTTCCAACAGCATTTTCACCTGGACATTGACCAGTTTGAGCTTCTGTCCAGAGAGTGTCCCCGCATCGCAAGGATGAACACCAACTATCGAAAGGCAGTTGGTTCTGCTTAACACCTTGTCATTTGCCTACATTAAGCAGTCCAGAAGCTTTTATTAATAATAAATATTTAATTGCATTTATAAAGTGTTTTCAAGACACCCAAACGCTTTACATAGCGGGTGTGTGTGAGTACTAATTCTATTAAATAGGTTGATGCAGACTACATTATCTTGTATGCTGTGATGGTGATCATCCATTAACAATTAATGTAGAAGTCAACAAACAACATGCATGTTCAGAAATTCCAGTTCAGGTTGTTTTACTGGATTTTATTTAACACAGCTTAGCCATCATTCTTTATCTTTTCATAGATTATTTTGACCAAACCAGTAGAATAGGTTGGTTTCCAGTGCTTCATGTGTACATCAGGAGATCCCGGTACACAGAGAGGCTGCTGTTCCCACGGGTCAGAGGGGAAAAAAAGTCACGGAGTGCATCAAAAATCCACATTGCTTGGAGGCCATTGGACAACGCCTATAGGTGATAGCTGGTAAAAACAGAGCCCGACCGATATATCGGTTGGCCGGTAATATTGGCTGATATTTGGGTTCCAGAGTTATATTGGTATCGGCAGAAATTCCACCACTACAGGGCTGATAAATAGCACGTAACAACCAACCAATAGCCACCATGTAACATTTCAACATAGGGCTGTCCCAACTCAGACATTTAGTCATTTTTTTTCCCATTTAATTTCTTAAAATGGTTCCATTGGTTAAAGCACAGTCTATTTGAATAACGCTTCAAAAAGAAAAACTACAATATCACACCGCGTGTAAGTTCTGTGTCAGTGGCTTTCGGATCCACTCTTGGTCCAAGTCTGACTCGGTTCCAGCAGAGCTTCAATGTAAAGCAGGTTGCACACCAGATGAGCCACGGCGCGCTGCGTTGGACAGCGTTGCGTAGTAGAAAGGACAATAGAAAGAACAACACGATGGGTGGATAAAGGTTTATGAGGGGTAGATAAAGGTTTGGAGCAGTGCTGGGAGTTATAGTGAGGTTTTAGGCTATGGCAGCGCTGGTGTGAGCGGTCTCATTGCAAACACGACCCACTTACGTTCACATTAAAGGCCATGGTGCAGGTTTAATTTTCTAATGAATCTGCGTATTTGCTTGTTGGTAATAAACATTTAAACTGTTATTCATTGTATTTGATGTTGTTGGGTATCACAAAACGTAATATAATACAAAAAAGTTGGTTTTTAGCCGTCTATATTTTAGCAGTTCGCGATTGATTCTCATTTCCCCCACAATGCATTGCATGACGTCACATCGGTGAGACGACAGACCAAAGCCCGCCGTGAGACCATTGAGAGAGACGAGTAGAGAGAGACGAGTAAGAGATTGTTCAGCAGATTATACAGATAAATACATATATATAGCCTAGATAGAGAGATAGATAGATAGACAGATAGATAGACAGCATAGAACGATAGATAAATAGATACATAGAGAGAGATAGCCAGATAGCATAGCGTAGCATAGACAGATAGCGTAGATAGCTAGATAGCTACACCCTCGAACCGGTATAATGCCGGGCTACTGTGCTTGTGCCGGTTGTAAACTGGACACAGCTCCATGGCTTCCCGAAGGACAAGGCAACCCTTCGACAGTGGGTTCACTTTGTCCGAGTTAGGCGGGCACATTTTTCAATGACCTCCGTCACCGCCAATACCAAGATTTGCAGCGCGCATTTCAAGGAGGACTACGACGAAGAGGACGCCAGAATGGTATCACTCGGGTTGAAGACCGAGAGGCTGGCAAAGCTGATTCCGACCACCGAGCCGTCTGCACAGCACCTCTCTGCCTGCCGCTACCACACCGAGAGGCACCAAGAAAGCAGAGATGCTACGGTAAGCCTCATGATAATGCTGTACTGTTTATCTGCGCGTTAGCTAACCCTGTGCATACTATACCGTGTTCCCTTTGACACCGCCGCCACTACAGTCATGATCAGTCTGAGATTAGAAAAGCACATTTCGTGATTCATGAAACTAAATTGTCCTGAAGTAAATGTCCAAAAGCTTGTCGTATCTAACTAGAAAGCACCATGACTAGTGTTTGTTTGGACCACTGGTGATCGTCAAGCGGCTTTCACAACAGCGCGTGTGTTTGACTATTACGGTTCTCTTATGTATTAAACGTGACTGTGTCGCTGACCCTTTTGAATTTGTTTGCGCAAGATGTTGATCGATGCTGCACAGCAGGAGACCGCGGACAGTGTCGACGTGAATGACCCCTTGCCCTCCACTTGTGACACTGGGACACAGTGCAATGTGAACCCCGTGGAAGGTCTCACGGTAAATGTTGGGTATTTTGGGTGGTCGATATGCTGTCTAAAACATACGTTTCCAAAATCTATGCATACAGGACATTTCCATACACAGATGAAATTAATACATAGCCTATGTCAAAACATAACCACGTAGATTTGCCATGATTGTCATATGTTTGGGTATGTTTACTACCTCTGCCACAGCTGTGCAGGTGAACCTGAAGCCCAAGATGGTCAGCGTGGGGACACAGACCCAAACTTCCCCCCCCCTCACTAGTCCTGAACAGACCGATGATGAAGATGATCCGTCTGTCATCAGCGATTAATCGTGGGTGCCTGGAGGACATATGTCTGAGGATGAGGAGGAATTGTGTGAGGAGGAGCCATCTCACACTTGTGACCCCCACCAAAAGTGAGATAATTTAAAGCCAACATAGACCAACTTTGCATTTTCCTTTTTGTGTATCTGGTAGAATTGAATTCCCCCCCGCTCTCTTTTTTGTTGTAGTGGCATTGACAAATTCATTGTTTGCCAAGAGGTGCTCATGAGCCTGTTTGCCCTCTGTCCGGCCTGTTGTGAGAAGTCGGATAGTAGGTTTTGTATACACAGCAGGCCATATCTGATTAGAAAATCAGAATATCTAATTAAAATGTGATAGCCCTGACTGTCTGCCCACATTCAAATTTGTCTTGCCAGTTAATTTACAATGTATGTACCAGGCTTTAGGCTGTGGGTTTATGATGCCATCATAAACATCATGTGTGTTTCATTGAAAACATTTGACCAGTAATGTACCGTACTTACTCTATATTGAAACCTGATATACTGTTGATTACTCTTTTTTTTTTTCTTTTTTTTTTACATATCTAGGTCTGTGCATCATGTGGCTACCAACGTTTCTGGCAAAACCAGCCAATGCTCCACAGGAACATGGTGTCTCGTATTTCGGATCCCACAATGTGCTCCAATGCTCACATATCCCAACCAATACCTTTAAACATTTATCATTCATAGAGTTACATTTATGCAAAATACCAATTAATTATGGGTGTGATAAATGCCCACAAAGTTGAAAGTTTAACTAGATACAAGACAGATTGTACTTGACAGTATGGATATGATCTACATCCAAGTCCAAAGCTGTTATATAAACTGAATTTAGAATTCACGTTTAGGCATTGTACAGATTCAAACAGACATTAATTGTTATTGCGATACATAGTCTCCCTAGAAATATTTTAAAGCATAAAACTGGCTAATGCAGAACCAGCAGTTAGCTAGCAACGGCTTGGTGGTGGTTTTCTGCATGCTGCATGTTATGTTTTCTCTTTGTGTGCTGTTTAGTGCTTTGTTTTTTTTACTTAGTTGTTGGTGGTGGGACCTCGCTGCTCTTGTGCCTGTCTTTAGTCACTGTACCCCATGTGGTTTTGCAAGGGGTTCTGCATGCTGCATGTCTGCCTGCTGCTCATTGTGTGTGCTGTGGTTTTATTTATTTTGTTTGCATGAAATGTCTTTTATACAATTCAACATAGCTTACCAATCATTGTACCTGGTAGTGCCTTGTCTACAGGTCCTTTTCGGATTCTGATTTTCGCACAAGATTACAATCAAGGAAATGTTGCAAAAATGCTCCCTTTACATCTCCATTTGACACTTTTCCCCATAATTCCTTGTAGTATTAGTAGGAAAGGAAGTAAGGAATGATAACCCGAAAAGGACCTCTGTGTGTGCTTTTGTCTTTGGTCTTGCTCTATGTGCTTTTGATATCACTGCATGTATGTATGCATGCATGCATGCATATTAGTGTGTGTGTGAGAGAGAGAGCTGACCCTCGGGTAAGACCACACTTACATGTTGATTCTTTTTGTGCCTAACCATTTTTTGTGATTTGTTTACTTTATCAGGAACTTTCCAACCTGTCTCTTTGTTCAGTAATATACTTAATAACTAATAAACTGTTTTCATTGGAATGTACGTGTTCTGTGTATTTTATCACATTTTAAGGGCCGTTGAGCGATCACAACAGAACAAGCATGACAATTCTTGAACTGAAAAATACTTGATTTTATTCATGTGCCAATATGGTTTTTATTCATTGTCATCCAAACGAGGCCATTGAAAGCCATGATGGGTCTCATCACCACTCTGAAATTGTAGCCTGATGGTTGAAACCAGACAGGAGGGTAGAGGCTTCCTTCTATGAACACCGAGAACGCCATAAGGCCAGCGTATAGCCTGCCTGTACGCTGTGTACCGGTATTGCCTATAGGGATAAGTAGGTTGGAAACTTAATTGTATACCTGTTTGTCATGCATGTTTATGCAACACATCTCTAGTCTAGTAATGGCAAAGCAAACATAAACAATGAACATACTCGTGCCTGCTGGCTTGAAGGGGACCATGATCCTGCCTGAAATGTGAGTAGGCGCTTTAGCACAAACGGATTCAGGCAGCATGCCTCAAATCCTGGATGCTGAGTTAGGAACGTTACATCTGCTGGCCGCGGGGTGAGCTCCTCGACCAAAACGCACTCACTTCCCTACAACACAAGCTCTCCACCACAGTTTCCATGGGACGACACCGCCCGCACAGACACGCTTACTACTCTCTCCCTCTCCCGGTAAGCAGTACCCTGATGGGGAAAAAGTGTTATTGTATGCACTGCTGTTCATAGACCGCTCCAGCGCTCGTTGCTGCGATCTAAATGGTAGCTAGCGACTGACCAGGACACTTCGCCAACTCTCCACTCATTCTCCTCTGACCATGCATTTCATTGTCTTTGACGGCCATCGGCTCTCATTCGCCCTCTCACTTCTGACCGGTTCGAAATTATATGGCTATGCTAACATAAATGTTATTTGTGGGTCTTGCCACCTCTTCCTCATCCCAGTTAGACGCCATAGTTCTAGTACAAGGCTGAGGCTACTTCCACCACGTCTCCCCGACGTGACGTCATCGCCGAATTGCGCTAAAAATAACCGTTACGACCAAAAACTACACTTTAACACAATTTTGGAGACATTTCTAACTTTATATACATATCTTCAGTGCTTTATGTACCCATTAATCGAAAGTGGTGTTTAACCTGCACCATGGCCTTTAAGACAAGCAGGCTTTGAACGTATGGGCTTCAAATTATCATAAAGGTGGTTATACATTTGGCAAAGTTTCAGTGAAATTGCACCACAGCACAAGCACTATCTAAGCGTATGCGAAGAAAAAACACACGCACTCTCATTCTGGATGACGGATTGCCATGAAGGAAAAAAAACATTGTAACTGGAGTCTATGACCAAATGACCAGCCCAGGTATAGCTTTTTGATATAGGCCTATTCTGCACTTGAACCAGCTGAGATGACTTTATGATGGTAGATGATAGTGATTCTGGCTCTGTTTTCCCACTTAGCCTACATCTGCGACTAAATGTTGGCCTACCATCCTCTACTCACCTCATAGTCGGCGGCAAAGCTATTTCAACTTTGCGTCCTCCTCACCATAAGGAGTCTTTTGCCATGAATCTGAAGTATCCGATTAACTTCCAAAAGTTAATAAAATAATGATGAAAAGTCTTCAAACTCCTTGTGTATCATAGTCCAAGTACTCCACATCGAACCCATTTCACATAAAGTACAAACGTTTGTCATTTCCAACAAGTTAGAGCAAAAAGACTATTCCTTACCATATTAGGGCTGCCCCCAACTAAAGATTTCAAGCTGATAGTCGACTAATCGTCGCACTTTTAGCGTAATTTTTTTGATTTATTTTTTGGGGCATCAGAAAGTGTTTTGAGATCCAGGGTTAGAGTGTTATAACAGAAACACTGTTAACCTTGTGCTACTTTACAGATAATACAACACCGTAATGATCAGCCTTTAAAATATATGTTTCACAAGCACACGCACAAAGCGAGCTGCCTATTAACGCCATGGACCAAGCGGTTCTGAAGGAACAACCAGGAAGGAGACATGAACACTTTTAATAATCGTATTTAAACGTATAAACTGCACACAACTTTATTTAAAAGCAAGCAAATGGCAAACATGTTTGTATTTTGGTGTCCGGTGCGTGTGGATGCGCGGCTCCTTCGGGGGAGCGGTTCATGTTAATAGCGGAGTCCGGGAGGGTTCACCTTCACGGGCGTAGTTACGAGGGATGTGTGACTATCGTCTTGTCTTAAAAAATACAAAAGTGTTTTTTAAAGTTAGAAAGATATTAGATATTCAACCGATATTCACGCTCCGAATTACAGCGATCAGACACGGGGAACTAAAGCCGCGATCACCGGTATGAGTCCCGTATGTCTAGCTGTGTATACCTGCCCAGGTGTATACCTGCCCAGGTGTCCACCTACCTAGGTGTATACCTGCCCAGGTGTCTACCTGCCCAGGTGTATACCTGCCCAGGTGTCTACCTACCTAGGTGTATACCTGCCCAGGTGTATTGGTCAGTATTTCTGCAGCAATGAGTTAAATCAGGGCTTGTTGCGACCACGGATGTATTCGGTTTGCGATGCTTATGCCTTGTTATTTTTATGTTTTACTTTTTGCTCGACTAATGAAAACGTATTTGACTAAGCCTCTGTCGATCGACTAAGCCGACTATTCGGGGGCAGCCCTATACCATATGCTAGGCCTATATATTGTCAGTGGCAGCTGCTACCAAGGTGCCTTCACCTGAGACACGCGTCGCTAGGTCGGGCGGTGTGCTCTCCAGCATGGCAAGTTTAAACATAAAACCACTGGCGTAACAACGTGATGATGGGCCCCGGTGCAAAATTTCTTCTTTGGTGCGGGGCCGGGCTCACTTTCCTCTGTACTGCTGTCACGATCCTCTCTCTGAGCAGCTTCAGCTGGAGATAAACTCTCAGCCAGATCCGACACTGTCAAGTATGCCTTGTCCCGTTTCTCTGCATCGCGGAATGACAAGCTCTTAAAACGTGGGTCTAGGACAGCAGCTTGGATATACTGTATATGCTGGTCTTGAGACTCCCTGTGGGCTCCCATCTCTTGTCAATTTCTTCGGTTAGTTTTCTCTTCAGTGCGTTCGCAGTCGTGCTGTCATCATCGCGCAGCAACAAGTGGCATCTCTTCATATTTATTAGCATGGGCAGCGTGGCAGACAGAGATGCATTTACATCCTGCGAGAGCAGCTCGGTGAGAGTGATCATAGGCTTCAGCACCGAGGCGATGTCCTCCGCTGTCCGCCAATGGGCGGTTGTGAGATCTAGATCTCGGTCAGACCGTTGGGTGGTAGTCGTCTGCCAGCAGCAATGGTTCGACAGATCGGATCTTGTTTCAGAGCCGCCTTAAGGCAGACCTGCAAAGTGTGCCCCGCACAACGAACTCCCTGGACATTACCCCAGGACGGGTTATGAGACAGTAGTTCAGCGCACAACACCATATTAGCAGCATTGTCGTGTACAACTGCGACCCTCTTTTCCGCAGGAATCTCAAATTCCTCCATCACTTCACCGAGTCGCTCTGCTATGTTGGCAGCTGTGTGGCTCACCTCCAACACTTTTGTTTCGGTGAATGTAGTCGTCAATCTTCAGAAATAATGTGTGCAGTGACTGTCATGTAACCCTCCATCTGGTTTGAGGTCCATATGTCTGTTGTGAAGCTGACTGCTGTACAACTTTTAATTTTCCTCAAAACTAATCCTTTATTCGTGTTGTATTTGCTTGTTATGCCGCGCATTACATTGTCACGTTTGGGAACGCTGTAACTGGCTCGAGGAATTTGACCAATTGCTTGAAACCTTCACCGCTGACGATATTGACTGGTCTCATATTAAGTGCAACAAAATCTGCCATTTGTTCTGTTATATCTATCTTCCTTTTCTCGGAAAGGGTGGGTCTCATTGTAACATTTGATTATAATGTCAGGCATGCCAGAGGCACCCCAGAATGTTGGTAAGGGTCCTAGGTTGTGACCGCACACCTGACGCTGAGCGCATCTTTGTATACGGCAGGCGCTATACAAATAAAATTGAATTGAATTGAATTGAATTGAATTAAAATGTATGCAGTCTATGTGACGGTTCAATAAACATCTCTTGATAAGCAGTTATCTCTGTGAAATCAGTCTACAAAGTGTGGAACACGACACTCATAACCATACTTTTCTGAGTCAATGTCGGCCACGAACACTTGGCTAAGCCTATAGCGCATGGCAATATATTTATTTAGCTGCATATAGCCTTAACTTTGCAATGTGTTAATGTTAATTAGGCCATTCATTATTTAGCATAATAATATGCTATGCTGACCTAACGTACGTTAGGCTACTTATATGTTTCAGATTATAAGACATGTTTGAGGTCAACGAATGATATGCAAATCTTTGCTTGCAGAGTTTGCATGTCACCTTCTTGGGGTCGTCTGGGTCATTGGTCAAATGCAGACGACACATTTCTCTGTGCGGCATACTCTGCCGTACATATCATAATTAGTATGATTTGATGGAGTTTTTAATTGAACTTTTTTTTTTTTTCTGCAACTAACCGACCAAT
Organism: Merluccius polli; assembly: GCA_030340625.1. Classification (NCBI taxonomy): domain Eukaryota; kingdom Metazoa; phylum Chordata; class Actinopteri; order Gadiformes; family Merlucciidae; genus Merluccius; species Merluccius polli. Next base: position 238,892 of record JAOPHQ010003980.1, read on the forward strand.
GAAAACTTGGGTGACTGAGACTCTTCTCATCGACTAATGTTTGGTCGACTATTAGGGGGCAGCCCTATTATTTTCCACAATCACTCAAAATCATCAGTTTGCAGATCTCTCTCTCTCTAAATTCAATTCAAAGGGACTTTATTGGCATGGGAAGCAGATATTAACAATGCCAAAGAAAGCAACTGTGAAATAAAAACAACAAAAATGTGTACATAAACAGTCCCATAAACAGAGTCTCTCTCTCGTTGACTGTCCCTTTACTTCCCTGTCGTTTCCCTTCTGGCTATGGATGCTACAATGGGGGGGAAAGGGCAGAAAGTTCTATTTACAACCAGGAAAAGCAAGCAGGCTAAGAAACCGAATTAAGTGACGTGTTCTGTCTGTCTATCTATCAATCTCCGGAGCGGAGCAGATCGAGACGACAGACTGTTGTAGCTTTGACACGTAGTGCTGTCGCGTGAGGCATCCTCCATTGCTCGCGTAAAATGTTTAGGGGGCAGGTAATTTCTCCATTCAGCTTTGACCGTGCTGAAACTGGATGCTACCCATCTGTTGTCCAGCATCCGACCAATTTTACACAACTGAATGTCTAAATTGTCGGAAGATTCTTTTAGCTCCATTCTGTTTTTGTTGGATGTGCTGTATATTAATTACAGTTTATCGATGAGGATTTTGAAATGATTAATAGCTCCCATTTCACATCACCAACCAATCATCAAGCCAATGTGTAGTGCAGCGGTTCCCAAACTTTTTTTCCTGCGCACCCCCTTCTACATCCCAACCGGGTTGGCGCACCCCCAATCCCCACTTCAAAAAAAAAATATAATAAAACGCAACAAAGCTTTGTTTTATCGCCATATAAAGACACTGTTTAATCATGCGCAAATAACCAGAACAGGCATGACAACATCAACAAAGTTTCAATATAATGCAACAAAGCTACGCACAAGTTTCCACTTTTAAGAGGATGAGTGACAGACACGGCTCAGTGACAGAAAGTAGGCCTACGGTTATTTTCAGCCTGCGTAAAAGAAAAATTGCAGCAATAGGCCTATTAAATGACCGTGGACCTAGCATCATAACACAACGGTTATGGAAAATAGAACGACAGTACATTGAATTAAATTGCAATGAAGTTACAAAGATCCGCAACATTAAGAGAATAGGCTCAGAAACAGATCAAATGAATAAAAACGAGGATCAATCTGAAACTTTTCAAGTGCTACAATAAAATTAGGCTACACACGATCCACAACATAATTAAGTAACAAAGAGTATAGGCTCAAACATAAAATAAATTAAAAGAGGATCCATCTGGAACTTTTCATAATTGTGTAATATTACACCAGACCGCCATTACATTTTTCCTACATCCCAACCGGGAACCACACTTTGGGAATCCCTGGTGTAGTGCAGTGCCATACCATGATGTTTGGGAAAAGGGTTTAGAGTCTTAATGCCACTCACTCTTGCGCCCAAGCGTGACAGATGCACCGTCACATGTGAGGCCAATGAGCATTTTTGAGAGAAAGCCATTTAAGTTAGCACCCACCCTCTAAAGACTCCAACAGTTTGCGGACAATGCCTTCAGCGCTTAAGTCATCTAGCTTGACAAAATCAATAAATATGTTCTTCCCATCTATTGCAACTGAAGCCTAAAATACACAATTAATGCGCTCTTTTTATTTAAGCCTGTTGCCTCATCCAATATGAGTCCGATTTTTGGAGCACAATCAGCTATGCTCTCAAGCAATGCTGCTATGATTTTGCTACGTGTGCTGCTGCTGCTATTATCGATACTACCCTGTCGATCCACCGCGGCCTTAGAAACTTTGGCCTGCTAAGGGTGTGACTGACCTACTGGTTTGAAGAAATTCAATACATTTGATTGTCTTTTTGACATTTGTTTCGGCTTCCTAAATCAAATCAAGGTAACGGAACCATAGTTTTGACCCATTGAAGATACCGCCGACCTATGTAAATCAACTTCTATAAGAGGACACTTTCCACTGTCCTCATGGCTGTTGTGGATGCCGAATATCACTACAAAGTTGTGAATATGGGTGGCTATGGCTGGCTATGGCAGGAGCAATGACAGTGGTACCCTGTCCCACTCCCATTTTTGTGGTACCTCCTTTCGGGTACCTTGGACCTGCAAGGGGATGCAGAGGTGTCAGGAGAATTGTGGAAAAATGCCAAATACTTGATGAGGTCTTCCCTCTTTGCCTTTACATGATGCGTCTGTCTCAGTTGTGCCAGGTTGACTTTGGAATGTCGTTTTGGCATTCTGGCCTCGGTGAAGGACGTATCGGCGTGTTATTGACCTCAGCCCTGAGGCGGTGGAGGTCTGCATCAAGGCCACCTGTATCCTCCACAATTTCATCGGGGTGCTAAGCATGTTAACGGCTATCTATCTATCAAATGACATGCAGACACTAGACAATTTGCCCATCCACAGCTCATGGATGGACTCCCATTTGACATAATTCTGGAGAAAAAAAAACATAATTAAAGGGACATACCTCATACCTCACAGTAATACTAAACATTACAGCATTGTTAACCTTCTTGCTGGACCCTTTCTTTGGTTGGCTACTCCCATGCATCCGTTTGTGGTATGTAGTGCTTCCCCGTTTTCTATCTCCCTCTCCCCAGATGCTGTGTGAGGACACAGCTATGTGGGGGCCCACTTCGGTACTCTGAGGTGGTGGGGCAGACGCTGCAGAGTGGCTAACAACAAGACTAAACTGCATTTTAACTAAATATTCTTGCCATTGTAAGCTTATATTTTGGAATAAAAATTGTATTCCATTTTTCAATGTCATGCCTCATTTGGTGATTTCAGAGCTGTAGTTTCGGGGAAAGTTTATCGATCAAATAATTTATGGTGAGAGGTGGTACTGTCAGGGTGGTACTGTCAGGTTAAATGTCACTTAGGTCACCACACAACAACAATGGTTTGGGAGAGTATGGTAAGTTTGAAAAGTAGCCCATTATGTAAATGTAATGTCTTTATAGCTTCCATCACATTTCTTTCCTATAGTTTTAGTACTATGAGCTATTAAGTGTCTATTTAGCTAACTTATTTTCTGTAAAACTATATCTAACCATTGTATCGCTCCCCTGCCTCAAAAATTAGTTGGTGTATTTTGTATTTGGGTGGATGACATGACACGTGATTTTTCTGTAACATTGTGAAAATACTTATTAAAATGTGTTTTTCCTTCCAAAAACATATGTAAATGAAAAAAATGTACAGTATTTTATGAAAAACTTATACTTTTGGAGGAAAAAATGCATTTTGTTTGTGTATATTTTGACGTTAGTATGCCAAATGTCCTGCGGTGTGACTGTAACATGAGTGAGACATGAAATATAAACAGCTCTAATTTAAACAAGTAATATTTTGAATAATTAATAAAAGGTTTGGCATCATTTGGCACATATTCACTTCATCAAAAAAAGGTTTTAATAAGCCAAAACACAATACAATAATAATTGCAACCGATTCAATTTCGTAACAAAAAAGCTGTCCTGCGGCGTGACATGGAAGATCAGGTTTTTGAACAGTCATTAACTGGACAACTATAGGGGTCTTCAAGACAAGCCCCCCACCAGGAAGTAACCCAGTTATTTGTGAGTGCTGTGAACATAGACATACTGTATATACATAGACGCCTCATGACGTGATGGAACGTAACCCAGCGTCGCCGCCATATTGGTAGGGAGTTCTCACTCTAGTCTAGCATAGGAGTCAACGGGAGAGCAAGCTATGCCAGTATGTTGTGCAGCTTACGGCGCAGTATTGACACCAGATCGCGTGGGATTACCTTTAACAAGTAAGATTGAACATTAATTCTTATTATTTAAAAAAAATATATATATCGTCCTGTATCATAAATAAATCTCTGCCATTTGTAACAAACCAAACCGTGTGAAAATCTGGTAAAAATTCGGGGAGTTATGCTTATTATTGTAGTTGGGGATACGCCTTCCTCCATAGAAATGAATGCACTGGGGGCGCACTGGGTCCCCTGCCAAGATGGCGGCCGCGCTGCTACGTCAGCTCTAACGGGCAGCGTCAGTCTATGAGGCGTCTATGTATATATGTCTATGGCTGTGACGGTTGGAGGTGAGTATTGATCTCTTAGTAATTTTACAAATTTCAAATTTTCTGTTGGACAATGAATGTGTCCATTTATGATGTCCTGTGGTGTGACAGTTTTAATTTGATAAAATAAAACCATTTTGTTTTTAAAAATCACATATTAAAGTAAAAACCAATGTAATTATTTAGTTAGCATAATGGCTAAGGTCAGTCATATATAGCAAGGGATCAAAATGGCCGCAATGCTGTAAATGTCCTGTGGTGTGACAGTCTTGTCCTGTAGTGTGACATCTTTAAGTCAGGTGTGATACTAGATCTTTCCTTGTTGTTTTTAATATATAAGATGTATGATGTATTTGTCACCCTATTCATTGAATATGGATAGTCAAGAATCACTGATGCCTGTTTGTAAGTGTTTTTTAAAGTGTTTTCATCGTTTTTAGGAATGAGCAAAGAAAGGACGAGAAGGTACCGGGAAAGGTTAAATGAGGATGAAGCCAGGCGCGAGGAGATCCTTAGGGAGAGAAGAAGAAAGTAAATAAGATGGTATAGGGAAGGGAGTTAGTGAGGGATTCTTTAAATCTGGAAACAAAAACATTAGACATTAATATTCGTAGTATTACAATGTGTACAATACATAGTAATGTTCTGTTTTATCAACAGATATCAAGAAAAGAAAGCAAGTGGAAAGATTAAACCACGAAATATATGTTCACTCCCAAAACAAAAGAGAGACAGACTTTGTGAGGAATGGAGGAGTACAAAAGCAAGAAACAGAAAGATGAAGAAGAACCTGGCAGCGATCTTAGACGAAACGCCTCCATCACCTGAACAACTTTATATGTCCCATGACTGTCAAGTCCATGGTTCTCCTTTTAATGATTCCTCATCTCCAATTCCAAGTCCCCAAGCAGCTTTTCAGTCAACAATCAGTCCTCCAGTCTACAGGAAAACTCACCAAACCAAGAATAGAGCTAAAATGAGGAGGCTGGTAAAAGAAAACAAGAAGCTTAAAGCAGAATTGGACCATGTGAGAAAAGTCAACAGCAACATGAGAGTTCAGAAGCATCGCTGGAAAACAGCAAAGAAGGCTATCCGTCAAGTCACTTTCAGATCAGACAAAAAAGCTGCTACAGGAAAAAAAAAGGCAAGTAATCGCTTTTCTCTCCAGGGATGAGAATAGTAGGCTCTTGGCAGGGAAAAAAGACACAGTGGGGCGGACACACAAAATGCAACGACGTGTTCTTAACACAACTTTGATGGAGCTCCACGCTGATTACAATAAAGGATGTAGCCAGGGGCATGACATGTCATATCGGCAATTTGTGAGATACAGGCCCAAATATATTACAGAGGCAAGGGCTAGTGATAGAAATACTTGTGCATGCTATCAGCACGAGAACATGCGTCTGCTGATTGAGTGTTTGGTCCACAAAGGCATGATTCCAACAAAAAGCCTATCTGATTTACTTTCTTCCATCACTTGCAACTCTGAAGATCAAAAGTGTATGTCCAGGCAGTGTACCATCTGCTGCTTTGATGAAGTGCAGCTCAACCTACACAATCCAAGTGATTTGGCAAGGTGGGAGCAGTGGCAGAGGGAGGAAGTGACTGTGGGAGAAAAGGTATACAAAAACTGGGTGAAGAAGGGAGTGAGTGGAACACTGAGGGAGCTTGCAGACACCTTTCTGCATGACTTGGAGTCCATAGCTTCCCATCAATTCAATTGGATGCATCAGGCAGGGGAAGTCAGAAAGTTAAAGGAAATCTTGCAGGAGAATGATCTTGCTTTACACATAGATTTCTCTGAAAACTATGCCTGTAAACTGAATTCAGAGATCCAAACTTTCCACTTTGGTGGAAACAGGCAGCAAGCAACCATACATACAGTGTGGCATACACCAAAACCGGCTGTCGGAGCTTTGCCACCATCTCAAAATCTCTGAGGCATGATGAGCGTGCTGTATGGGCTCACCTACAGCCAGTCATTGAGGATCTCCAAAACCAGCGTGACACACCGTTCAAGTCACTCCATGTTATCAGCGATGGTCCTGTGACACAGTACCGTAACAAGCCGAACTGCTTCCTCATGAGTACTGTGCCATTCAGCTGGGGGTTCCAGTGTATCACGTGGAATTACTCAGAAAGAGGGCATGGAAAAGGAGCTCCAGATGGCGTTGGAGCATGTGTGAAGAGAATGGCAGACCAGTTTGTCCTCAATGGTAGGGATCTGCAGACACCAGAGGCCCTCTATGACTTGCTGTCCAGCAAAGATGGGATGAAAATTAAAATAAAATGGATCGAGGAAAAGGACATAGAAAAATTTGATGAACTACTTCCTCCTGTGATACCAGCTGTAAAAGGCATATTAGGCACACATCAGATCTGCTCAACAGCAGTTGGAAAGGTGTTCCATAGGGCAGTAAGTTGCTTCTGCAACTATCCGAGTGTGTGTGGCTGTTTCAAGGCAGCAAATGTCACAATGACACCTGGCAGCCCAGCTCATGAGGTGAGCTCCCCTCCTCCTTCCTTGGACGATGACGATGAATGTGACCAAGATGTGGTGGAGGTGGGAAGATTTATCATTGTTAGATATGATGAGAAAAGATATGTTGGCCAAATCTTGGCGATTCAGGAAGAAGAAATACAAGTTAGTTGTATGGCATAACACGGCGATAAGAATGCTTTTCAGTGGCCTGAGAAAGAAGACTGCATTTATTACTGTCGAAATGACATAATTGGGGTGATTTCGGAGCCTGAGCCCTATGGCAGAGCTGCAAAATTAATTCACTTGGACTGGCTCATGTTCAACACCTAATTGTACAATAGTCACATCAACTCTTTAATATGTTACCATCTTTTTTTAATGTCTCCTTCATGACATTCCTGTTTAAAACATTTCCAGTTCTTAAAATTCTTGTTTATTATTCTTGTCTGATGTGATAGATGAGAAACCTTCAAAATGTTTTTTAACAGTTTTATACACTCTGGTGGTGTTAGTATTAATGTAGTTATAAACACAACATTTTGCAAGATTATTCTAATGTCATTTTAACTGAAGATAAAACTGTATATGAATTGTCTTATGTTATGATTAAGTTTAAGTAAATCTGCTCAATACTGTTCACTGTGTTACTCACTGCACTTTTCAGTACATGATTTGACATGATTTTAATAAGATGACTTTGATGTGATTTTATATTTCATCTCTTATAATAAAATTTTAAAAAGTACCCCTTACGTTTGAACTGTGCCTCATTGTGTCATGTGGTGTGACGACATGTCCTGTGGTGTGACATCACTTTAAATGCAACTAAATGCCTTTTAAGTAAGTTCAGTCCATTTCATCATGATTTGCCATTTAAAACACTGCATAATTTAATAATCAAAAGAAAAGCAAACACTGTAATAACATTTTTTTCATTTTACAAAATATTACCATAGGAGTGAGTGAGAAAGGACGGTACTAGTAAGGACTGGTATTGAAAAACAGCTGTAAAAAATAATTGTATGTTGAATTTCAATGATGATTTATAGAAAGGGCTTGTTAAACTTCGAACATATGTGATCTATACTTGAATTCAGTAATATATGCATATTTTAACTTCACTGTAATGTGATGTCACACCACAGGACAATTTATGTCTGCGGCTGTGAGACGAGCTTAAAAAATAGCATAATTTGAAGAAACAATTGTAAAACACAAACAGTTACAAAAACTTAGTCATTGTAACATTATGATTCCACACATTTTGTTTGAAAATTAGAACATAAAAAAAAAAAATACTGTTTCACCCTTATGTGTCAACTACCCATTTGCCAAATGGCTTCTTGCTGTGTGGCAGCTTCTTATAATCTTCTTGTAAAAATGGACATACAGAATGTATTTACCAATGTTGACCACCTAAAAGCTTTGACCCAATTTCTGGATAAAAGACCGCCTGGGACTATACCGAGGACTCCCTGTTTAATGGTGGTTTCAAAAAATGTCTTTATGTTTGACAAAGCATCTTCTTTATACAGACAATGCAAAGGTGCAAAATGTCTCCTAATTTTAGTTCCCTATGTAGCCTGTTTTGAAAATGATTGTCTTTTCCTCTGAAAATGTCCTTTCATTACCACATCAAACTATGGAAACGTTATTTGGATGACATTTTCATTATTTATGATGGTCCTGTTGATAGTTTAATGCAGTTTAATGAGTATCTCAAATCGCTATGAACATTTAAAATGTACCATTAATCATGATATAAAACAAATCCATTTTTTGGACATTCTTGTTATACGTGAGGGCAGGACTTTGGTGACAGACTTGTATAGAAAAGAAACAGATTAATGCTCTTTCTCACATTGGCAATCCACACATCCACTCCACCAAAAAAAAGCCTCCCCATTAGCCAGTTTAGATGTATCAGGTGAATCTGCACTAAACAAATAGACAAGCAGATGAATTACAATATAGATTCAAGGAAAGAGGGTATAATGAAAGCTGGGTAAAAGCTGCTCGAGACAGGTTCAGCACTGTCACACAGGAAGAGTGTCTTATCAAAGAAGAAAAAAAAAAAACATCAAATAATGGTCCTAGGTGCAGTTTTTAAATATTCAGCTCTGGTAAAGATTTTGAAAAACTATATGAAAACATTGGCACATTTTAAGCTCTGATCCACTACTTAAAAATGAACTCAAAGATTCACCCAAAGTAGTGTACAAACGCCCTAATTTGAGACAAATTCTGGTGAAATCTGATCTCATCCCTGCTAAAAACATTACTTTCTTTATTATCTACCAGGGAATTATCGTGTGGCTGATGCACGCAGTGCAATTTCACATACAGGTGTACGACACACCCACCCGACAACAGGAAAAACAGTGAAAGTAAAGGGCACTACATCTTGTTCCACAAGGAATGTGAGCTACCTTATCAAATGCCCATGTGGTTTAGCATATGTAGGAAAAACACAAAGAGCACTAAAAACCTGGATAAGCAGAGCACAGGAGCTGCAGCCAGACCCACCAAAAAGCCCATCACCGCCATGAACCACCATGGTGGACGTTTTGAAGTACCAGCTCCACTCCTGCTCCTCTCTTTCTTCCTCTCATTCATAAACCGGTTCCTCAGTGACTTCCATTTTTTCCTGCATACCTCTTCTATTCATATACAGCACATGAAATACAGATTAGCTATAGAATGCTATTCACCAATTATCATTTTGCTTTGTTGTGAGTTATGATTTTTGTAACTTTTTATTGCACTATTATTTATATGATCTTACCAGAAACCCCAGCAATTTCGGCAAGCCCTCTCCATGCCACATTTCTCCTGTCAGTGTCTCTATAGGCAGTGCTGGGTCATAAACGACAGGAAATCCTGAAACTGCTAAAATTATAGTTTCCTCCATTTTCTCACTGAAACTCACTGAATTTTGGCTGACTTAGGGTGAGTAAAGAAAGGTTAGCTGGAGGCTATTATTAACAGCCGCTTTATCTGCGGCATAACCTCTCGCTGGGCATGAGTCTGTTGACAGATGTGCTCCGTCTGTGTTGACATTGTTGTCATAAGCTATTAATATTATTTCCTAGGCTATATACAATAGGCCTATATATGCTAATGGGAGTGCTGCATTTTTCGTAGCTGCAATAATAGACACAAATCAATTGACTGTTGGTAGACTTGAGTGGAAAAAGACTGGAGCTGAACACAATAGGCTAACATTAGAAAAACATTGGGAAATTATAGACTGATTACATCACTTCTGTACAAAACCACTTTTGTTTTTCACTTTGCCAGTTCACCTAGTTTACCTGTCTACCAATGATACAATTATGACAAAAACAGACTTTGCTGAGAGCGTTGCTTTAACATTTTTGTCTCGATCGTGAGACAACAACATCCATTTCTCCTTAAACATGATTTGCTGGGTTTCATTTCTATGCGATAGCGGAGCTGAACTAGGCTCTGGCAATCACTAGCTTGATATAGTCTTGTTTTGTTTCATTTACAGGCATAGAAAGCTGGTGTGTGAATGTATGGGCGAGAGACAAAGAGAGGATGTCTACAAGGGAGAAATCTGTGCTGGAGGAATGAAAACATGACATACGATTAGAGACTTCTGAACCCTTACCTTAATGTGGTGGACCCTCCGTCTATAGAGACTGATTGAGTGTGAAGTTAAATTATACATGCCAGACAGTGTTTTTTCTGCTTTCGCCATGGCCTTCACATGAACAATAGCAAAAAAAAGTATTCTTATAAAATCCATTGGAGGTGAAGTCTGCCCTATGAGCCTGGCAACAACGTGTGCACCACCATGCAAGATAACACACTGCTTTCAAGATGGTCAAGCATTCTCAATATTTTTGGAAAATATGTTTATATTTACTTTTGCTTTTCACTTCTTACTTTATTCTTGTTCTTCTTCGTGTGTGTGCTTGCCAGCGTGCATGGGTGAGTGGCAGCATTTCCCTTAACATTTTCTCCCTTTTTTAATATTGTTGAAGTGGTGCTGACAGGTGATAGGCTGGTGTGAGTTGAGCAGACAAACTGTCATGCAAAGAGATCAATACACAGCCGTGCTCATGTTTGTTCTCCACCTCTGAATGTTGTGAGTGTTGGGGCAGTGGCAGGAGAATGACCTCTCTGGCCCCAACATAACTCAGGACCATCTCCAACCAGGTGGACTAGCAGACAGGGTGAACACACTGATTTGGAGCAACAGGATATGAACATTTTAGAGGCATCCGAGCACCAGTCGTTTTTTGTAAACAAATACACACACATCCAGGCGCGTGCATACACATATGCACATGCACACACATACACAAAAACTGCCATTCTTGGCCAAGGCTCCAGGTTTTTCCTCTTTTCCTTGTGTTTTTCCTGTTTTCCCTTTCCCTATGCCTCCTGTTGGTCTGTGTGTCTGTGGGTGTGGCAATCCACTCTACTCCTCCTGATTGCTTCAGCCAGCACACATGCTCCTCATCATCACATCAGCTTACAGTATTTAAACCCCGGTTCTCCAGCCACTCGTCGCCAGATTGGTCTGTTGTGACCAGTAACTGTTTTGGACCCAGAAGCAGAACAGACTCAATGATGAAGTTGAACAGGATATATTGTAAAGGTAATGGAGCTGAGGTGGCAGCGGTGAGGACTGAGGGATGAGTGAGAGGCAGGCAAATGATGAGGGTCTGAGCCTATGGCAGGTGAAGCAAGGCTGGGAGGTGTTTGAGCGGCAGGCAGGATGACGTCTGGACCTGGAGCACAGGAGAGTCCAGTTAGCAAAAGCAAACCATGAGGGAGCTTAGAGCTAGCGCAAAAACACAAGGCGGCCTTAACGTCTGTACCACACAAGTAGACTGACCGATCTGGCGACGAGTGACTGGAGAACCGGGGTTTAAATACTGCAGGCTGATAAGATCTGAGAGCTGAAACAATCAGGAGGAGGAGCAAAGTGGAGCAGGTGAGGAACAGAGTGGATTGCCACGCCCACAGACACACAGACCAACAGGGGGAGACACAAACACTGGAGACACAGGGAAAGGGAAAACAGGAGAAACAAAAGGAATAGGGGAAAAACCTGGAGCCTTGGCCAAGACCATGACACAAACACGTGCGCACGTACTCTCACGCATGCACGCACATGCACACACACACACACATAGACACACATATATGTGTCTATGTGTGTGTATATGTATATACATCATGGTGTTTGGTACTCAGCAGTTCACAAAAAGTCCATTCATGTCCAATGCAACACATTGTAGGGCTTGCAACCTTGTACTGCAGAATGGTTTGCATTGCGTCTAAAATGCATACGTAGTACGTAATATGCAACTTTCTATGCAACCAGTATGTTTATGGCATTACAACTTTATCGGCAAGCATACCTTTAAAATATCCTATGGGTGATTAGATAGTAGTGAACATTACTAATGTCCTATGCTCCCCCTCCCTATTCCTCTTCAACACAACATTGTAACTGAAAACGGGCAGTGAAGAGGTGACGAAGTGACTACTGTACCTGGGTCCTCCCTAACCAGGTGCCACTCACAGGGGGCCCCTATCCAGCAAGGAGATCTGAGAGAGTGATATATGGAGAAAGAAAAAAATGGTGTTTCTCTTTTGTGCTTAGCTGTTCAATAAGTCTTTCCAGACATATTTAACGGCTTAACAGTGAAATATAGTTTAATCTGTTAAAGCTCCCAGAACGGTGATGCTATATTTTTTCACATGCATCTCCCAAAATGTCCCTATGTAACCCTTACTTTACAATTTATGATAATAATGTGTGTGTATATATATATATGCACACACACAAACTCTCTTCTCAGTAGCCTATGGTAATTTGGAATGAATCCCAATCCATTTTAGATTAGTTTGGCAGGGGGTAGGAAAGATGTTATATTATTAGCGATTTGATGAAGCCTTGACAGTAAGGTCATATCTAATGCATATCAAATTAATTCATCAAGGATTTAAAAAGCAAACCATTCTTTTGATTCAACGCTTGATGGGAATCATTTTTCCAGTCCATGTTTTTTATGCAGATCATGTTGTAATTAATGTAAAAAATGTGCTCAGTGGAGGAAAAAACAACCTGACCATCAGTTAACATCACCTAATGCTACAGGCCCTTCTTTTATTTCTATTTTTTTCAGGATTGATTTTTTTTGAATTAATGAAAAACACTTTTTGGCAATTCTTCAAGTTTGGGTGCTATATTTTATCTTCTCGTTTTCCAGCAATTCCTTAATTTTTCCTTAGTTCTTTATTTCTTTCTTTACTTTCTTTCATTTTTCTGCAGCTTTTTTATTTTTTTCAAGCGCAGATTTATGTTATTATTATGAGTAAGGTAAAAAAGTAAAACAAATCTCCTGGCCTTTTGAACCTTTCAGAATATGAAAGTGTATTAAATTCAGTCTAAAGCTGTGGTGTAGTAGGGAAGATAAAGTGAGAGAGAGTAAAGAGAAGGAAAAAAATATGATCTTCACTGCCATGTCATCAAAAGTATAACTCAGAAATTCATAGAAATACTGCTGTGTGTTTGTGTGTGTACGTTGGGCAAGTGCTAGCTTGGGAGTGTACTAGGTGGTGTATTCCTGCGGATCAGTAATTTGAGGCCCCACCCACTTCAGAGAGAGAGAGGGAGAGAAAGACCAGAAACTCTGGTGTGTGCATCCTAGAATACGTTATGAATATAATGAATATTTGTACATTCAGATGGTAAATTCAGAAAGTGGATATAGTGTAGATGATAGATAGTGTGATAAATGCAAAGAAACAGGCAGCTACAACATTGTGGCAGGGATATCGTTCTTTCTCGCTTTCATTTTTTAATTGTAATTCTATTTCCTGTGTTTTTGAGATATGATGGGACAGGTTATTGGAAGGACTACTATCTACATTATTTTATTTTTATTAAGAACAAAATATAATAACACAGGCAGCTATGTGTGACACATTATACAGCAGAAGAGCTGATGCTTGTGTTATGCGGTGACTCATACTGTGAGAAAGCAGAGAGAACGTGGTGTAGGAGAACGTGGGTGAAAGTGGGATGTATTAGCATTTCACATTTATTTCAATACAAGTGAAATGTAAACGTGTGCAAAATGCAGTGACCTGGGCTAGCAATGTACGACACTAAATGTCTCAAGATGATTGAAGAACACAAGAAAAGTCTCTATTTACTTCTTTACATATTTACTTTTTCCATTTATGCACACTCCTTCAAGTTCTTAACACAGCTCACAATCATCTCATCCATCTTTGACTCCTTTAAAGGAGAACCAAACCCCCTGACCCCGCCTTTAAAAAACGCTTTCAGCTTTCTTTTCATTCAGGGGCAGGGCTGCTGGCTTCCCTGTAATGTCCTTCAATTCACTTTCAATAAGCGGAGGCCAGGTGTGTCGCATGTAAGGAATGAACAACGACTAACTCGGTGGTGATGCGGCCGAGGCGAAGCAAAGGCTTAATCAGCTGAAATTAAAATATTACTTTGCGGCGCTTTGTGCATATTGTTTTTGTGTTGTCAAGGAAACGTCTGGTCGATAGTTGTTTTTGACAGTTGTTGTTCGATTTGTAGAGCATTGATTGGGAACTCTTAAAAGGCAGGGGTGTCCCATTGCTGAAAAATAATGCACACCCTTGGAGCATTATTGCCCTGGATCAGGATCAAGTATTCAACAATGCTGTGGTATAACAACGCTTAAATAGCAGGTGATCAGGTAACCCTGCCAGCCAATCAAGAGGTCATGCATACGTGTTAAACCTAGAGAGGGAGTCATCTAATAATAACCAATCTGGTTCTCCTTTAATAGAGCAAGTCATTCCCTAAACTCAAGAACAACCACCTCACCCCCCCACCCCACCCTCCCACGTATACACAGACACACACACTTCATTTGAAACACTGCATTTTTATTTTCAATTCACCAGTATTGAAAATATACAGGGGTTCACAAATGTCACACAATAGATTTTATAACTGCTAAATCCTACCTAGCTAGGCTACCAATTACCACCACTTTGATCCAAGCCACATACATGGGTTACCTAGGTTACCCGTGCATGTGGCTATAGAGGCTGGCTGCTAGCTCTGCAGCTTGGAACAGATCAAATAGGGACAGCCTAATAATAATAATGGATTTTATTTAAAAAAGCGCCTTTCAGGTCACTCAAGGACACTGTACAAGAATACATTAAAATATACATTAAAATATACAAACAGGATAAAAACAGGATAAAATAGACATAATATGGAATGATCAACATAATAAGATAAAATAGTTCTAGTTCTAGAAAAGCAAAAGTCAGCTATTCATATTTGTTTGATTGCATCCATTATATGTGCACTGGTTTTAATATGCTGCTTTGTGTGCAAAATACTAGTGTGGAAAATGGCTTTAAGGATACCAGGTGGGCACACAAACACAACAGGTGGGCACACATACACAAACACATACATTTATAGTGTTAAGAAAAGACGTGGTGTTAACCAGGAAAACGGTTGCTGAGTCATATCATATCATATATATTCATATCTCTTTTGCTGGGCCTGTTGTTGCTGATGTTTGAGAATGCATGTATTGGAGATGGCAAGATGGTATTTGCCAAGCAGATGTAATGTGCTGCCATGACAGTGGCTCTCTCCTGAGTGTGTGTGTTGATAGCTGGTTTATCCTGGGTGCCATGATTGCTCTGCACCACAGGTGTGCAGTCCCACCCAGCCCAGAGTCTAGCCAGTCTGACTCAGGCCTAGCCTGGCAAGCCAGACCTACATCAGAAAGATGTAAGGTCTGGCTCAGCTCCATTCGCAGTGTGGGCGGGATAAACGGTTGTCTTTCAAGTTCCCTCTGCACGCAATAGGATAGCGCTACAACCAATCAGAGCAACGAAGAAGGTGACGTAGTCAGAGCGATGGCTCTGACTACGTAATTAATCAAAACTCCGAATACATCTTTATTTTCGAGGAAAGACTTCAGTGCCGTTCTTTGTTCTTTTCTCAAAGAAAATGTTAACTTCAAGTCTTGAAGAGTCGCGGCCAAAGCCGAGTGGAAAGACAGCCGTTCGCCAGCAGCAGCAGCCATTGTTTACCTAACACGGAACCGTCGCAACTCTGTCGTCATGGTAGCCCGGCTTTCGACTCCGCCCCTCACGATGTGATTGGTCTGACATACTTGGTGTTTCCAGCACCAAAAAGCCGACGGAGCCGTGCTAGACCTACCTAGCTGCCAAATAAATGTGCTGCCGCTAGGGGGTGTCTAGAGTTCTAGGCTAACTCAGGCCAGGTGAGGCTGTAGACCAGCTACTAACTGCACACACTCCACATATACAACACACAGGGTCATTGACTTAATAACCTATTATTAATTATTGAATCTCTTCATTTATAATATGACATTCTGTGCTTCATATATTATTTATTATCTAACCCTATTGATTTAACTGCAGAAAGAAGACTTACCAACAACACTGTTACTGTTACCATATGTGCATGATGTGTTTGTCTATACAGCGGCTTTCCCTGCATCCTCGTTTGTGACATTATTGTCACCTGTTTTCATGTTATTTAAGTTCCCCAGTTTCTGCCCTTTGTTGTAAGTTCTTTTAGTTTCTGTCTGTTGTTTCTGTTGGTCCCCAGTAAAGTCCTGTTACCTGCTAAGCATACACTGTAAACCCGAATGTCCAAAGTAATGAAATATATTAAGTAGTGCATACTCAAAGTTTTAGAAAAAGTTGTACTAACTTAATTATGTCAAGTTGGTGTAACTTCTTCTTACTTTTGAGTTATTTAAACTAATATTTTTTGATTAAATTTAACTGTTTTGTGTTTTGTGTAAGTACAACTTAAAAACAATATTTAAGTATAACTTAAGATGAATAAGTAATAACATATTCTTCCCTTTTGTGTAATTTTAACTGCTCATTTAATTGAACTGTTTTGTGTTTTGTTTAAGTAGCCTATAACTTTAAAACACTATTCTCTTTGTAAATGGGGCTGGGGCACATGGTCTGAGGTGAATTTCTCTGAGGCTAGTTTTACGAAGCACATAGATATACACTCACCGGCCACTTTATTAGGTACACCTGTCCAACTGCTCGTTAACGCAAATTTCTAATCAGCCAATCACATGGCAGCAACTCAATGCATTTAGGCATGTAGACATGGTCAGGACGATCTGCTGCAGTTCAAACCGAGCATCAGAATGGGGAAGAAAGGTGATTTAAGTGACTTTGAACGTGGCATGGTTGTTGGTGCCAGACGGGCTGGTCTGAGTATTTCAGAGACTGCTGATCTACTGGGATTTTCACGCACAACCATCTCTAGGGTTTACAGAGAATGGTCCGAAAAAGAGAAAATATCCAGTGAGCGGCAGTTCTGTGGGCGCAAATGCCTTGTTGATGCTAGAGGTCAGAGGAGAATGGCCAGACTGGTTCGAGCTGATAGAAAGGCAACTGTAACTCAAATAACCACTCGTTACAACAGAGGTATGCAGAAGAGCATCTCCGAACGCACAACACGTCGAACCTTGAGGCGGATGGGCTACAGCAGCAGAAGACCACACCGGGTGCCACTCCTGTCAGCTAAGAACAGGAAACTGAGGCTACAATTTGCACAGGCTCACCAAAATTGGACAATCGAAGATTGGAAAAACGTTGCCTGGTCTGATGAGTCTCGATTTCTGCTGCGACATTCGGATGGTAGGGTCAGAAGGGAGCAGGCAAGAAAATACTGTATTAAGTATTACAAGTATTAAGTTGATAAAGTAATAAACTGAGTTAAGTTAACATGAAAATGGTGTGGTTGTGAACTTATTTTTTAAAGTTCTGTGAACTTATTCCAGTTGATTGTAAACTGGAAACTTGTAAGTCATATTGACTGAAGATTATTGAGTCGCCTTAACTGAAAATGTTTAGGCATATTAACTGAAGATAATTGAGTCGCCTTAACTGAAAATGTTTAGGCATATTAACTGAAGATAATTGAGTCGCCTTAACTGAAAATTGTAAGTCATATTAACTGCAAATATTTGAGTTGAGCTAAATGAGCACTTTAATTTAACTGTTATCAAAAGATACAAGTGGCAAGTCATCTAACCTTTTAAGTTCAGGAAAATTTGGACTTTTAAGTTAGTCAACTTAAAACAATTAAGGCAATCGATTGCCTTAATCTTTTTGAGTTCTGGGAACTTATTCGGGTTTACAGTGTACCTGCTTTCAAGTGTTTTAGCTCTGCGCTTGGGTTCACCAATTTGCCATCCTGACAGTCTCACTATTTAAAGCTGCCCAGCTTCAGCGAGTAGGTTTAAGACCAAGCCAGTCTCTGTCACTAATGCCATGGCACCAGGAGCCAGCTGGACAGCCAAGCACAGACCAGATGGTGCCAAGAAGGAGGTGCAGCTTTGTAGAGCCCCCTGCTGGTGATCGGTGAAATATTTACACCACATCAAGCTATAGCTAACATTAACAGCATTCTGCAAGATGGACGGATGGCTCGAGCTCCTGAGACAGGTCAGCTGAATGCTGTCCTTACTGAACTGTTGTTGAATGTAATGTGATCATGTGTCCTTTAAAGTCTCATGTATGATATGGGTTGGGTTTGAACTATAGGGTGTTCACGACTACTCAGTTACGTCCAAAAAAGTTGTCAACTAATTGACGGAAATGCAATTTTTTGTCTCATTCTTAATGGGTGGTATGTCAAATGTATCTCAGATATAAGGTATTAGACAATGTCACTATAAGAACACCAAACCTATCAGGTTGAAGGAGGGGTGGGACAATGCATTCAGTGATACCTGCTTTAGAAATACTATGCTATAAATAGTTGGAAAAGACATGCGTAGTAGACACAATCAGAATTGCAAATGCTAATTGATGGAATAAATGTGTTTTTTCCATTTCATGGTCGCAACACAACACTTAAAGCAGACGGCCGTGTCGGGACAGACGCAAAATAATGTTTTTGGATTTTCATGTCCAGATTAGAATTGAGTGCAAGCGAAACTAGGTCAAAACCTCGTATGTGGCTGGACTGTGAATCCGTCCATAGCGCTCAGTCAATAAACAGTGCACTTGTAAACGCTTTCTGAGGATGTAAGAGAGGACTCTCCAGCCTATTTGTTTTTCGAAAGAGCAATGCCCAATGGGGAAACAACCATGTCATCACTCACTCCAACCAATGGTGTAACTATCACTCACTAACTCAGTGACAGAGCGTCACAGATATAGGGCTGGCCTGCCGGTCCAGCCAAAAATACAGCCACACTACATTTGCTTGTTTGTGCGTGCTACAAATATGAGGTGACATTTTTGCTTTGTATGCTTTGGGCAAAGAGTTTAGTTCTGCCCAGCTGTTGTTACAGAAAACAGCTGTCCATCTGATATCTTCGGTTCTTTTTCTTCGATTAATTTAACAACTATAGGCTAAACTAGGCTTGTAGCTATAAACAGTGTTTATAGCTAGTAGTTTACAGATTCATCGGTTTATTTAAATCGTCCCGTTTAACACAGACACAATAGAATTAGCACAAACATAACACAACAATATCAACTGATAAACGATACAACCATTGTGACCAATTGATTGATTCAGATTGACGACTAGTCTGCAAAGTACGCACAGCATAGTGGTTTTTTTTACTCGTTGACTAGTAGTATGTTAATGCCTTAGTAGTTTTAACCCATACTGGGAAGCATGGCTGTCATAGATAGAAGGTAGAAGGCTGTGCAGTGTTATGGTACTACACTGTAGACACCGCCCCCTATATCACAGCTCAGCTATACAGCTGCATGCTGTATAGACAGTATCATGTATTATATACCATGATTGGAAAATCCAAGTTAGCATAACATTCCTCCCTTGATGTCTTATCATGCCAAATGTTTGACAATGCCTCTGCCGCTCCAGGGGGTGGTCAAGTGGTCAGATGTACCCACCCGGAAAGGCAATGCTACGTTTGATCTAGTGAGGTGTGGGGAGGTCATAAAGTAATACCTCAAGTCATCTCCTGACTCTTGTCACCTGCCAGGCCCAACTTGTTAATCTCGTCTTCTCTTCCTGGGTAGGGGGCGAAACTGAGATAAAAGACTCTGCGTCACAATGATCTCGGCCCACTCCGTTAGAGAGGGCCGAAATACTCGAGACTTGTGTATGCATACATTAAATACTTTTGGTAATCCTACAACTATTGTGTATTACTTTAACATTTAGAAGTCTCATCTGTCCTAGATGCAATAGATAGATTCTATCTTTCTATGGTGGGTTACATAGTGGGATAGCATGGAGGAAGTGAGTGAATGGGAAGGCCCACAGAGATCCGGGTTCATCCCAAGGTTTCATCCTCTTGGAAATAGTTTTTCCTTCCTGCAGTCACATCCGGCGTGACCGTAGCATTAAAAATCTGTTTGTTTCTGGCTTGTAATGCCAGCCCCCCCCCCCCCCCCCCCCCCCCGCACACACACACACACACACACACACACAGTGGAGTGGTGAGGAATGCAATGGAACAATCCAATTAGAGACCAGGGGATGATTAGGTGGCCATGTTGGTACAAGAGCCAGGTTGGGAATTTGGCGAGAGCACCGGGTTGTAGCAACCCCTACTCTAGCGATGAGTGCTGAGTTTCTTTTTAGAGAAAAGAGTGAGTCAGGACCAATAATTGACATCTCATTCGAAAGAAGGTGCTCTTCCACAGTCCCCATCTCTGCCCCAGGAAATTAGGGATGTTATATAGGCCTGAGGGATGAGCACCCCTACTGGTCCTCGAACATATCTACCAGCACAAACTGGTCTCTCATCCAAGGATGGACCAGGCCGGCCCTGCTTAGCTTCCAAAGAAAACAGTAGTGCTGCTAAGCAGGTAGTCATGGTGCTATCTTATGTACAAATAATGAAGTGGTGCCATTACAGTTTTTTCCAATTGCTAAAACACAATTTTGCAAACTAGTGTGGCTTTACCAAAATACTTAACACAATTCACAAAACCACACACCCAAACTGCAAAACACCTCATATAGCCTGCAAAATGAAGCACTGCAACCAAAACTACATATTGCATTGTCAAAATCACACTTTTGCACCAAGTGGCACACACGGCATGCATATTACCAGACTTTTGTCTAACCAACTACACACTGTTGGGCATAATGTAAAGCACTCTTATCTTTAGTATGCTTGCCATAATACTAAAATAGTTCAACTTGTAGAAAATTCTTCAGATTGTTCATATGCACAGAAATATTTCCAGATACACACATGCTGTTGAAACATTTTATTTTCCCCCAAACAGGACAGTGCAACATATGTACAGCAGATATATTTACATATATTGGAATGAACAAAAATATGCTAAAAAAACAAACAAACAGTAAACCGAAAAAGAAAATTGCAGAAAAAAACATATAGGCAACAAAAATAATTAGGCAGCGTCTTGCCGCACGGCTGGGTCTGGCCACAATGCCTCGTCCACATCACAGGCAATATTTTCCCTTGCCAGACATCGAGGGAAGAAGCGCCTTGAGTGCCTTATCCATCCCTGAATCGCACCCACAGCAATTTCATCGCATGCCTCTTCCATACCCTGCATTAAAGGAATGCGCACATGGGGCTGCCGGTCGTAAACCTTCCACCGCCATGCCGAAAAGAACTCTTCTATTGGGTTTAGAAATGGTGAGTATGGTGGGAGGTATTGCACAAGAAACGGTGGGTGGTCAGCAAACCAATTTTGGACTGGGGCTGCGCGATGGAAGCTCACGTTGTCCCATACAACAACGTACCGGTTTCTCTGGTGGTCTGCATCATTTATACGTTCTGGTGGGATGAGAATGTTGTGGAGTCTGTCCAGAAATGTGAGCATATGGGCTGTGTTATATGGTCCAAGGTTGGCATGACGGTGGAGGACACCATGCGCATTTGAGATGGCAGCGCACATTGTGATGTTCCCACCACGTTGGCCAGGAACATCTATAATGGCTCTGTGGCCAATTATGTTTCTTCCCCTTCTTCTAGTCTTTGCCAGGTTGAATCCTGCCTCGTCTATGAAGATGTACTCATGTGGGATTGCATGAGCATCCATTTCCAGTACTCCCTGAAAACAAAGAACAAAAAGTCAATATGGTGTTATCCAGTACACTGGAAAACATGTTGTGTGTAATGTACTGTAGTCCATATTGTACTTACATCCACATATGCACGTCTGAGGTCTTTGTTCCTTTGAGAGTTTCTCTCAAAAGGCACCTTGTAAAGTTGTTTTAGTCGGATGTGGTTTTGTTTGAGAATGCGCGCCAATGTGGACGGACCAACTTGTTGAATGTTATTGAATGTGGTGTTGTTTTGGATGATGTGGCTTTGGATCTCACGTAATCTTATTTCGTTATTTGCCAAAACCAAGTTCACGATGGCAGTTTCCTGTTCCCCAGTGAACAGTCGGCCCCTTCCTCCACCATGGTTGAGTCTCTCAGTCCTTTAGAAAAGTAAAAAAAAAATATATATATATATACACTCACCGGCCACTTTATTAGGTACACCTGTCCAACTGCTCGTTAACGCAAATTTCTAATCAGCCAATCACATGGCAGCAACTCAATGCATTTAGGCATGTAGACATGGTCAGGACGATCTGCTGCAGTTCAAACCGAGCATCAGAATGGGGAAGAAAGGTGATTTAAGTGACTTTGAACGTGGCATGGTTGTTGGTGCCAGACGGGCTGGTCTGAGTATTTCAGAGACTGCTGATCTACTGGGATTTTCACGCACAACCATCTCTAGGGTTTACAGAGAATGGTCCGAAAAAGAGAAAATATCCAGTGAGCGGCAGTTCTGTGGGCGCAAATGCCTTGTTGATGCTAGAGGTCAGAGGAGAATGGCCAGACTGGTTCGAGCTGATAGAAAGGCAACTGTAACTCAAATAACCACTCGTTACAACAGAGGTATGCAGAAGAGCATCTCTGAACGCACAACACGTCGAACCTTGAGGCGGATGGGCTACAGCAGCAGAAGACCACACCGGGTGCCACTCCTGTCAGCTAAGAACAGGAAACTGAGGCTACAATTCGCACAGGCTCACCAAAATTGGACAATCGAAGATTGGAAAAACGTTGCCTGGTCTGATGAGTCTCGATTTCTGCTGCGACATTCGGATGGTAGGGTCAGAATTTGGCGTCAACAACATGAAAGCATGGATCCATCCTGCCTTGTATCAACGGTTCAGGCTGCTGGTGGTGGTGTAATGTGTGTGGGGGATATTTTCCTGGCACACTTTGGGCTTATTAGTACCAATTGAGCATCGTGTCAAAGCCACAGACTACCTGAGTATTGTTGCTGACCATGTCCATCCCTTTATGACCACAGTGTACCCATCTTCTGATGGCTACTTCCAGCAGGATAACGCGCCATGTCATAAAGCGCGAATCATCTCAGACTGGTTTCTTGAACATGACAATGAGTTCACTGTACTCAAATGGCCTCCACAGTCACCAGATCTCAATCCAATAGAGCACCTTTGGGATGTGGTGGAACGGGAGATTCGCATCATGGATGTGCAGCCGACAAATCTGCAGCAACTGCGTGATGCTATCATGTCAATATGGACCAAACTCTCTGAGGAATGTTTCCAGTACCTTGTTGAATCTGTGCCACGAAGGATTAAGGCAGTTCTGAAGGCAAAAGGGGGTCCAACCCGGTACTAGCAAGGTGTACCTAATAAAGTGGCCGGTGAGTGTATATACATATATATATGTATATATACATATAGGGCTTGGACAATGCAGGCTGAAGATATTTCCCCCACAGTAGAGTAAATTGTACAGGAAACTTGTACAGTTAGTGTATGACATCAGCCATTCATGAAGTAAATAGGTGTCACCCAACTGATACACTATGACATGGGGTGTACTACATAGTGTGAAAGAAATTCTGGTTACATACCTGTGCTCCAGTCTAAATGTCCGGATGACAGAGGCGACAGTAAACCGGCTCAAGTTGGGCTGTACTCGCTGTCCAGCTTCATGCATTGTCAGCCCATGGTTGATTACATGATCTACTAAGGTTGCCCTGATTTCGTTGGAAAGTTGGTTTCTCCTTTGGCCATGAACTCCTCTACCAGCTCTACCCCTACCTCTCACTCTTCCTCCCCCTCTCATTCTCGCCCTACCTTGTCCTCTTCCTCTTCCTCGTTCTGCATTGTTGTCTTCCATTGTTGTTGTAAAAAAGGTGCTCGTCTGTGGTCTTTCTATAGTGCTTACTTCCTGATTGAAGTGTTAACAATTAAGCATTCAGGTGTTTGGCCAGGTGGCACATATATTTGCAATTTAACTCATGTGTTGTATTCTGAATGGCAGTGTTTTGAAATGGCATTCATGTGTCTTTATGTCAGATTGCTGTGTCTTATGCAGAGAACCGTGCTCAGTGCATTCTAAAAAGAGCCATTTTGAATTGCAAAATGTGTGTAAAGCAGAAAATGTGTTTAGAGTTTTGGAGACTTGAGAAGAGGTTTTGCTCTTTGTGTGTCAGTTAAAATAATTGTGCTATGCATGTCATTTTAGTGTGTTAGCAATCGGAAAAAACTGTAATATTCATTATCATTATTGTTGTATGTTGGCTAGTTGTTTTTTAAAGGTTGAAAGAGGTGCATGAACTTGAATGCTTTATTCAGTATTGTGGTTTTCTTCAAGCAGCAAAACAAGTATAGCTCAATTGCAAGCTGTGTGTGTGTGTGTGTGTGTGTGTGTGTGTGTGGTCCGCTGCCTCCCTCCATCTCCCTCTCCTCAGGCTACAGGATAAAGTGCGTGTCCCTGACAACCGTTACCGTGGACAGCTTGATTGGCAGCAGCTGTGCCCCAGCCTGAGCCGAGCTCTAATATCACAGAACAAGCATGTCGGAGGAGAGCGAGAGTTAGAGGGAGTGCAGAGCGAGCCGCGGGTGCCACGGCAACACTTTGTCATTCAAATGTAATTTTCATATGTTATGAGAGAACAATACATAGTTTCTAGTGGTACCTTTCATTCACGAGTGCGTGAAACGAACAGAATTATTACACAGTCGCTAAATCAAGTGAAGTTGGGATAGCAATACTAAAAATAGGTTTTGTTTTAAGACCTGCGGTTATAAAATGATCGCGCTGTATTCGTTTACATTTATTCATTCAAAAAATATGAGCTTTTGCTTCATATCATGTTTGTTTGGGCAAACAAGCTTCGGCTAGAACTCTCTCCCCCCCCCCCCCCCCCCCCCCCCCCCTCCCTCCCTCCCTCCCTCCCTCGATGGGGCAGACTCTTGACCCGAATGCTAAACACCATGGGTACTACCGTGTGGAATCCATCTGGTGGCTCCACGTCTGTACCTGTCAATTAATTTGAATCGGTGGGAGGGCGTGGTAACAGAGTTTACTCCTCCTACGCACCACAGCCAAGGAGTGTGACACCGGCCTGTGGGAGGCGAATGCATGCAGAGAGAGAGACAGAGAGAGAGCCAGAGAGAGAGAGAGACTTTGTACCATACACAAACATTTTAAATGAAAACATATAACATGGATTACAATTGCAATTAATCACAAATACAATTAATATTCATTGGCTTTAACATGACGTTCTTATTGAGCAGTGGCTACGGTCAGCACTGCCCTGTCGCAAGAGACTGGAAATCGAGGCTAGCACTCCTACATCTTGGTTTTCACATTTTGTTTTAGTTTGCTAGGTGGAGTAAGGTCTAAATAAAGAAATAAATAAGTGGAAACTCAAATCAGAAACAAATGGCTAGCTGGCTGCTATCAGAAGAGACAAGTGGATTCCTACATTCACCCTGCAGGGATCGTTTTTTAAATCAAAGGTTTCAACTATTAATGAAATATTATATTACTATTTTGGTCGTACTAAAAAGCACCTCAGTAAACAAAAATGGCACATTAAACCATGTCTTAGTACAACGGCTAACATACCTAGCAATAGCTCTCAGTAATGTATGTGAAGTTAAATAGTGTTGTCACTTTGTTTACAGGGGAGGAGCGACAAGACACTTTGTCCTAATTTTGTCCCGACCATTGTTTCTCATATTAAATCTCTTTCTGCACAAATGGTACTGAACAGTTTTAGCTTTTAATGTTTGAAGTAATGGACATCCATCCATTGTAAATTGAACGACCTTTATCAAGCAGCACCTGTGGAGTCGTAGTGCTTTGAATAAGGTTCTGTGTAACGTGTGTCCTGTAATTGTCCCTTCTGAGTAAAACATTACCATATGCATAGTAGAATAACACAATTACTACTGTTTCATTACTATTTCATGTAGGCTATGCCGTCTAGGCTTCACCTTATGGGCTTGTCCCATGCGCATGTTCGCAGGGCAACATTTGAGCAATGCACCAATCAACGTGGGCCCCGCCCACATTTCCCACGGTACCATGTATATAAGGCGACGTCGAGGGGCACTCGTCCTCCTTTTTCTACTACTATTCAATACAAGTACTATTCAATACAAGAACGTCAAGATGCTTGCTTCTAGCAAGTCCATCGAAATGGCACAACAACAGCCCTTTTCAGGACCTACCTGTGCCACCTGCCCGGCGGCGCTTCCCCCCTGACAACAAGCACGCGTCATGCTGCCGCTGCCTGGGGGCTAAGCACCTTGTCGGTGGAGTTGGCCGATGCGGTCGGCATTGTCGACGCCGAAGGTCACCTCGATGAAGACGGGCCTGTCATCGATCGCAGCTCGTCCTCCGGAGAATCTTCACGCTCCCATGCTTCCACCTCTGCTCTTGTGTTAAAACCACGCCACCTGGCCGACCTCTACATCAAAGAGGCGTGAAAGGGTGGACCGATATACAGGCAAGGGGGATACCTCACCTGGAGCCCCCCGACTGTCTCTAGAGACAGCTTGCCGCTCCGTGCCTCACAGAGTGCAGCGGCTATCAACAATGTGGCTCTGCTCTCGTCGGCCCTGTTGTCCTTGACGGTGGGCAAAAAGACCTTCGAGCCAGAGGAGAGCGGCGCCCCCCTCCGCTTTGTAAGGGGCTGGTGGGCCCGCCAGATTGTTTCCGCTGACTCCCAGCCAGCAGACGGCCCCACCCCCCCTTTCGAGGGGAGTCCCCCATGGGTCACACAGCATAAGCTGCCTGTTGCTTAACAGGGACAGCTTTTTGCGCTGCGTAGACCTAACCCTTCGTTTCTTGTTTCTTGTTTTCGGGTCGAGGGATATTGTGCTAAAGGCTTTCCACCCTCTGCCTCATTCTAGTGAATCAGACAACACAGTCTCACCCCTATTCGTCACATGGTGCCGTACTGTCATTCCCCCCCTGATGTCCATAATCGATGTTGAGAGTACCCCCTCTTCGTCACTTGATAACGTATAGGGTCATCCGATAGATTTGAATGCAAATCCCTCATCTTTGGATTTTGACGAAAGGGGGTTAGCCATCCAGCGGCTCGCCTGGCACGGAAGTAGCGTTCCAGGCATTTGACTTTTGTATTAAATATATAGATATACACAACTTTGGGCTACGTATAGGGTCATCCAATAGATTTGAATGCAAATCCCATCTCTGGATTTTGACAGAAGATGGTCCAGCGGCTCACCTGCGCAAGCAGGAAGCAGGGTTTCAGACGAGTGACTTTTTTAAAATTAAATATCTATAACTTTGGGCTACATTAAAATTAAATAATTACAGGAGTTACAGGACTGCGTATTTACTGTAGGCTTAAATCATGCCTTCATTAAGGTGGGATATTTTTTATAATCGATGGTGAGCCTATGTTGACTTTGTTTTACTTGGTTGTGTCTCTAACGTTTTCATCCATTTCAACCAGCGAGGCATAGCAACCGTTGGTACGTAAACAAAACCAGCACGCGTCAGGCAAATTGCCGTAATATCCAACACAGTCTCACTCCCAGAACGTCAAATAGCGACTGTCGGTAAGGGCACTTTAGTGTCAGTCACTGACGGAAAAATACCCTTCGATGTCGTCTGCAGACGGAGAGGGGGTTCAATTCACTACAATGTGATGCCGTCTCTGGCGATATTTGACGTTCAGAGCGGGTGCTCCAGCAGCCCATTCACTCCTGTATTAACCCGACCACGGCTCTAATGGACGATGTGGGCATCCGTCCTATTGGTTAGTTATTACTCCTGTATTAACCCGACCACGGCTCTAATGGACGATGTGGGCATCCGTCCTATTGGTTAGTTATTACTCCTGCATTAACCCAACGACAGCTCTAATGGACGATGTGGGCATCCGTCCTATTGGTTAGTTATTAGGAATAGTGTGGTGCAGGGGTGACGTATTTTTGTAGGCCAACCCGGAAGTGAGCGTCACCCTGGGTTCCCTTGACAACAAGCCAATTGTTTTTTTTCCATTGGATTTTGCATTATTGCAGAAAATAAGCTCTGTGGCAAACAGACGTTTATGATACTAACACGTTTTATTAAGCAAGATAATCTTTACCAATGAACACTACTTTTATGATTTTTGAAGCGTGAATGCAATCGCCAGAAGTTTTTTAAGACACATAAAAGCTTCAAAAATCACGAGTGGGGTATTCACTGATTGTTTGTATTTTATGTCGTAGACCAAAACGTGACCATCTCTTAAGCTTGTGTTAACCACAGACCTTATTTCAGGCATCGAACCAAAAACCCATTTAAAAAACCCCATTGACTTTGAGACGAGGGAACCGGAAGTGCCAATATGCTAACTGATTTCCGGGTTTTATGACTAATTCCTGCATCATGTTTCAATGACGTCAGGTTGCTAGGGGCTACGGCTGAAAGACGCCGTGACCACCTGTCCCATTGGATAACGGAGGACCTATCAGCCGGAAGTACTGTCCTTACTAGAGTTGAGCCGGATACTCGGCTGAAATGAGTATCCGGTACGGATAAAGCACTTTTGCCGAGTACGAGTATTATATGAGTAATACGAGTCAATATCTGTGCTCGGATTGAATGAAAATCCTCATTGGGTAGCTGACTGTGTCGTTCTGTGATAGGCTACAGCGCCCCTCCCCTACACAATGCAGATGTGTTGTTGTGTCCCGCTTTGATCACTCACACACAGAACAGCTCTCTGTCTCTCCCTCAGTCACTCAGGTTCGCGGGTCGTTTTCCCTTAATGTTTAGGGTTTCTTCAGCTTCAGGTTTGTTATTACTTAGGTTGGTACTTACTTATGAACCAGTAGAGTTCTGGTAAACGTGGGTTCGTTCAGACGTGGTGCCGACTCGCGTTGCGTCTCTGCCTGTCGGAGATTTTTTTTTCTTTTTCTTTTTTTATCCGTCATCTGGCTGCCTGGCTCTAACCAGTTTTTTTTTTACTTCACGCACGGTGTCCGACACTTTCTTGCTGTATTTCGTGAAAAAATAAAACTAGTAGTGGTATAAATATTGGAAATCAAGCTACACACACACACAGATAAATACACTCACACACTCTCTCTCTCCCTCTCCCTGCCAGTCGTCTGAGTTTGTTTTTTTTTGTTTTTTCAATGCTGATGCTGTCCTGTAAATAGTTTTCTAATCAGCAATAAATAACAATTTCTGATCAACCCATATCAATTGCATGCTTAAAATAACATACCGGTTAAAACCTCGCTCATTTCAAGACAACCCGCCCCACTTCCGGGTTAGGCCCCGCCCACTCCGAGTACAGATACAGATAATTCATATGGTTAACAGATACAGATACAGATAATGCTGTACTCGCTCATCCCTAGTCCTTACTGTACTATTGGTTATGTTGTAATGTCATAATATTGTTGACAATAAAGTTTGTTAAAAAAACAAACAACAACAACTATTATTGTCCCACACCATAATGTATGTCCCACAATGTGAACTCCAAACAATTCATGTTGTAAACATTTTCTTACTGATGTGATACGACAGCATACATAATAGTAGAGCCCTGCACTGGAGCCCTAGGCCCGAGGGGCCCGATAGCCCGAGGGCCGGGCTTCGGGCCGACGACCGCATAATTACATCGGACACGGGCCGGGCTCGGGCACTTTTATTTTTCAACTGAATTAATTTTTTTTTTAAACCTGCTAATTAAATAACTGTGTTATAAATAATACTGCGAAATAATCATTTAAACAATACCAAAAACGCTTCAAACGCTTGACAAAAGTGCCATTATGCCATTAAAAGTGCTCAGTTAAGGTTTGTGGTCTATAACTGCGCCTATATCAACGAGTTCTCAAGTTGCTGATCGAAACATGAGCTCCTATTTTAACCTGCTCTTTTATGTCCACTTTGATCTGTCAGAAACCGTTCGTTTATTCACAGAAAAATAGAATGCTGTTTTTTTCTAACTGCAGAGCGTTATCCCATTTTCAGAGCGAGAGATTAAATTTACGATCGCACTCAATGAATATAGCGTTCTATCACGCTGAAACATTGTTAATGGGAGGTTAACAAAAAAACGTCGGGCTTTATACGGGTTCGGGCCTGAGAATTCTGAAAACCTGTCGGGCCGGGCCGGGCCGGCGCTCCACCCCCTCGGGCCAGGGCCGGGCTCGGGCCCAGATAATAGGCCCGTGCAGGGCACTACATAATAGGCTCATTTAATTTTTTTTTTTCTCAATCCATCATTGAACGCACCCGTTCTTTCGGACAAACAAAGCAGCTGGAAACACGTCTAAAAAAGACACTTATAAATGTAGCCTATATGAATGAATGAATGAATTTATATTTATTTACGTGTCGTGCACCAATTAAGGCGCCCAGCCTATAAGGGCTTACAAGACACATTATCATCATATTTAGACACCAAACAAAATAATCAGAGCACAGACAAAACCAAACAAAAACAGAAACCACATGGAATTCACATAAATAATTCACTTTCTTTTTGACCAGGCACTTTTTATGAAAGTAGCTATAGTAAAGACTTCTTTTCTGAAGAACCACTCCAACTTTACCTCATCATCAACCCAAAACAACTCCGGTTTCACATTTTGCATTTTCTGAAACAAAAACTGCCTGGCTTCGTCATATAACGGACTATGAAACACAAAATGCAGTTCATCCTCAATTACATTTAAATTACATAATGTGCATAGTCTTTCATCCTCAGGTACTGAGTTAAACCTACCAACTTCTATTGCCAGAGGGAGAATCCCAGCCCTCAACTGGGCACATAAAGATCTCTTGGATCTATCCAATGGCAAAGTCACATAGGGTTCTGAACAATATACATTTTTCAATTGGCAATAGGTTCTGAGCTTTGGTTTAAACCAGATATCATTAGCCCATTTTTCTTTATACTCAAGAAATAACTTATGTTTCACAAAATTAACATTACAACGCAAACCATTAGTGAAAATATGTTGTTGATCAGCCTCGCTAAAAATAGCTTTCATGTCACGATACCAAGGATAGTTATGTGTTTTATCCCAGTTAAAGACTTTTTTGGCTATTCTATCCTCTGGCATAGAAGACAAGCGATTCCAAAGCCTAAGCATTTCCCCTTTCTGTTTAATCAAACAGGGTTCCCAGCTAGGGGTGCAACGGATCACAACACTCACGGGTCGGATCGGGTCACGGTTTTTGAGTCACGGGTCACGGGTCGGGTCATTAAAAAAAAATTAAAAAAAATTATAACAAGACAAATGTGACTTAGCTTTCAATTGCTTTTTGGTTTTATTTTTAACATTCAACAGTGAATAACAGGCGTAACATGTGTAAAAACAAAATAATAATCCTGCTTCCTAAGCATAGTAAAATATAAAATAATAATAATATAATAATAAAGCACTGCTTAAATGCATCGGGGGGGAAGCAGTTGCTGCGCGTCTTTTTTTTTAACTCCCGACTCGCCAGGACGATGTCGCTTCACGTGGCTGGCCATGCTCGAGGTGTTGCCGTGTTCGTATGGAGTTAGATTTGTGCCAAAATGTTCAAACAATACTTTTTCAAATTCAAACAAAAATCAATTAATCAAAATATCAAATACAAAATCGAAACAAAAAAAATAAAGTGAAAGAAAAAAATCAAAACTTGCAAACAAATTATTTGTGTAGTTGCAAAATAAATCTGTCTTTAACTGTTTGATTAAGATGTCTTTTGGTTTACAATAATAATAATAATTTACAGCGACATTGTTCGATTGTTTGCTGCTGGCTTTTTCAGTTGCGATTCCGGCTCTCGCGTTTGCGCTGCCTGTCTTTTTGCTTGCAGTTCTGGCACAAACTTCACATGTGGGCGGGTTTCTCTGAGGTGCATTCCTATTGGCTGATGCGTTTTGACTGCCCCGGAACTTGACACAAACTGCTCTTGTTTACTGTCTGTGGTTGTGGCGGACTCGTCGTGTGCGGTAACTTCCAACTTGGACAACAACGAACTCAAAAAAGTGTAAGTATTGACCGTATTTGTTGTCTTGGCCTTTTGTTGTTTTGTTGTGTCAACGGAAAAGTAAGACTCAGCTCTGCTAGTAGCTAGGTAAGTTTAGCTTTTACCTCATAAACAGACTTACTTGCTTACTTGCTAACGTTAGCCACCTAGCTAACAAACGTATTTTACTCTGTTAGCCTAACTTGTACTTGTATGTTGACGAAGTATTAGGACCACACACGAAGGAGAGTATTTTTGCCATGATTATAGATTAAACTCGACACGTCGATTTATTAAAAACGTAGAGAATAAAGTTAAAGAATAAAGAACAAATGTCCTTCTTTAGTCTGTTATATTGCAGTGAGGGGTCTAATCCGTTAACACAACAATCTGTTATTTGAGAACACTGATCTGTTAGTTTTTCTTTTTTGAGGTTCACACTAACACTACATTTTTTATTTAAGAAGAACATGGCCAGACTGATGAGGAGGTTCCACAGCATCTGACTGTCGGGAGGGTGATGCAGTGGATGACTGGATTACATTTCCCGTGGCTCATCTGACTACATTAGATGAATTCAAAAATGTGATGAAAATTGCTCTGTCCCATGGGCAATCTTTTGGCAGAGTATTAGAGGTGTGTGTGTGTGTGTGTGTGTGTGTGTGTGTGTGTGTGTGTGTGTGTGTGTGTTAGACTTGGTTCTGTTAACATTTGATTGAATTAAAAAAGAGTCTTTACTTTTAAAGTAAATGGGCTTTTGAAAAACATTTATTTTAATAAAATGTTCTGAATATGCTCACTACATTGTTAGTTTTTTCTGAATGCTTCAGCGCTAACTGTGATTCTTGTAGCACAACTTCTAAAACTTAATGGGGCAATTGCTCTGCCACTAACTTAGCCACTTTTTAGAGTTTAACACGGTTTTGAACTCGTCGGTGACGCAAGAAGTCACGTGACGTCTTAAGCTCCATTGCTGTGTCGTATGTACCTGTGGTTTAACCTGCAGCTGCGGTTTACCTTGATCTCAATTGCTGTGTCTTCAGAGAAATTCACATCAGACACTAGAGGGGTATTTTGTGCGTGTTAGTCTAGTCTTCGGACATGGTTTTAGAGGAGACTAAACCAGTTTGCAGGATGAAACAAGGCTCCATTATAACCGACACACACAGAAATAGTTTTATTAATTATTATGAGTAGTATTAATAATAATGTATGATACATTTACACTTATTACGCCAGATAGGCCTTCAGTACAATAACAATATTGGACATATAGATATGGAATGAGCACTGATATTTCACGGCTCACGGGGCTCAGGTCTCGGTCGTGCGTCCGCTCAGCAATAGCATTACGCGCTTCAACTTTCAAGTGCTTCCATAAATTCTTTAAATGTGCCGCTGCTCAGTCTTCTGCTGGAAGATCTACTGTTAAATGAGATCATCCCAAACAGACTTTCTTCGGAGCGTGGTGGTGGTGTCTTTCCTCTTCCACCGTGTCCACAACACCTCGAATGCAGTACAATAAATATAACTTCTGCTCCTCGTTATAGTTCTCTATCCGAGACATGTTCATCCTAACTACCCTCTCCTTCTCCGAGAATTTATAGGCGTGGAATTACCCTAATTACTCGCATATTAATTCGTCTTCAATTAATTAATAACGTTTGCATGCACACCAAGAGAAAACAATGACAAGTAATTGATTGATTGACGTAGGTGAGGGTAGATTCAGATTCCAGACTCGGATTTCCACAAAAAGTAGGCTAGACTATTTCATAATATATTTCAACATTATTTGCGTTTTATTATATTAAAGTTCACTTTACATTCCCATTAAGTTTTTGTTGGTAATTATAGCACAAAATGCATCCAACATTAAGTTAAGACTGCATCTGCTGGAGTATAACGACAAATCAGAGTACTTGCGGTTTAACCCGAGTTTTACTAGGAATCAGCTGATCCTGTGTCGGTCAGTACACAGCAATCAGGTTTAACTTTGTGCGCAGCTGCGTGTTAAACTCCAAAACCTCCGGTTTCCGGAGTACGGTTTTAAACCGCAGCACAGCTAACGCAATGCTAACTGACAGAGCAATTGCCCCAGTATGGATAGCACAAACACTGCTTTGCACTGAGTTAGCAATTTTGTAACACACACATTGTACTCAACCTCCCCTCATACTCTCCATTCTTGAATCCAACTGAAGAGTTCTGGAGCAGCAGCTGGAGAGGGCACTCATTTTCAGTTTCAGTCATTTTCAGTCTCCAATTCAGATTACATGCAATCTCTGTACAAGATCAAAAGTCTGTATGTATAACTCCTTATGACCCAGTGTGGAATGTAAGGGATTGATCATTGCTTCAAGGACCGAAAAGTTCATATCTGACAGGGGGCAGGGAATCTCGGTCACCACCACTCCATCTTCAAGGTCACCGGTGCAGTCAGGAATAGGCTCTGTTGGCTGAAAAACAGCAAGTACACATGCACGGAGATGAGAAGGGTATGTATCGACTTAATACAAGTTTTATCTTCAAAAAATGGGGGACATAGGTAGTTTTTCTGTATTTTCCCGGGGACAGGGAACAAAAAACGGGGACTGTCCCCTGAAACCGGGGACATCAGGTCACCCTAATGCAGTGTTTCCCAATCCTGGGGCCCCCCTGCCCTGCATGTTTTAGATGTTTCCTGCTCCGACACACCTGATTCAAATGAGTAGCTCGTTATCGCTTCTGCAGAGCTTGATGACGAGCTGATCATTTGAATCAGGTGTGGTGGAAGAGGGAAACATCTAAAACATGCAGGGCAGGGGGGCCCCAGGACCAGGATTGGGAAACACTGGTCTAATGAACTGCTTATAAGTTAATAGACTATGCACTAGCTTACCTGGGATTGCATTGGAGCACTGAATAATGCTGCCGAAGTCCCACAACTCTATAAACAGAAACAACAACAGATAAACCATCCTGAGCAGTATGACCAGAAAAACTTACCACCCCCCCCACCCCCCTTCATAATACTCTGTGGTACATGCAAGTAAAGCCTACCTTACACGGACAGACTTTGACAAGATTTGGAAAAGATTCTTGAAAGATTGTAGTCTTTTAACTAATGCCCCTCATTCAAGCTTTACTCAAAAGACTACAATCTTTCAAGAATCTTTTCCAAATCTTGTCAAAGTCTGTCCGTGTAAGGTAGGCTTTAGGCAGATATAAATAATGTAAAAAATATGTTTGTTAGCTAGGTGGCTAACGTTAGCAAGTAAGCCACTAGTAGTCTGTTTATGAGGTAAAAGCTAAACTTACCTAGCTACTAGCAGAGCGGTCAATACTTACACTTTTTTGAGTTCGTTGTTGTCCAAGTTGGAAGTTACCGCACACGACGAGTCCGCCACAACCACAGACAGTAAACAAGAGCAGTTTGTGTCAAGTTCCGGGGCAGTCAAAACGCATCAGCCAATAGGAATGCACCTCAGAGAAACCCGCCCACATGTGAAGTTTGTGCCAGAACTGCAAGCAAAAAGACAGGCAGCGCAAACGCGAGAGCCGGAATCGCAACTGAAAAAGCCAGCAGCAAACAATCGAACAATGTCGCTGTAAATTATTATTATTATTGTAAACCAAAAGACATCTTAATCAAACAGTTAAAGACAGATTTATGCGCGCGGTTGTAACACTCCGGCCGACGGGGGGTGCGCAGTGTGTTACTATTGCGCTGTCAAAAAGGAGGACAAATACGCGTCCGGCTTGATGTGAACTATTATTTGTCAGCTGATCCGCGGATCACGTCCGTCCCGACCCGTGAGGGTTGATCCGTGAGGAGTAAATTTATGCACACCTAGAAAACAACGAATAGCTCGACTTTGAATAGCATTCACCCTGGATGATTCCTTACTTCCCCATATTCCTGCTGCATATAGAAGAATCGGAGAAACACAGGCATCATAGAGCTTTGAGAAGGTAGCATACCCTAGGTTTTTACACTTCTTCATTTTACTTATAATAGAGCCTAATGCTCTACGTGCTGTATCAGTAAGTGTATTAATACCTTCTTCAAACTTAAAATATTCATCCAGGTTGAAGCCAAGATATCTGTAAACACTGGTATAACATATTTTCTTAACTCCCACATTAAAATTAAAAGAACTTCTGTTTACTCCATGTTTTCTGAAATGTATAACTTGAGTTTTACCTTGACTAACTGACATTCTCCACTTCCAGCACCAATTATTAACAATATCTAACAGGGAGAGAGAACATCTCCCTGCTTGACTCCCACTGGAGTAGAGAACCATCCTGTCCTCATATCGTTCAACTGCACACATGCAACTGGATTTTTATATAAAACTTTAACAGCTTGGTAAAATAAACCATCTACACCTGCTGAAATAAATTTATATTCCAGCAAATCTCTATGAACACAATCGAAAGCTTTCTGGAAATCAATAAAGCAAACAAAAGTAGACTTCCCTTCAGAAATTCTGGCTCTAATAACAGTACTCAGAGTGTAGATATGATCTAGACAGGATCTATGTTTTCTAAAGCCATTCTGCTCCTCCACTAAAATATTTTCAGTCTCTAAATATTGAGACAGCCTGGCGTTTAGAATATTAGAAAATAATTTGTAAACTGTACTCAAAAGGCTAATTCCTCTATAGTTAAGAGGGACCCTAGGGTCATTTTTGGTTGACTTTGGGATTGGTTTGATGAGTGATTTGTACCATTCAGAGGGAACTATACCTGATTTAAAACAGACTTGCAGAAGATGAGTAAGGAACTGTAACAGTTTTGGTGATTTCAGTGCTTCGTTGGAGAGAGACTCAATTCGCCTATATTTGTATTTTTAAAACATCAATCTCAGGTTCAGGTTATACTTGCGTGGTGCCGGATACGCAATGCAATTTCCCGCCCGCAAAACAAACAAGGTGCAAAGTAAACAAGATTTCACACAAGTAAACAAGTACAAAAGGGATAAATAGTTAAGAGGGATAGTTAAAAGGGGATAAATTATAATAAAAAATGAAATGCTTTAAAAGTAAAAAACATATTTGCTAAAAACAAACTATTTAGTACCATGTAGTGCAATTTGCCACCGTCTCTTTTAAGTTATAGCAGGGGTGGCCAACCAGTCAGGGACTAAGAGCCAAATTTTTTACTGTGGTACTGCAAAGAGCCACATCATATACTGTATATATATATATATATATATATATATATATATATATATATATATACACACGCTTGCACACACACGCTCTCTCCCTTATATATACATACTAGTGATGTGACTTCCGAAACGGGCGTGTCGGCGCTTTGTTGAAGCCTCGAAGCAAATTGTTTCAAAGCGGTGTTCCGAAACATGGTTCAGAAACTCCCATGTCACGTGACTGTGGTTCAGTGGTTCATGGAAAGGTTCGGCGTTTCGAATCGTCTAGTTGCGTTTCACCTGGGTGTCATGATTTGCGGTGCACGCTAATTGGTTAATTGGTTTCAATTAACAAGCTCAAAACGCTTAAAAACCATGCAAACACACGCTTTCTTTGTGGGGTTTCGTGTGAGGAGTTATAGTTTGAGAGAGAGAAGAGATTTTGTTAGAGTGACTTAGTGACAGACAGCGATTTTTTTTTTTTGGGATAAAGATAGACACAGACACATAGATAGATAATCATAGACAGATATAGTTTATAGTTGCATATAAAAATGTGTAATTAATGTTCTCCAAACATTTATTAAATTCAGTATTCTCCTGATATTAAGCGAACCCATGCACCAGCTCATTTGATAGTGGCACACAATCTGGAGCTTTTATTAGCCATAGGCTACTTGTGTCACAAGTCTTTTCATACGCCGCTCTCGGGTATTGAACCCGCCACTTTATCATATCGACATGAAAGCCATACGCTCTAACCACTGCGCCGAAAAGCCCAGGCTCTCATCACAGCGGTTAGAAGCATTCTTAATCGTAGCGGTCTGAGGCTTTGCCACGCTCAACTAGCGCAACATTTTTTCAATGTCAGAGCGTGCAGTTAAAAACATTCGCCACTAGATGGAACCGTACAGTACAGGTTTCGTATTGTTTCAAAGCTTCAACACATACTGAACCATTGCTTCGAACTGTTTCGAAGTTTCCCTTTGCCCATCACTAATACATACACAATGAAATATTACTATTTTACCATGACACAACTGCATATACACACACTCATCTGCTCCGTTAAATGTCACACTGTGATGAATGTATAACCGCACATATGTATCAACAGACTGTAATATCCTCACATAGCCACAAGGGAACAGAAAGAAATATATAAGTTGTATTAACCGCACCTGGCCACCAGATGGCGGCACACATAATACACTGGGGGCGGGCGCTCAACACTAGCCAATCAGAGCGTATTATGCATCATAGAGGCCACGCCTGCCCAGGTACTACCAAACCACACATCCGGGGGAAGGCAGAAACCCCCAGGCAGCGTATCTGGACAGATATACAGCTAAGGGTCGCTCCACGCGTGAACTATACATACCTCTCCTTTTGCTTCATAGATAATATACCTAAAGCTAAACAAATAAAGTGAGTTAAAAGCGATCCTGTGTCGGGGGCCTTCTTCCTCAAAGAACAGCACTACAACACACTCCTCACTATGAAACAGGAGATTGACAGAAAGCTCATCCCAAGACTACAGGCCAGTCATTGTCACCACACACCCACACATCCACACCCACACAGCTCAGCCAGATTCATATCACACTGCAAATCCTGCTTACCAAGACCAGTGGCAAGTTATTTCACTCACTCCCTGCTCAGCCACTTATAAATACCATGCAGGACTTATTATTTACATATAAATATAAAACAACAGTATCCAATCAATAAAGAGAGATTGTGTGTGTTTGTTTTTTCTTACTTTATTGTTGCTTTTCACTCAGTGAGACTTCTGGCAGTCTTTGCCCTCAGTAATCTTCCGTAAATCTGGCTCATACTCCGTTGTGGCCACTCGAAGCAGTTCTTTCACGTGCGTGTCAGTCAGAGCAGAGCGGTGCTTTGATTTCACAAGTTCCAAGGTGGAAAAAAGGGACTCACAGACGTATGTTGACCCGAACATTGAGAGGAGCTTGAGTGCAGCCTGTTTGACATTCGGGTATTTTTCCATTGGCACAGTTTTCCAAAAGACAAGGAGCCCTTCCCTCAGTACAGATTTCAGTCTGTCATCCTCACTTAGTTAAATCATCTCCATCTCTGTCGCAGCTTCATCTGTGACAAGTGGGGCTTTAAGGCAGTCAGTCTGCGCATTAAATGGGTCGATGAGGAACGTGATCTGTGGCCTTTTCTGTTGCAGGTCCTCGAAACGGGCCGTGAAACTCCCCTGGAGTTTTTCAAGCAGTGCTGCGTATCGGGCTGCTGCTTTTTTAAGTGCGGCCGCTGTGGCTGCTCCGCTTGCTTTGCGCAGCGCGGGGAAATGCGCCAACTCACCCTTTCGAAGATGCGTAATGAAGAGCTTCAGTTTGTTGCTAAATGAAAAGACACTTTGCACGAGGTCAGGTAGCATTTTGGATTTCCCCTGCAGATCCAGGTTCAATTTGTCCAGATAAGACAGCATGTCGACTAAAAATGCCAGATCCATAAGCCACTTTGTGTCGGATAGTTGTGGATAGTTTTTGTTTTTCTCCTCCATGAACATTTTCACGGCATCCAAAAGCTCAAAAAAGCGAGAGAGCACTTTACCTTTAGAAAGCCATCTCACAGTACAGTGCAGCGGCAGGTCACCTGGCAGTTCTTCATCAAGTTCAGCGATGAGATTCTTGAATTGTCTGTGATGAAGAGCGTGCGTGCGGATGTAGTTGACGATTTCCATAACTGGCTTCATGACGTGGTCTAAATTCAGCGTTTTAGACACAAGCTGCTCCCGATGGATGATGCAGTGGAAATTCCAAAACTGTGGAAATGTATCATCAGCCTTACAGAGCCCCACAAGGCCATTCACAGATCCTATCATCGATGGAGCCCCATCCGTGGCTATTGCTGTCAGCTTCTGTAGTGGCAGTTTGGCTTTCTCAAAGACATCACGCATTTTTTCTTTCACATCAATGCCGCGGGTTCTGTCCTTTAACGATACGATGTTGAGGAGTTCTTCTTTAACCACACAATCCTCTGAAACTGACCGTGCAAATATAGCCAACTGCGGCTTGTCTTGTATGTCGCACGACTCATCCAATGCCACACTGAAATATGCGCATTTTTGAAGATCAGAGTGTAATTGAATCCTTCAGTTTTTTATTTTCTGGAGCCAAAGTTTCAATCACGTCAGTAAGGCACTGTTTAACAAAATGTCCCTCCTCATATGGCTTTTTAGCACGGGCAATGTTCCACGCCACTTTATATGACGCAAGAGTCACTGTCTCAGCATGCTTGGCATATTGTTGGAACATATGAGTCTGCTTTTTTGCCCCACTTTTCAATGTGTTTAACTTGTTCAGTACCTTTTGGGAATTCCTTGTCAATGTTTGCATGGTGCGTGCTGAAATGGCGCTGAAGATTTGAAGCTTTGAAATTAGATAATGACGTGTCACATATCAGGCAGAAAGGCTTGCCTTTTCGCTCCACAAAAAAATAAGCGTCCTCCCAGTCCTCAAGAAACGTCCTGTGTTCGTCTTCATATTTGCACTTAGCTTTGCACTTAGCCATTTTGTGAATGAATGAACTGACTGCCGGGAGACGAGCGCAGGTGTGCAGGTTCATTTTACCCTCCCCACCCCCCAGCCCCCACCAAGATAATTGGTTCCGTGGCAATTGGTTCCGTGCAGGGGTTGAAACTAACTTTTTGGCTTACCAGACAACTGGCAAGTAGATGAACATTTTTACTAGACAAACAGATTTTTTACCAGACAAAAATATTTAATTGCCATTTGTTAGAATTACTTTTTCGTATGTCTGTCTAAATTGATTTTCAATCATAGTAATCGCATTGTGTCTCTTCTCTTCACAATATTTATTAGCAGCATATATACAGAAACATTTTTCACTTCATTTGTAACACACATTTTTTTCAAACCAATTGCGACCGAAAAAATCCCCACATACTCAACCGAAACCGTCAAGTCTAAATCATGCGATAGGCGCGCACGATGACATCCTCACAGCATGCACACCGGCTGTGTGTGGACTCGGGTCTGCGGCTGAGTCCGCGGCCGGGTCCGCGGTTGGCGGGTTCGGTGCTGGGTCCGCGGCCGGGCCCGGGGCTGAGTCCGCGGTCGGGTCCACGGCTGGCGGGTTCGGTGCTGGGTCCGCGGCCGGGCCCGGGGCTGAGTCCATGGTCGGGTCCGCGGCTGGCGGGTCCGGTGCTGGGTCCGCGGCCGGGCCCGGGGCTGAGTCCGCGGTCGGGTCCGCGGCTGGCAGGTCCCCCCCCCCCCCGTTGACAATCGTGCACCCCCCGTCGACAATCGCGCATCCCCCCAAACGCGCCAAATTTTGTTCCCACTCCAGCCCTGGTCCCCACCACTTCTAAAACCAAACTGACGCCCTTGATGATGGGCTTTTATTTTTTTAGATTACTCGCCAGAGTGGCGAGTGGTCTTCATAAATTACTCGACAAATACAAAAATTACTCGCATTTGGCGAGTAAAACAGCTTAATTTCAACCCCTGGTTCCGTGGCATGTTTGTGGCTCTTAAGAAGTGATACACACAAGCATAACAAGCATTAAAATAATTAAAATTGTAAGTTGGAGAGCCGTATATTGGCCAAGAGCCGCATGCGGCTCGAGAGCCGCGGGTTGGCCACCCCTGAGTTATAGGTTCAAGTAGGTCTTGTTGGCATTCTGGAGCTTTATGCTGTGGCAACCCGGCTCCGGCACAGAGCCCCAGGTGGCCGAGGGAAAAGGTAGTGGATGGAGTGTACCGCCCATCTCCCCCAGCCGGCGCCAGTGAGCACATTAGCGTCTGCCCCACTCAGCGCAATGGGTAACATCTGCGAGGGAGAAAGAAGGCATGCAAACGAGGGACGCGGGGGAGGTACAAAAGAAAAGCCACTTCTCCAAACTGGGGACCGGTGTGTGTGTTGCAAGAAGCAGAACGCCTCCTATACAGGGAGCGCTTCGAGAGGGACCGGACAAGCAGCGGTTTAACACCCGGGACGATCCACCAAAGCTGGCCTGGAGAGAGGACGGACCGGACGCCGTGTGCAGGGATACCTTCCTGGCTACAACTACCCTAGGGAGAGTAAGACGGCGACCACGATCCCCAGACAGTAGACACCGGTCGTACATAGGAGGAGACCGGCGTTGTTTTTTTTCTTTTTTGGTTGGTCGCAGGCCAACTCTCATAATCTTTTTGTTTAATAAATTCGCCGACAAGGCTTGAATAGACACTATCTTGTTTTATTTGAACGTAAAACGGCAGTCTCTGGGAGTCGGGCTACCACATATGGTGGAGAATGCGGGCAGCTCGTCCCCGCTACGGATTAACGGAGTGAACGAAAATCTCCGATGCAGAACCCCGAAGGAGCCGCAGCTGCGGTCGCGACCCAGCGTCAGCAGCGGGTCAAGCGCTGGCCGCCGCAGCACAGAGAGACACAGCCGACAGCCTAGCCCTCCTCCGGGAGGCGGTCCTACATCTCGCTCGCAGGCAGCGCGCAAACCCCCGATATCCGCACCCACAAGCCGCCTCACCAAGCTCGGACCGGAGGACGATGTTGAGCCCTACCTGGAGGTCTTCGAGAGGACGGCCAGGAGAGAGAGCTGCCGGAGGACCAGTGAGCCCACATCTTGGCACCCTTCCTCACCGGACCCACTCAGCAGGCGAGCCAGGATTTGACGCCGGATCGGGCCAGTCAGTACCCGGCCCTGAAACAGGCGATCCTAGCATACTACGGTCATAGCCTCGCCGCCCGGGCCCAGCGTTTTCATGACTGGCGGTTTGACCCCAGAGGTGCCGTGTGGACCCAGATCTCACACCACGGCCGGCTCATCAGGAGGTGGCTGGCGGCCGACGACGGTCCGAGCATCCTGGATAGGGTGTTGATCGACAACACCATCCGCCAGCTCCCGCCGGACGCCTGGGGCCACGTCCTCGCCCATGACGGCCATGCCAGGGAGACAGTGAGTAACCTACCTCACCCCCACTTCAGCACCAGGGCGGGCCTACTTTATCGGGTAGTAGAGAAGGGGGGAGTTGTGATAGAGCAGTTGGTGGTGCCCCGCTCCTACGTAAGCAAGGTTCTTTTTATGGCCCATTCCCACGTATTAGGGGCTCACCTGGGCATGGACAAGACCAGGGACAGGATCCTAGATCGTTTTTACTGGCCCGGGGTTAAGAGGGATGTCACCCAGTACTGCCAGGTGTGCCCAGAGTGCCAGCGCACTGCTCCGAGACCCACCACTAGAAACCCTTTGATCCCTATGCCCATTATCGAGATTCCCTTCAACCGGCTGGCGCTAGACATTGTGGGGCCGCTCCCTAAGACCAGCCGAGGACATCGGTATATATTGGTGATGGTGGACTATGCCACCCATTATCCAGAAGCCCTGCCCCTCCGCTCTGCCACCACTAAGGCAGTAGCCAGGGAACTCATGATGCTGTTCAGTCGGGTAGGGATAGCCCAGGAGATATTAACAGACCAGGGGTCATGTTTCATGTCACGTGTGCTAAAAGAGCTCCTCAGTCTCCTACAGGTCAAGCAGCTGAGGACCTCCGTGTATCAACCTCAGATAGACGGGCTGGTGGAGAGGTTCAACAAAACGCTCAAGCAGATGCTCAAAAAGGCCATGGAGACGGATAGGAAG
This sequence comes from Merluccius polli, assembly GCA_030340625.1. NCBI lineage: Eukaryota > Metazoa > Chordata > Actinopteri > Gadiformes > Merlucciidae > Merluccius > Merluccius polli. Next base: position 282,598 of record JAOPHQ010003980.1, read on the forward strand.
AACTGGGACCAGCTCCTCCCTTATGTACTCTAAGCAGTCCGCAAGGTACCCCAAGCCTCCACGGGATTCTCACCCTTTGAGCTGCTGTATGGACGGAGACCAAGGGGACTACTCGACCTGGCCAAGGACGCTTGGGAGAGCCAACCCTCCCCACATCGCACCCTGGTGGACCACGTGGAACAGGTGAGGGAACGCATGGCGCAGGTCTGGCCCATAGTCCAGGGCCACCTCCAACAGGCCCAGCAGGCCCAGGCTCGGGTTTACAACCGAGGTGCCCAGCTGCGCGTCTTCCGGCCCAGGGAGATGGTCCTGGTCCTCATCCCGACTGCCGAGTGCAAATTCCTGGCCAAGTGGCAGGGACCGTATGAGGTGGTCGACCGGGTGGGGGAGGTCAACTACCAGGTGCGGCAACTGGGGCGCAAACCCACCCAGTTATACCATGTGAATCTGTTGAAACAGTGGCAGGCCGGGGCGTCCACACCAGTCCCAGCTCCTTTGGTCTTGGTCACCCGGCGCGGCGTACCAGAGGTCCCGGTGGGAAAAGACCTCAGCCCCGCCCAGAAACAGGATCTGGACGAAGTCATCTTACAGCACCAGGACGTCTTCTGGTGCCCGGAAGAACCACAATCGTCCAGCACGACATCAGGACAGCGCCGGGTGTCACGGTGCACGTCCCCCCATACCGGGTTCCGGAAGCCCGGCAGATCGCCATCCGGGTGGAGGTCGCCAAGATGCTCCAGCTCCGTGTCATAGAGGAGTCGCACAGCGCCTGGTGTAGCCCAGTCGTCCTGGTCCCCAAACCCATCGGGTCTTTTCGTTTCTGCAACGACTTCAGGAGGCTGAATGAGGTATCGGAGTTCGACGCCTACCCCATGCCACGGGTCGACGAACTGATAGAGAGGCTCGGTCCCGCCCAGGTCCCTCACCACCCTGGCCCTGCCCCACCACCAAGAAGCAGGTGAAGTCCTTCCTGGGTCTCGTAGGCTACTACCAGAGATTCATTCCCGGTTTCGCCACCCTGGCCAGCCCCCTCCACAATCTAACGCGGAAGGCTCTGCCAGACCGCGTAACCGGGTCGGAAGCAGCCGAGGGGGCTTTCAGTCTCCTACGGCGAGCCCTCTGTTCGGAGCCTCTGTTGATAACCCCAGATTTTACTCTGCCCCTGATTGTGCATACAGACGCCTCAGAGGTGGGGCTGGGAGCGGTTCTATCCCAGGCCCGGGCCGGAGAGGAGCATCCGGTGACCATGCCAACGCCGATGCCCTATCCCGCCGCGACGCCTGTCTCTGGTCGGTCAGAGGCGGCCCGAGGCTTCATCCAGGGGTGGAGGAGTGTGGCAACCCGGCTCCGGCACAGTGCCCCAGGTGGTGGATGGAGTGTACCGCCCATCTCCCCCAGCCGGCGCCAGTGAGCACATTAGCGTCTGCCCCACTCGCACGCACAATGGGCAAAATCTGCGAAGGAGAAAGAAGGCATGCAAACGAGGGACGCGGGGGAGGTACAAAAGAAAAGCCACTTCTCCAAACTGGGGACCGGTGCGTGTGTTGCAGGAAGCAGAATGCCTCCTATACAGGGAGCGCTTCGAGAGGGACCGGACAAGCAGCGTTTTAACACAGGGGACAATCCACCAAAGCTGGCCTGGAGAGAGGACGGACCGGACGCCGCGTGCAGGGATACCTTCCTGGCTACAACTACCCTAGGGAGAGTAAGACGGCCAGGCCCCCAGCAAAATGGACATGGAGGCCCAACACCGGGGGGGTGTTGGGCCCCCCCCGCACGCAAAGCCTACAGGAACCACAGCATAGCCATACAGTTTAAGTTCACCCACACTTTATATAAATAAATTAATTTGAATACTCAAATACTGCTGTTGCATATACTGTGCATAACATTTGAACATTTTGAACATTTGAACATTTGCAAAAACAAACACCACCGTACCATAAAATCCAATATACATAACAAAAAGTGCACAATAACTAAATCCAACATACTTAAAAAAAAACACACACACACGTATACATACATAAATACATACATACATACATACATACATACACACCCACATTAACATTTTTCAGTTCTCACAAATTCAGAAAATAAAACACTGCCATCTTATGCAGAAAAAGGATGCATTGTTCACAAACAACCTATAAAGAGTGCAGGTTGTGTAGTAATTTAAAAATCCAACATAAATACAAGTACACACACACACATAAGATTAAGGCCGTCATGTGCAAATTATCTAAAACTGCTGTTTGTGAGCCTTGGCTTCAGCAAAGGCAACCACAATGTCCTCCATGTCCAAAGACCGGCGAACATCACGCTCAATTGACGTAAGTGCCAGTCCTGTGAGCCTTTCTTGGCCCATGGTGGAACTCATGTAATTTTTTATCAGCTTCAAAGCTGAAAAGCTCCTCTTACCAGAGGCCACTGACACAGGGAGAGTCAGGAGTAGACACAAAGCAATGCTTAAATTACTGTACAAATCCTGTAGCTTCTCACTGTATATGTAATTTAGCATGTCATATGGGGAAGTGGCTACATGGTCTGGAAAAGTGTAGAGAGATGAATTGATCTCAAGTGCCAAGTCATCAGCATCAATGTCATGGAGGGTTTGTTCCAATTTTTTGCATCGTTCATGAAGCTTTCCATTCTTTATTGTCTGCTTCATGTTGTCCTTTGAGAACAGAAAGTCATAAAGGTCATAAACACCTTTCAATCTTGAAAACCTGTCACTTAGGCTTCTGAGGGCTGTGTCAACCATGGGCAGAAAGAAGTCTCTTCTGTAAGTCTCGTCTGGAGTAGACTTTCTAGTAGAGTTTCCTCTGTACCTTCGTATAGAGACTGTCTTTTCTTTTGATGCTGCCTTTTCTCAGGAAGGGTCATTTCCATATCCAGATCTTCTGCAATGTCTGTTGCATCAGTTTGACAGGAAGCAATCCCATTTTCCCTGAAGTCTTCAAGGTAGCCTTTTACTCCTTCTGTTTCTGATCTAAGTGTTTCCATGGAAACATTTGGACTTTGTAGATCTGGTACAAAACATTGTACCAGGTCATTGTGCAAAGCAGAAAAGACCAGGTCTTCAACTCACCATGTAAGCTTTTAGCAGTGGACATGGTCTCTGAGTCCCCCTTCTCTATAGCAAACGTCTGGAGTGCAGACAATGCATCCAGGATCTCTGGTAACTGGTATCGCACCACCTTCACGGAGTCAATCCGAGCCTCCCATCTTGTTGTTGATAAAGGTTTTAAAGTGAGCTGATTTACATGTTCCTTTAGAACTGCCCAGCGTTGCACAGAGGAACTGAATAAGTTATAGAGTCTTTGCAACACACCAAAGAAGGAGATGGACAGCACTGAGGACTTGGCAGCATCTGCCACAACCTGGTTAAGTGTATGACTGCTGCATGGAATGCAAAATGCTTTGCTGTTCAATTGCAAAATTCTTGCCTGAACACCCTGTTTATGGCCCATCATATTGCTGCCATTGTCATAAGACTGACCATGGCAGTCAGAAAGACTCAGGCTGTGTTTCTGCAGGTGGTCAAGCAGGACTTCAGTCAGGCCCTTACCAGTTGTGTCTTCAACATCTAAAAATCCAAAGAAATGTTCTGCAATGGACACAGATGGTTCGCAATTCACAATTCTAAGAACAATGGAAAGCTGTTCCTTATGACTGACATCAGGAGTGCAATCCATGATAACAGAGTACTCATAATCTCTTCCAGTACCTTGTTTCCAATTAGTGCAATTATTTCATTTTGAATGGTTCCACTCAAGTAATGCACTCTTGCCTCTTTGTTTTGTATCCTTCTTATGTGTTCACTCATAACTGAATCGAACTGTGCCATCAGTTCAACTTGTGCCAAAAAATTCCCATTGTGAGGGTCATACAACTCACTTGTGGTCCCTCTTAAAGCCTGGTTGCGTTCTGCTAAGTGACAAATTATGGCAATCACTCTCCTTATGACACCTTTCCAATGCTCAATCTCGATCCGCATCAAGTCCTGTTGTCTTTGATCTATGTTTGTATTGGTTTGCAGTCTCCTCTGCAGCTCATGCCAGTTTGTCATATTTTCACGATGCCCCTTTGAATATTCGTGTTCTTTTAAATGATGAGCTAGGTTCCTCCATGTACGGAAGCCACAGTTGCTTAAGGCATTGTCACGCTTCCCAAAAACAGTGCAGGCGAAACAGAACACTGAGTCTGTGCTCATGGAATATAACATCCATGATCGAAGAATTTTCTCCCCATTTTTCATGCTTCTCATGTAATTGTCTTTTGTGAATCTTCAAGGTGGATTCTCAGAATTTTGGGGGAATACAATGTTTGTGACTTGAACTGGTCCTTTTTTAACAATTTGACAGCGCACACTATCAGTCAGGTCTGCTGGCCACTGTGCAGGGTCATCAGCTATAATTACAGTGCTTGTGGTACCTTGAGCTGTAGAGGTAACCTCAGTGTTGGGAAGTGGTGCAGACTCAATTTCTGTTCTGGATGCAGTGTCTTCCACTGTGAGAGATTCTATTGACAGTGTAGCTGGGGAAAAATGTTTTTATTAATATAATCCACTGTTCAGGTACAGAATGCATCACTGAGTGTCTGACACCTAGACATTTGACAGGCACTACTGTATATTCAAAATTCTGAAATGTCCATGGGCAAAAGTGACTGGTATTTACACAGTTTGGTGGGAATTCAATAGTGATTTGCACTGTTTTTTTCTAACAATATGACAGAACACACTACACATCAGTTTAAACTCTGGGCTGTGCAGGATATCAGCTATAATTATAGAGCTTGTGGTACCTTGTGCTATAGAGGAAACATCTGTTGATGTTGAGGAGGCCATGGCACCACTGGATCGGCTCTCTTCCATGTCAGCTTCTTCCTCATGAATGGGAGATGAAGTTGATGGTGTAGCTGGGAAAGTAATTGAAAAAAAATCTGAAATTACCTGTGAAGTACGTTTGACCATTTCACTGTTAGCATATTGGAAGAGATCATTATTAACAGCTCAGCTCCGTGAGAGAAATTTAAGCAAAGCACCTTGAGGGAGAAAGAAAAGATATGTTAGCATTTCCATATTTTGATATTTAGAAGGGATGCAGCTGCTTTCACAACTACCAATGACTAAAAACATCCCAAGCTAATGTTATACATTGACCTAGGCCTACTTGTAGCTTAACGTAACATTTAAGCATTCTGTTGTTTGAGAATTAGACAGACGCACCTGGTGCTTTAAAGACAGTAAACAGCTGGCGTGCATGAATACTACTAGACATGAATGTTCCAGTCTGCTTTGATGCACGGAATTTATCGTGTGGTTTTCCTAACCCCCATTTGGTAAATAGATTATCACGGTGGAATAGTTAGTATAGCAGAGAAGCTATGCCACTTTAATCAAAACCTATTGCAAAGCTAGAGCAATGTCATGTCATTAAATACGATAAACAGTGATTCTGGAACAGATCTGCGTCTTCCTTATCCCGGTGAGACACCCGATTTGGTTCCCACATTGGAATTCCTGTTCCCCCTATGCTTTAACATGGAAGCTCTAGTCGGCTAGCGAAGGCTACCCGAAAACGAGGCTGACAACATTCAGTAACATGGTAACAACACATTAAGTTTAAAGCAGTTGCGTAAAGGGAACAGGAATGTTAATAAACATATTACAGTATGAAACCATATCCCGTGCATTCGAAAAAAAAGTTGCACTAAACTGTTCTAGTTTGTTACAAGCAGCATTGGCCGTCAGGCAGGTAACAAACATTTTTTTGCTAGCCTACCTGCTGCGAAACCATTTGTACAAGACAAGTAGAGCTATTTTATCCAGTGTAATTTATCACTTGCCACTATCTTGTTTTTTCTTATCCTCCTCTAACTTTCTCTTCTTTCTTTTCTGGCTTCCAGACTCATAACTCCGCTTCATGATGACTGCCGAGGTTTTGTATTTTCACGAATAGAGATCACGAACCTGGCGGGCTGGCTAATGTCAGCGACTACGACTAGTCGAGTCAAGTCGACTACTGAGAGGGGCCCGCTTGAGGGGATCCCGATAACAGTGTCATTGCACTTTACTGCATTGACTATCAATGGGGCACTCACACAGTTTGTCGTTACATTTTATTCATAACCAGTCGTTGTCTTGGGGCCCCAGGCCAGCTCGGGGCCCCAAGCAATTGCTTGGTTTGCTTGCCTTCTCGCGACGGGCCTGAAGATGGCGACCATGATCCCCAGACGGTAGACCCCGATCGTCCATAGGAGGAGACCGGCATTGCCGGGAACATTGTCTGACATTTCCTCGCGGCTCATGGAGCCAGCGTTTTTTTTTCTTTATTGGTTGGTTGCAGGCCAACGCGCATTATCTTTTTGTTTAATAAATTCGCAGACGAGGCTTGAATAGACACTATCTTGTTTTATTTGAACATAAAACGGGAGTCTCTGGGAGTTGGGCTACCACAATGCGTCCATAGAGCATAGTGTATATGTCGTGCATCGCGTCATCCTGGTGCTCGTCAGCCACTTTCCTTAACATGTCACCGATTGTCTTTGTGAAGCGGGTGATGGCGTTTTTAGAGGACCAATCGCAGCCCTTGCCGTCTCCGTTGTCCGTTGACGGAGTGACGGACACTTAACAAATATTTCATGCAGCCGGAGATGACGGAGAGATTCTCCGACAGGCTCTCCGGCGACATAGAGGGCTCTCCGTAACCGACTTAGAGCACTTTACGCAGGAGTATAAATTAGGCTTTAGGTATGGACGTGGAGGTGGTTGTCTGTGACAGTTGGCGTGAAGAATTACTCTTAATTCTTAATTTCATTATGAATTTATTTAATATTCAATATTCAATACACACACATTGAAGTGTAAAACAAGAAGGGCTTATAGCCTCATGAAAAAAGAAAAAAACATGATTGCATAACACTGGATATTTTCAATGTCCTGCTGTGCGCATGCGCTGGAGTATTCACCCTTATTTGTCTTTTTGGATTTGTTATGTGGTCAAACGTGTCTTAAAAGTAATATTTTTAAGACTTTTGCAAAAAGAGTTCTGCTTTTGTACCAAGTCACATCTTCCTTCCCTAAGACAAAAGCTGCTTTTACACTCAGGAACCAGGGTCTAAATTACGTTTGGGGGACATTATTTTACCCCCCAAAAAATGGGGGGGTAGTACTTTCCAAAAGTACAGTTACTTTGGGGGTCGAGGACTCTGCATACTGACTGTTTGTTTTTTGTTTACTTCGATCAACATGGAGAAGAAAGCCTACAACAGATGGACCGACGATCCATTTGCAAAGCAGTAAATCACAATCAACTGCAGCCAGGCGCGCGGGAACCTCTTTTTGACCAGGGGTGCTGAATAACAAAATAATGAAGAATGTCCAACGATTTCTCCCCCCTATACATGTTTTGGATTTTGACTGCTAAATACGTAATTTTAGCGTTGTGTACGGTTGAGGGTGAGACGTTTTAGAAATGTCCTTTGCAGCCACAAAATTCCAACTAACTAACTAGCCATTCTCTTCAGGGTAGATGCAGTACACGTTATTGTCCGCGAACCTAGCAGAGGCAACATTAACCCTACTCTAGATTTCACCTTTCAAATAAACCAACACCGCTGTATAACGATCATTTTGTTCATTTGTTATGCAATTTACAATACATTAACATTGATTCATAGCCTTACACACTGCCATTACCTGATATAAAATGATCACTGCAGATCCGAAAACGATTTAAGTTCATGGTACAGTCTTCTCTCAAGAATATTATTCAAGTATAATATTCAAGTATGTCACGTTTTAATGTCATTAATTTCATTGTCAAGCAATTTTATCATGGTCATACCAAACATCATAGAGTCTATACTCTCTGGGCATACTGTGTTAGCCTGTGCTTCGATATTATTTACTGTAGCTACAACAACAGCTCTCGGACGCTACCAACGAGTTTACCAACCACTCATGGGACTAGGCCAGTCAGTCTTGCGTAGCGACCCCTACTGATCGGGCAGAAAATTGCAATTCTATCTGTCACCACGACGGAGAAGTATATAGGCTCGAGAACGAAATTCCTATTGCATGTCGTAATGTTACACAAAACATATGCAATGAAAACAATCATACTTACAGGCATTGCCTTCACAGGGAACGGAATTATCTTCAAAACACCTTATTCTTCTTGCAGAATAACCAAATTTCCTCTTAACTGCGCCTGCCAACAGGGGGTGCTGCAGCACCCTCAGCACCCCCCCTTCCCGCGCCCTTGACTGCAGCACGACTCGAATCTCCTCCATGCTTACACAAATAATAATGCCTATCCAACCGATCGCTTTTTATGGTGTCATCGTTGTTGTATAGTCTTCTGCATTACCGCCACCTACTGGACTGGAGCTTTTTCATAAATCAGCGGACTAATTTGCCTAATCTTCACGGGTCTTTAGACAACAACGGACTGAAGGAGCCTTTTAGTTCATGAAAAGTAGTTCCTGGGACTTAAAGTTGTAGTTTGTGGCTGAAGAAGCGATTGCAGTCATGCTTCAGTGCTTTAAATGTTCATGTTTTGCTTTGACTGTGTTTTCACAGGCAGCTGGCTGAAGAGAGGCATCTTGTTCTTGGGCAGATTGTCTGTGACTGGCTTTGTTCGCTGCTCCAGCCGTTCTTCCACAAAAGGTATTGTACTGTTGTGCACCCATGGACTCCACCTTTCTCACTGTGTCTGAAACTGATGAATCCATATCTTTGGAGTCAAGCACCAGCAGATCATGACTCTTCAAGAAACGGGTTTCCCATCTCTGCTGAGCTGCAAGCACACACAGATGGAATTTTGTCCACATTACAATCTTACCTACACTGGCAAAAATTCTTCTTCTATGTATAATACTTCTAAAAATAGTAAACGTATACGTGTTTAGATTTATCTGACAATAATCAGATTACCTTTAAACTGAAATATTGTGTCTTACCTTCAAGAAAACCATTTCACTGTGGAGGTCACCGAACATGATCACAAAGTGGTTCTCACAAAGGGCATAGAGATGTCCGCAGCAAGAACAGGCACCTACCCAGGGTTCAGGTGATGAACTGCTGCACTGACAATGTCCATTGACAACATCTTCCCATTCACTCTGCAGCATTGGCAGTTTCCGGTGACACCCTGCTTTGCCATGACCGTGAATAAGGGCGTTTTCACACCTAGTTCGTTTGGAGCATTTGTTTCAAATCCTGGGGCATTTCTACCCCAAGTTCGGTTCGTTTGGGCATATGTGAACACAATCGTCGCACTAGGGTGCGGACTAAAACAAGCGCACTCTGGAGCGGTTCCTTTGCAGTGAGAATGCAATTCGACCCAACAGACCAAAACACTGACACAACAGATGATGAGTGGGTTGGCATAGGAATAGAAATTGTTGGGTGAATGTTATAGTATGCATTATTTAAAGCGCGCCTTCTCCTACTGAAGTGTCTCGAAGCAGCGTCCGTACATTATTTTCGAAACAAAGTCTGCTCTATTTTTGATGCGTTGTTCCGTGTTTTTCTTTTCAGAAGCAAACAGACTATAGATGTAAAAATGCCCTAAGTCTCAGGGGCGGTCTCTATACCGTGTTGGGGTCTTCTGCAAAAGAGACTTCTTCAGCCACACGACAATGTTGTTTATGAAGAGGTGCCTTTGGCCTAATAGAAGGAATCTCTGTATGGCTGTCCTTTTGATTTTATCGATAAATGTTTGCTTTACTGATCATTTTGAACCGACAAAATGCATATTTTCTCATGCTAATTTTTATTGCAAAGTCGGCCTTAAATTGTATTAAACGGTGGCATTAGAATGTCTTAAAAAGTCTTACATTGAACTTGCTGCTACCTGTAGACACCCTGTTACATGGAGCTTTTTAACATCATGTGTAAGTGGGCATCATCACAAGAGTGTTTCCTGACAAATGTCACGCCAATGAGAAAGAGGTGCAACAGTGTGTTATGTAGTCTTTACCATCTAATACAATATAATTGGATACATGCAAGGTAGACATCAGTTAGTGTAATAACCTCAGGAATGAGCCAACTTAGTAACATGTTTGATTTGTCCTTTCCTTTATGTAAGTTTGTGTTGGTTGTTGGTTTTTTTTGCTGATGGAGTTGTGAACATGCCAAAGGGTCGGCATGTGGTTTTATGGCCATACCTGGAGGAGTCGCAACAGCATTGCGTTTGGAGATCTCCCATATTGGTGATAATCCACGCACTCCAGTTGTGGTTTGCCAACTTGCTAAGGGGAACAACATCACCTCAAGTCGCATGTGGCGTTGTAGATGCCACGGGGTTCTTGGTAGGGGAATAACTCGCACTGCTTCACGTTTTAGACACGTTTTATTAATACACACAATATGCGATTAAGCACACTAGCGTTGCCACGGGCCCAGCTCTGGCTCCGTCGGCCACCCGTCTGTCTGGGTCCGGTCCTCCCGGGTCCAGCATGCTACTGCGTTATAAAGAGAGAGAGTGATTAGTTTCAATGGAACACAGGTGTGCCAATCACTCTCACCTGGCGCGGCTCTCCCGAGGCCCCTCCACAGCTCCCCCTTGCGGCTGATGCACCACGCCCCCCCACATACCTCCACCACCTGATTTAGGCCGGGGAGCCATCTGGCCTAACTCCCCCCCCCCCCCCCTCCCCATGGGAACGGGAAAGGAAGTCGGCCACAGCCGTCTGCGCCCCCGGCCTATGGATCACCCGGAATTAAATGGCTGCAGTGCCAGATACCACCGGGTGATCCGGTTGTTAACGTCTTTCATACGGTGGAGCCACTGGAGGGGAGCATGGTCCGAGCAGAGGGTGAATGGGCGCCCCAGCAGGTAATACCGCAGGGCATCGACCGCCCACCGGATGGCCAGGCACTCCCTCTCCACGGTGCTGTACCTGGCCTCCCTTTCGGAGAGCTTCCGGCTGATGTACAACACCGGGCGGTCGAAGCCCTGTATCTGCTGGGACAGGACGGCCCCCAGCCCTCTGCCCGACGCATCAGCCTGCAAGACAAAAGGGAGAGAGAAGTTAGGTGTGTGGAGGAGGGGCTCCCCACAGAGGGCCTGCTTTACCCTCTCAAGCAACTCCTGGCACTGCTCCGTCCACTGGACCGGATCTGAGGCACCCTTTCGGGTGAGGTCGGTTAAGGTGCTGGTCAGCTCCGCGAAGTCTGGAATAAATCGCCGGTAATAGCCGGCCAGCCCCAAAAACCGCCGCACCTCTTTTTTTGTCTTGGGCCTTGGGCAGGCTGCAATCGCTGCTGTCTTATCTACCTGCGGACGCACCTGCCCGCCGCCCAAGTGGTACCCCAGATACCGTACCTCCCTCCGTCCAACTGCACACTTCTTCGGATTGGCCGTGAGCCCCGCCTGCCTCAGTGACTCGAGCACCGCAGCCACCTGCTGCACATGCTCCACCCAGGTGCCACTATGGATGATCACATCATCCAGATAGGCGGCAGCATATGCAGCATGTGGACGCAGCACTCTGTCCATGAGGCGTTGAAATGTGGCTGGGGCCCCGAACAATCCGAACGGAAGTGTGACAAATTGGTACAAACCGTACGGAGTGGAGAAGGCCGTTTTCTCCTTAGACTCTGGAGATAAGGGAATCTGCCAGTAGCCTTTGGTTAAATCCAGCGTCGTAAAAAAACGAGCCGTGCCCAGGCGATCCAGGAGTTCGTCCACCCGGGGCATAGGATAGGCATCAAACCGTGAAACCTCATTCACCTTGCGATAGTCCACACTGAATCGGATAGACCCATCCTTCTTGCCCACAAGAACGATGGGGCTACACCAGGCACTGTTGGACTCTTCTATTACCCCCATCTCCACCATGGCTTTCAATTCTGCCTGAACCACTTTTCTCTTGTGCTCAGGTAACCGATAGGGCCGTGAACGCACCGTCACACCCGGGTGAGTCTCAACCCGGTGTTGAATAAGGCTTGTGCGTCCCGGCCGGGGGGAGAACACATCCGCATAACGTTGCTGCAACATGTCTATGTCTGCTCTTTGGGACGGTGAGAGCTGGTCCCCACAAAGGAGCGAGGCAGGATTGGTCGATTTTAGTACCTCCGGCCCCAACTCATCTCTTTCTGCAATTGCCGTCACCAGAGAAACAGGCTCCGCCTCTCTCCACGCTTTAAGGAGGTTGAGGTGATAAATTTGTGTCGCCCCTCCCCTGTCCGAACGCACAATCTCACAGTCAACGTCACCCACTCGCCGTGTGACCACAAAGGGTCCTTGCCACTTGGCGAGTAATTTGGAGTTAGACGGGAGCAATACAAGCACTTTATCTCCCGGTGAAAATTGTCTTAGCCTAGCTCCTCTGTACAGCCGCTGCTGCCGTTCCTGGGCCTGTAGCAAATTCTCACGTGATAACTGTCCTAGTGTGTGGAGTTTTGCTCTCAGGTCCAGGACGGACTTACTCGGGTTCGGACCCTCCTCCCAGCTTTCCTTAACCAGGTCCAAAACCCCACATGGTGTCCTGCCAAACAGTAGCTCAAAGGGAGAAAATCCCGTGGAGGCCTGGGGTACCTCGCGCACTGCAAACAACAGAGGGTCTAGCCGCCTATCCCAATTACGACTATCCTCATGCACAAACTTATGGATCATGGACTTCAAAGTCTTATTCAGGCGCTCCACAAGGCCGTCCGTTTGGGGGTGGTATATCGTGGTTCGAATTGACTTGATGCCCAATAATCCATATAGTTCTCCCAGTGTCCGTGACATAAATTGTGTGCCTTGGTCAGTCAGGATCTCTTTCGGGATCCCGACTCGGGAGATAACTTGAAACAGTGCCTGCGCCACACTCTTTGCGGAGATGGTGCGCAGCGGCACTGCCTCCGGATATCGCGTAATCCACGAGAACTAACACAAAGCGATATCCGCGTGCGCTCCGGTGAAATGGCCCGTTGAGGTCCATCCCGATGCGCTCGAACAGCACCTCCATTAGAGGTAATGGCCGCAGCGGCACTCTCGGGATGGCCGGCTGGTTAACCAGTTGGCATTCGGGACAAGACGCGCACCAGCGGCACACATCTGCCCAAATGCCTGGCCAATAGAATCGGGCCATTACCCGGTTCAGTGTCTTCTCATACCCCATATGTCCAGCCATTGGGTTATAATGAGCCGCCTGGAAAACTATTTCCCGGCGGCTCTTCGGTACCACCAACTGTGTAGTTAATTCCTCTGTCTGAGTGTCACAACTCACTCTGTATAGTCTGTCCCTACGCAATGAAAAATGAGGATACGTTAACGCTGCGTCAGGGCGCACCATGTGACCATCAATTCTTATCACTTGGTCAAAGGCAAAGCGTAGAGTATCGTCACGAGACTGCTCGAGTGGAAAATCCTCCATGGAGTCGAACACGGGAACCCGCGGAGCCTCCTGTGAAGGCCCCGCCGGCTCCCCCTCCCCGTCTGCAGTGTCAGACGACCTCACGTCACCGCTGAGCACAGCGCACATATCCCCTGTCCCTGTCGGCCGTAAACGCACCCCCGCACACTGTCCCACTAACCTATCAAACCCTGGCCAATCAGTATCCAGAATCAGGGGATGCATCAGGCGGGAGCTAACCGCTGCCTTTACACTATGCTTTTTCCCCTTAAACTGAATTTCCACCAGTACTACAGGGTATGTGTGAATATCCCCATGCACACACCTAATACCCACACCTCCCGCCTCTATCAAAGCCCCGGGCTGAATCAGGTTCTGATGAACGATAGACTGCATGCAGCCTGAGTCCACCATCGCCCGATGTGTACCCCCCTGAATCCTTACCGGAATGCTGTACGTCCCCCCTGGACCGGGGGAGGGTGCTGGAGGGCCGACAACCCGGATCACTTGGCCCACCTCCATGAGTGGGCACTCACCTCGGAAGTGTCCGAGTTGTCCACACCTCCAGCACTCCTGCCCTGCCGCCTGAGGAGCCCTCTGTGGATCAAGAGCCGCCCCTGTAGCGGCTGGACCCTGGGGAGGAAAAAAGAGAAGGAGGATTAGTGCGGGGGAGAGGGGAGGGCCGATTATTGATATAGGTAGTGCGGGGTCTGGGGAATGGTCGAGTGGGTGTATAGTGCGGGGGACCCGACGTGGGTCCTCTGTGGGGTGCCGGCGTGGGCCCTCCCGGAGAGGCCGGCCGGCCCTCCTGTGCCCGGAGAGGACGGCCAGATGGTCCTCAGCCAAAGTGATGGCCCCGGCTAGGTCCGCCGGGCGGTGACAAAGCACCCAGTCCGAGGTGGCGGCTGGGAGCCCCTCCACGAACTGCTCCAGGACGATCTTCTCCAGCATTCTTCCCTCGTCGGCGGACCCCCCCGGTTGCAGCCACCTGGTCCCCGCGTCCTTCAGCTGCTGCGCGAAGATAAACGGCCGCTCGGCGGGCCCCAGCTTGCTCCCCCGGAACCGGCAGCGATGGTCCTCCGCCGAGCCCCAGTCGGTCGAGGACCGCCCGCTTGATCTCCCCGTACTGTCCTTGGGAGAGGGCGGGCAGGCCGAGCGCCGCAGTTTGCGCATCCCCCGACAGCAGGGGAAGCAGCCGCACGGCCCACTCCGCCACCGGCCAGCCGCATGCCACCGCCGTGGCCTCGAACATTTCCATAAATGACTATGGATCGTCTTGCGCTGCCATTTTATGGATCGTTCAGTCCGGTGAACGAGGGGGCCGGCGCCGCTACCCCTGCCCGACTCACCATCACTTCCATCAACTGTGTCTGCCTCTCCGCCTGGCCCTGGAGGGCCGCCAGCTGCTGTCGGCTGAGGATCGCCTGGTCCCGGCTCATCGCCGCCACCTCCGCCAGCATCTGGGCCAGCGTGTTCAGTGACTGTTGCGGGTCCATCCCTACTGTCCCTGTTCAGGTGCCAAATGTGGCGTTGTAGATGCCACAGGATTCTTGGTAGGGGAATAACTCGCACTGCTTCACGTTTTAGACACGTTTTATTAATACACACAATATGCGATAAAGCACACTAGCGCTGCCGCGGGCCCAGCTCTGGCTCCGTCGGCCACCCGTGTGTCTGGGTCCGGTCCTCCCGGGTCCAGCACGCTACTGCGTTATAAAGGGAGAGAGTGATTAGTTTCAATGGAACACAGGTGTGCCAATCACTCTCACCTGGCGCGGCTCTCCCGAGCCCCCTCCACAGCTCCCCCTTGCGGCTGATGCACCACGCCCCCCCACATCGCACTATTGAGGTATGTAAAATCTGGGTCTTATTAAAAGACATTGAATGGGACGCGTATACTATAACATTGCTAGGGGACGCAACAATGGCATGCCAGGTGTATTACTCAGGACCAAAGGAAGCACAGTGTCGAGTGTGAAATTGTTTGGATGAGCAGTTCTCGGAAAAGCTGACCAGCAATACTGGAGGCCAAGCAATCGGCCTATTCCAAACAGGCACCTTTTGAACAGGCACTGCAGTTCAAATAAAACTACTCAAACTACTAAATCTTCATTCTTTGTCCAGGATACAACGAGGACAGATTAAAAAAAAGGGTCAATATTGGATTTTTGTTTCCTGATGGAGAGTACTGAAATAAGCTCAAGGACTGGCATTTGACATAGCACATTTTGTTCTCGATGTGTGAGTAGTGTTTCTTACACTGTGCATTTGTAGCCAATAGTAGTTGGCAAACATGATTTAAAAGTATACAAATAGTGCACAATCTGAAAGTCTTTCACTGTGAGTGATTTAGGATGCATGCATGTCCCAAGCTGCAGCTACACTAGTAGCCGGCAAAGAAACTTTGGTGGGGAATTGTATAATTAATGTTTTGGTTGTTGAAACATATGTTTTGGGTTGATACATGGTGATTTGCGTACCATGTAAACATACAGCATACATCGTTTGAATTTGTGGGTAGGGAATTGTACAACAAAGGTTTTTTTGTGGTGTTTTGATGGAATAAAGTTTCCAAACATAATTTTGTATGAGGCACAGTTATTACACAAACATACACAGAACGGCTGAGAAGCCTTCACGGCTAACCGATTAAGGACAGGATGACATAATTTGAAAGACGTGTTAATATACATGACAGCATTTATCATCTTCCCCTTACACGTGTAGCCAGTCATGAAATGTCCCTCCTGGCTAGCAGTAGGGCAGGACAGGACTCCTGAACCCCTTCCTGGTCTTCAATTAGGTTAGCTTGATATATAAGCCATACGGATCAGCCCTCTGTACGCTGCTTTTCCCCTCTGGTCCTAGGTGTGTCAGGTTGACTGCATACAATACTCTTGTAGGTGTATACTTTTATCTTTTAAGTTGAAGCATCGCTGCTGTGTGGTTTACCCTTGTTTACTATACTCTAGTTCCCGCATCATAGCAACTCCTGCTTTTGTGTGGTGAGCCGTCCATATGAGTATTGTTCAATAAACAGACAGGAGAGGTAAATGGCAATATTGTTTGCTTATATTATGCATTTGTTTGGCAGTGTGTGAACTAAATCTTTTTTTTTGTAAACGCTGACTGCCACTGCTGTTTGTTTTGTTGGTTATTTATCCAGTTACTTCACTTTTGATTTATTTATGTATAGTGTTTATTTATTTTTTCTTAATCTCTATGCCTTTCCATTGTATTCCCCTTAGGAGATTGAACATTGCTGTCACGCTAGTGTCCTCTGTCTCTATAGGAGTGCAATAGAGACGGTGGAGGGCGAGGCCGTCAGGACAGTGGAGGGCTTAATTTTGTTTGCACTTCCTTCACAATTTGCATGCTTTCCCTTGTTTTTGTTTGCTTTGCAGTGTGTGTGTGTGTGCATGTTGGGCACTGGAGTGTGGTGAGTGTTCTGTCCCAGCGTAAATATTTCCCCCCAACTGTCAACAGCTACGATCATTCGCTTTTTGCACTCCCTGTTCTGGTAATGCAGCCTGTTTTATATTTTAGTCCAATTTGATAAATAAATCTGTTTTTATATCTTCAATTTTTTCTTTTCCAAATGCTAAACCATCTAAATAAATCCTGTAATCTTGATGGAATTCATACAGCATCCGCAAAACACTCCAACAGTTTGCTGTTAGTGGTTGAAATTTCCCTTAAAACTGCTACTTCTTGTGGAAACGGACGTCACTCTGAACATTATTTAGGCTACAATGTGTTATCTGATATGTATATCTTACAGTTTTTCTCGATTGCTAAAACACAAAACCTGGTTCCTGTAGCACAGACACCCAAACCTTTTCGTCATTCCCAGAAGCACACACACATTTCCCATAACCAAAAACACAATTCACCTGTTACCACACATGTCTCAATATTCAAAACACTTTCTGCAAAACCTTACACAAAAGTGGCCAAATAAATCATTCATTGCACTACGTGTTCATTCAGCAAACACATGCTCTCAATATAATTAACTCAAGTTATCATAACATAAACTCAGAGACCACACCCTTCTCAAGGTGAAAACACTCAGCCTGAAAACTGTTAACACACCAATCAGAATTGGGGGTCAACAAATAGAGCTTAGAGGCTCATGTCCTTTGGAACAATGGATCCCAACCATGCAGAGGTTGAGAGACAAGAGAGAGGAAGAGCAAGAGGAAGAGGGAGAGGAAGAGGAAGAGGAAGAGGACAGCAAAGACAAGTAATTTCTGATGAAATCCGTGCCACTGTTGTCACTGGCGTAACAACGTGATGATGGGCCCCGGTGCAAATAATATTTTAGGGCCCCCGCGGTTGTTGACCGGGGGGGGGGGGGGGGGAGGAGGCCCCCCGGCGTCTTCATGGGCCCCGGTGCATTGCACCGGTTGCACCGTCGATAGTTACGCCAGTGACTGTTGTTCATCATGTGGTGGTACATGGGAGGACAATGAAAGAAGCTGGCCAGCTATAGTCCAGCCAAACTTAAGCCGTTTCACAGTTGCATCCATTGTTCGTACTTTCAGGAGGGAAAACAGGTAATTTGCCTCATTGTCACTATGTATTGTATCACAGTACATGCACAGTAATGTTGTAGTACATATAGACTGAATATCCACCGTATGCTGTGTAGTTTTTACTACAGTATACTGTGCCACAGTACACCATAGGTCAGTAATGGTATTTTTTGCAGAACTGAGAGGCAGCCATCTATTCACGGCAAGTGCTGTGAATAAACCCTATTCTTGACATTTTGGTGGCAGTGTGTTGAATTAATCCCTCCTGTGTGTAACAAACACTAATGTAGTCTGTGTTTCGACAGCTTGTGTGTATTGTCTGAGGGGTAAAGACTGACTGGGACCCAGAAGTTAGATGTTTGGACGGTTGGGTGTGAGTTTTTAAAATTGTGTTTGAAGATTTGAAAAAATGGTGAGTTGTTCAAGGAATTGTGTCTTAGCAATCGAGAAAAACTGTAAAATGGCCGGAGAGCACTTGATATATGCTTTAGGTGACAATTTAATAACAGATGATGAGTTTGCATTACTCTCTGACACAAACAGGTCCAGCAATTTAGATTTGCCATATAGACAATATACACCTTTTAATCCCGATGACATGGAGGACGATGAGTGCAGAGTTTCAGGTGACAAAGATTGACATATCACTGCTGGGTGGAGGCTCTCGACATACCCGACGAGTTCATCTGCGAACAGAGAAGTGTGGTGGCTGGCAAAGAGGCGCTCTGCATGCTACAGAAGAGGCTGACATACCCATGCTGTTACAGCGACATGATGCAGAAGTTTGGGCAGCGACTAGTACCAGTCCTGTGCATGGCAACGAATTGCTTGCTAGATTTAATCTCTGATGTTCACCATCGCATAACTACAGAGTGGAACAACACTATATTAAACCCAGTCATTTTGCCAACATATGCTGACTGTATACATCAGATAGGCACCCCACTGGACTTTGGCTTCATAGACGGCACAGTACGACCTGTTGCGAATTAATAACATGTATCATCAGGCTGTAAAATATCTGCACATAGCCAGGAGTAGAAATAAATATACAAGTTGTAGTAACTGCACCTCAACACATGATGGCGCCAAACGATATACTGGAGGCGGCGCTTAGCGCTGGCCATTGTGCGGCATGGAGGCCACGCCTCCTGCCCAGTGAATACCGGCGGAACTTCCGCCGGCTCAAGTCAGATCACCCCAGGCAGCGCAAAGGAAGGAAGCAAAGCGACTGAGGATGCAACGCTTGGGGTCCTCCACGCAGCGTGATATACATATAATACCTCTCCTTCTGGTTCATTGTTAAATAACTTAAAGCTAAACAAATAAAGTGAGTTATAAGCGTTTCCTGTTGTCGGCAGCCTTCTTCCCCGGGACACAAACCCCACATTCTGGTGACTTCCCGACGTGATTCGGGGAAAGAGAGGCTTTATTTGGAACCTTGGAACTTTGGCCGCACTGCAGCATACGACTCATCAGCTCTGCCACATGGCGCCGTAACAAGAGGTAAGCAGTGCCCATTGCTCAGGCTAAAACTGCACATAGATAGATATAGGATTATTAGGTGACAGAGCTGCTAGCGTACGTTGTGGTAGAGCTTTGGTTCTTCGGTCCATAGTCGTTATAGTTAAGCCGACGTAAAATGAACAGGCGCTGAATACTCAAATTGGGATTGATTAAATTATATTAGTCGCCATTGTACGACAAATAGAAGAACCAAGAGGCCAGTACTGTATGTATTATTAAACCTCGGCACGGAGCCTGGGAGGCTAAAAAACTCGGGCGCGGGAGCTTTTAGAGTATAAAATTTAAAACTTAATACAAACTTGGGAATATAAAAACTCGGCGCGGGAGCTTTAGAGTATAAAAAAAAAAAAATAAAAAAAAAATAAAATAAAAAAAAAAAATTAAAAATAATAAAATAAAAAATAAAAATTAAAACTCAGTACAAAACTGGGAATATAAATTTGGGGCATAACCCCTAGAGTATAGGAGAGTGGAAAACGGAGAGCGATAGGGTACAGATCGCTACTAACATTGTTACTAACACTGTATTCTCAAAGAACTACGCTAACTTGCATGAAACACAATAACCCACGTTTGTGTACATAATCCTTTATGTGCTAACGCTTGCTAACTTTGCTAGGGTGCATCTTAGCTTTGTCTGCAGAATATGGTACATGTAACTGACGATAGCCCAACACGTGGGTTATCTCATATGGGTCTTTGTTCTTAACAAAAGCATGGTAGCATTAGCCACATAAGCTAACACGAGGGCCTAGCGGATATGCTAGGTATTTAGAACTGAAGATAGCCCACCACGGGGGGTGGTTTATGGCTCATTGTTCTCCAGGGGGGATGGTAACATTCCGGTGTTCTTAGCCATTTGGCCCAAGTGGAGGCTAATGGCTATGCTAAGTCTAGGGAGAGACGGTAAACACATCTATCTAACCTATAGACATATACCTAACAGTGCCCGTGGATTTGGAGCCCTTCCACATATGGGCACACACATAGTTGGGCATATACACAATATTAACTGGTAGGCCTAGTAACACAGCAGGGAGCATAGATTACAAATCCCTGTCAGCCATTTTGGGAGTCCCCAAAATGGCCCCCAAGACCCCCTACCCCTCGACCACCCTTACCCCCACCCAGACTACCCAGACTTTCCCCCTCCCCCGACGACTGACCATGAAGAAGGGGACAAAGGAATGGCGTTTGCCAGTCTGCGTTTGCAAGTGTGAATGAAGTTGTGCGCTCCTAGAATGCAAGGGGAGAAGGCAGAACGGAGCCCAATACAATAATTTGGTTTAATGTTATTATCTAGACATATACATTTATAAATAACTATGTTAACAGATGTCATTACTGTGATAAAAAGTGTTGTTGTGTAAAAACTGATTATTCATAAGCATCAACTTGTCAGTAATAGGAAGGTGTTAAAATTGACATTAACTCTTTGTTTTATTCTTTCCTTTAACCTTAAGAGAAGGAGGGGACCTCCATGCCCCTTCCAAAGAAAGATCATGAACACCTCTTTTTGTTTTTATTAATGATAAGAAATTATAAGGTTAACAAAGGAGGAAAGGGAAGTTGGACAGGACACAATGAGATGGGGACAGTAAGTGGTAATTCTTATAACAGGAGGATTTATTTAGAAAGACAGAGGGAAGTAGACAGAAGGATAGAAGAAGGGAAAGTGTAAGAAAGTTATAGAAGGTAAAGAGAGAAATGTGGTCTAGAGAGAGAGGGACAGAGCAGAGATAAAGCCGCAGGAGGTAATTTAGATAAGGAGATCTAACAAAGGAGGGAGGCATTATAGAGTTATGTAGGGGTTTACCTTATAATAGTAGTGGTAATAATGATAATAATAATAATAATAATAGACATAATGAAACATAACGAAGAAAGCAATGCGAACATTAGGACGGTTGAAGATCAGGTCAACTATGTATATATGTCTGTTATTTGTTTTTGTTTCCTGTTGATTTTGTTTTCTTTGTGTATTTGTTTTATACTTTTAACTGTTTGTGTGAGTGTTTTGTGCTTTATAGGACAAATAGCAGACCAACAGCTCAGTCACGTCACATGAAGCCCCGAACCCCTGGTACCCCCCTCATGAGTATTTGTGCATAAGATGGTTGATGGGCATAATACGGCCCTATCTGATAGTTTCATTTAAATCAGAAGTTATCTCCTCTACCACTCGTCCACAGTAGTCCAGAGGTCAACCAGCGCTGGGGACTAACAGTCCAGGGACTTTGCTCCCGCCTCAAGCGACGATATGGGAGTGTGGTAGAGTCATAACCTGATACACAGTGTAGGGGTGTAACAATTAATACAGTCAATTTTTGGGTTGCTCAGTTTACCTTCATAATGTGGTGTCCATTGTCTTGTTTTTATGTACGATGTTTTGTTTTTGCTCAATGATGCTGACCGTTGCTGAGGCTATGATTCTTAGATGGACCAGAGGGTTTTCACCTGGGACACACACACAGGTGCCATTTGATTATTAGAGGTGATTTGGGCGATGACAATGAGGGAATTGAGGTTGGTTTATTTGAGCCATATCCATTTTTAGTAAGCAAAACTATTCAATGATTGTGTGTGGATATATATATATATATATATATTCAATTTTAACTTCATTCACCATATACACCCATCGTTTGACTCACCTTTGTATGCAAGTTTGTTTTGATATAACTTTCACATATGGTTTGAACTACTTAGATTAGTAATGATATAAGACCATATAGGGTTAAGACATGCCTGATCTATAATTACATAATAAGAAACCACTGTCTACATATTGTTTGTTGTATTGTGTTAGATGTTTTCTTTGCAAAGATACTGGTTGGTTCTGGTCTCTCTTCCCCCAGGACAATGGAGGGGGGTCCATTAGAGAGAGGACAGTTGATCTGGGGTTCCTGCCCTAAATGGACTCAAACTCATATTTGGACATTGAAATGGACCGCATACACAAAATGAACAGCAGGAACATTCCTGTTACCAGCGGTTGATAAGTTTCATATTAGGAGGCAACATGGCTGACAGTCTTATCTGAATGTGATGTGTTTTTATACACTATATTTTTAATTTTCTTTTTATTCTTTTAATGATTGATTATTCACAAGCGATTGATGTTGAAAGATGTTAACACTCTATAATTATGATTTGTTGTGCATTGGCAGTGACTGGATTGCAGAGAAGTGCTTCATCCTGATGGGGGGGGTGAGTTCTTCCCTACCGTCATGATACTCTTTTTTCATCTCCTAGAGGTGGTTTTCGACTGGATGATGGTAACCCGACCTGGAAAGACCTCTCTTCAGCTGCTGAAAGGGTAACTGGGAAGAGATCTTCCGGTGGGGTGAGACTAGCTCATGAATTTGGCCTTATTAGAACAATTGAATAAGTTTACCTAGTCTAAAAGTAAATTAAAATAATGTGGGCATAAGATTTAAAGGTAACGCTAGAAGACTAAAATAGTTGTTCCAAAAGGTTTGATAAACTAGGACCCAGAATCACTGTCATATGCATATATTTTATGATATCATCAATATGGTCAATATAAGCAGGAAGAATGAATGCAACATGCTTAACTTTGTGTTAATTTTGCGTGACTTTTTCAAAGTCACGAGGGGGGAATAAGTAGTGCATTTTATTTTAAGTAATGTATTTTATTTCAAGGAGGGACTATTGTTGCATTTTATTTTCAAGAGTATTTTATTTTCAAGGAGGGAAATATTTTTGCATTTTATTTACAAGGGGGGAATATTTGTGCATTCAGATTTTTTGTTTTTTGTTTTTTTTTTTCCGTTTTATTTGTTTAAGTGTTGAATTTGCATAAGTCAGACATATGTTCTTTAAACATTTGCAAGGACCAGGTTAAAGTAATCATTGGGAAATACTTCAGCAATCTGTTGGGAAAGGATCTAATGCATAAGCTAAATAGTTTATTGACATAGAAAATTGGGAATTACTACGCCAACGCCTAATGCTGTTATGCTGTGTTTAACACCTTAACCTGTTAGCTTTTTCCACCGCCGTGTCAAAACTACAGCGCCAACACCGGGTGGTGCAGCAGTCACCCATCAAACAAGCAGTTATGTTACATTCACTGGGAATGGTGGAAAGAGTGAACGGGACATTCAAGAAACTGACAATTCCGAGAAACAGAGTGCAGAGCCAAAGGATGGACCACCAACCAGGGTGGAGAAAGGTGACCAGGTGTACCCGAGAGTGTGCAGGGGACAGTGGAGCGCCCCGATTTGATCAGGCTGTGGTACCTGATATCCTGGAGTTCGGCACCTGTGTCTAGGAGGACATGGCACCTGTTTTACTTGAATGTTGAATTATTAAATACACAGTATGCTTCACGGTTGTCAATACAATGCATTATAAGTTCGGAATGTGTTATGCTGTAGTCCCATGATTGCTTTAATAATGAAACGGATGAATTTTTTGATGCTGCTAAAATGTTCTGACTACTGGTGAGGAGTGGATCCGTGGGGAAGGCACACATGGGTACGTGTTGGTAACCTTGGCGTGTGGGCCTTGCCTATGGATCACAAGATGGGCATTGAATTCATGAACTGTCCGACTTGAGGTTGGCTACAGATACGGGGGATAACACTGATGATCTTTGAGTAACCTGCGTGCATGGAAACCATCTGAGCAATTGCATGCTAGTCTACAGGGCGTTTTTTAGATCTATATAGGGTTAATGCTGCTAACACGATAATGTCTCTTCTGTGTTAGCCAGAGCTGCTAACACGGTAATGTCTGTTATACCTGGAGGTATTCGATTTTGGTTATACATGCATATAAGTATTTGAAGGGATTTCATATGGGGAAATTACAATGCATTAACTACTATGCCTTTCTGTCCTCAGGATACTGTGATAATGGTATGACATATGGATTGTATGATGTGATGATAATTTGTCTACTGTTGGCTACGGCCCATGTATTCTTTGAGACACACCAAGGTGAATGCCATCCAATTTAGAGATGCGACAGGTTTTCCTACTGTCTAGAAGAGGTTTTCCCGAACTAAGTCGATTGGTGATGTTGATGTTTTTCTTTTCGCTTGAATTTATACTCACCATTTTTAGACCTTACATGATACATAGCATTATTAATTTATAGTATGGTCATCAGTGATGACCAAGGAGGGACTGTTGCGAATTAATAACATGTATCATCAGGCTGTAAAATATCTGCACATAGCCAGGAGTAGAAATAAATATACAAGTTGTAGTAACTGCACCTCAACACATGATGGCGCCAAACGATATACTGGAGGCGGCGCTTAGCGCTGGCCATTGTGCGGCATGGAGGCCACGCCTCCTGCCCAGTGAATACCGGCGGAACTTCCGCCGGCTCAAGTCAGATCACCCCAGGCAGCGCAAAGGAAGGAAGCAAAGCGACTGAGGATGCAACGCTTGGGGTCCTCCACGCAGCGTGATATACATATAATACCTCTCCTTCTGGTTCATTGTTAAATAACTTAAAGCTAAACAAATAAAGTGAGTTATAAGCGTTTCCTGTTGTCGGCAGCCTTCTTCCCCGGGACACAAACCCCACAGACCTATCGCTAGATCAGGAATGAACCAGCGGGTGATGTACAACGGCCACAAAAGATTGCACAGCTTGAAATTCCAGGCAGTTGCCATCCCAAATGGCTGAATTGCCAATCTACATGTCACTTATGTGACATAGTGTTACATTAAGAAAATGCCAATTTAGGCATGCAGTGTCCCCTGCTGGCCATCTAATGTTCCTATATGGAGATCCTGCATATCCACTGCGTGTCCACCTCCAGGCTCCATTCAGAAATGTTAATCTCACTCCCCAGATGAGATTCAACAAGTGTGTGAAGTGAGAGTGTCTGTAGAGTGGTTGTATGGAGACATCGCAAATTACTTTAAGTTCATGGACTTTAAGAAAAATGTAAAAAATTGGGTTGCGTAGCATAGGTAAACTCTACATTGTATCTGCCTTGTTAAGAAATGCAATCACTTGCCTGTATTCTAATCAGATATCCACATTTGTTTAATTTGATCCTGCACACATTCGGGGCTATTTTTCATTAGTAATTCAATCTCTCTTGGGTGCATAGGTTGTAGCGCCCAAGTGCTGTTGAGCTATAGCCTTATCCCACAAATACATTGAAATAAATTAGTAAATTACATACACCTTTGACATTTTTATGGTATTAGTGTGAATAAGATAGTAGTTCATAATTGTATGCATTGGAGTTAATGAAGACATGTTATAGTAGCAAAATAGTATAAAGATCTCACCTTAATAAAAAAAGAGTCCATATAAGTATGTATTATATATTTTTTTATTATTAAACATCGGTCATCTCAAATTTACTTTTTCAATTAGAGCAGGATGGCCAGACACTCTGAATATGCTCCAGTAGAGTTTCCCTGCAAGCAATAAAAACAAAAGTTGCCCAACATTATGTCAAATGTCAACAAGATTTCTAAGACACCTGCCAAAGTGTTTACAAATATCATTTTAAATAACATTTATTAACATTGCTTTCATCTGAAGCACAGCTGACAGACAATACCTAGTGCTTCAGACATTACCTCTTAAATTGACTGCCATGTATATTTCAGTGTATTGCACTGAATCACTAGATCATTTACTGTGTCCTTCAATTACAGCAAGCATTGCTTACTGCTGCTGAAGGAGCATGGCCAGAGTATTTGTGCCTGCTCCACTCCTAGCCTCCTCTGCTTTGGCCCTGTCTGCATCGATCTTCCCTCTGTTGTTATTACATTCTCTAATTTTTTCAGCTGCCTTCTCCTTTCTGTTTTTTCCTCAATTAATTAATCTAACTCAGTTATTTCCAATGATGTCCCAGTACTCCTCATCTTTACTATTTTTCTTCTAATATATGTCTTTGATCAGGGCAAACCTCTCCCTCACAGACCTTTGAGATACTTTAAATTGATGGTCTGCAATAGTAGACCAGGCCTTTCCCTTGTCCACACTCCCCTTCTTGTATCTGAAATGCTAATGCTGAAACTAGTATTTCTCTAGCGGGAATAATACCGTGCCTCTCTGTCCACTCCATGGAGACTCTAGAGAGTAGCTAGTTAGCCAAGCTTCAACATATGACCAACTACATAGTTTCGGATATCAAGTAGGCTATAGTTAAGATACTTGCCTTGTTAACTAATCCTAATTGTAATCAAAAGTGTTAAGAATAGCCTATTTGTTAGCTACAATGTAAGCCTGGCTAACTAATGTAAACATTACTTACTGTGGTCTCCTAGCATCATCTTGAGTGCTGCTGACACCCTACGAACAAAATAGAAAATCTGTTAAATTAGGTAAAATTGAACATAACACATGACGGTGTCAAATATGATAAAAACCTATAATTACTATCACAAATGGAGACTCGAATACGAAAGTTTGAGGATGCAGACGCTCAAGGCGTTGTTTTACTTCAATAAATAAACCAAAAGCCACAGTGGGCAAACACGACAAAAGTTCTCTCTTCACACAGAGCTTCACGCTGAATTCACAAATAATAACCAACAACACAAACTGAGAGTCCAGGGTTTAAATAGGAACATAATTAGAATTGGAAACAGGTGGGAACTAAACAAGGTGGGAAACTAAGGAGGCAAACTAAAACTCTGGGGAGGATGAACGGATTGGATCTGCAAATGCTGGTAGGGCAGGAAGCCGGACTGGAGTAGCCGTAGGAACTGGAGCCGGGACAGAGGGCTGGGATAGCGTGGTTGTGACAATTACCTGCTTACGCTTAGACGTATTTATGAGTATGGCATCTTTGGTGGAACTCCACCTTGAGCATTGGGTCCAAGATGTCTTCGTCCACAACCCAAGATCGCTCCTCGGGACCATATCCCTCCCAATCTACGAGATATTGGAGTCGCCTGGCTCTCCGTCTTGAATCCAATAGCGCCCTCACAGCATATGCCGGCCCCCCATCAAGGTCAAGGACCGGAGGTGGAGTGTCCAGGGGCTCTGCCTCCTGCAGTGGACCTGGAACTACTGGCCTGAGGAGGGAGACATGAAATGAAGGTGAGACCTTGAAATGAGGAGGTAATTGCAAGCGGAATGTCACCCTGTTAATCTGTTTCAGGATCTTGAAAGGCCCAATGAAGCGAGGTCCAAGTTTTCTGCATTGCTGGCGGAGATTGATGTCCCTTGTGGACAACCACACCCTCTGGCCCGGTCGGTAGGCTGGGGCCTCTCGGCGGTGCCGATCAGCTGCTTTCTTGTGTCTTTTCACGGCCCTCTGTAAGTGAACATTAGCAGAGGACCAGACATTCCTGCTAGAAGAATACCACTCTTCCACTGCTGGTACCTCTGTACTACATGGGTTCCAGGGGAAGAGAGGCGGTTTAAAACCCAAAAAACACTGAAAAGGTGTGAGACCGGAAGAGGAGTGTTTCAGTGAGTTCTGAGCATATTCGGCCCAGGGAAGAAATCTACACCAGTCGTTCTGACGGTCCCCACAATAGCATCTGAGGAACCGTCCGATTTCCTGGTTCAACCTCTCCACCTGGCCGTTGGATTGTGGGTGATGACCTGAGGTCAAACTCACTGTGACTCCCAGCCTCTCCATGAAGGCCCGCCAAACCTGGGAGGTAAATTGGGTGCCCCGGTCAGAGACGATGTCCTCAGGTAGGCCAAAACGTCGGAAGACATGGTGGAAAAGGGCCTCAGCAGTCTGGAGAGCTGTAGGGAGACCAGGCAGAGGAACGAGACAACACCCCTTTGAAAATCTATCGACTATGACTAAAATTGTAGTATTACCTTCAGACTGAGGCAGGTCGGTGACAAAGTCTATGGAGAGATGAGTCCATGGACGCTGAGGAATCGGCAGTGGTTCCAGGGTGCCTGCAGGCAAGTGTCGAGGAACCTTAGACTGAGCACAAACACTACACGACTGAACATGAGTCTGGACATCTTTGTTCAGGGTTGACCAATACTGAGAAGACAGCAGCTGTTGGGTGCGCGTGGTGCCAGGATGGCCTGTGCCTAGAGATGTATGTGCCCAGGTTATGAGACGACTTTGCAACGGCTTGGGTACATAGACCCTGCCCGGAGGGCATTCAGGCGGTTGAGGGTCATGAACCGCAGCCTCCCGGATCTCCCTCTCCAGATCCCACCGTATTGGAGCTAGAATGCACGTTGGGGGGACAATGGGTTCCGGCGTGGCAGAGCGCCGTTCTGTGTCGAACATGCGAGAGAGAGCGTCAGCCTTGGTGTTTTTCGAGCCTGGACGATAGGAGATGATGAACTGAAAACGGGTAAAGAATAGGGCCCATCTGGCTTGTCGGGTGTTGAGGCGTTTGGCAGTACGTATATATTCAAGATTCTTGTGATCTGTATATATTACGAAGGGATGTTGTGCACCTTCAAGCCAGTGACGCCACTCTTCAATTGCAAGTTTGATGGCCAGTAGCTCCCTATTCCCAACATCATAATTCCTCTCCGCCTGGGACAGCTTCCTGGAGAAGTAAGCACATGGGAAAAGCTTAGCAGGGTTACCTTGACGCTGAGAAAGAACAGCTCCAACCCCCACCTCTGATGCATCCACCTCTATCACAAATGGAAGTGCAGGGTCTGGATGCTTCAGCAATGGGGCCGACGTGAATTTAGTCTTGAGTACTTTGAATGCTTCCTCTGCTTCAGGTGTCCAGGTAAAACGACGTGGGGATCCTTTCAGCAGGGAAGTAAGGGGTGCTGCCACAGAACTGAAATTCCGAATAAACCTGCGGTAGAAGTTTGAAAAGCCTAGAAATCTCTGAAGCTCCTTAGTAGTCCTGGGGCTGGACCAGTCCAGAACGGCTCGCACCTTCTCCTCATTCATCCGCACTCCCTCGGAACTCAGCACATAGCCTAGAAAAGACATGGAAGACTGATGGAAGAGACATTTCTCAGCCTTGAGAAATAGCTGATGCTCAAGCAGTCTGGTAAGTACTGCTCTCACATGCTTGACATGGTCATGGATATTGTCAGAGTATACAAGAATGTCATCAAAATAAACAAAAACAAATTTTTGCAGCATGTCTCGGAGTACCTCATCGACAAATGACTGGAACACAGATGGCGCATTGGCTAACCCATAGGGTAACACAAGGTACTCGTAGTGACCAGTGGTAGTGGAGAACGCCGTCTTCCACTCATCACCCTCCCGTATCCTCACCAGGTTGTATGCGCTCCGCAAGTCTAGCTTGGTGAAGCATCGGGCCCCACAAAGTTGTTCCAGCGCTGATGGGACTAAAGGAAGAGGGTAACGGTACTTCACAGTGACGTCATTCAGGGCTCTGTAATCAATACATGGCCGCAAACCGCCTTCCTTCTTTTCCACAAAGAAGAACCCGAAGGCGAAGTTGAAGGGCGAATGAAACCTTGTCTCAGAGCCTCGTCCACATATTCCTGCATGGCCGCCGTCTCCTTGGCAGACAGGGGGTAGACCCGGGAACGTGGCAGCGGAGCTCCCGGCAAGAGGTCAATCGAGCAGTCCCAACGGCGATGAGGTGGCAGCTGTGTGGCCCTCACCTTACTGAAAGCCTCAGATAGATCCTGATATTCAGGTGGGATCTCAATGTCACCCACTTCAGGGCTTTCAATGGATGTAGAAGCACATTGAACCTGCAGACATCGTTCCCGTCAGGCTGGAGACCAGGAAAGAATACGGCCCTTAGACCAAGATATGTCAGGGTCATGTTGGCGAAGCCATGGCAAGCCTAGGACAAGGGGATGGACAGGAGAGTTAACAACAAATAAACTTAGGGGTTCTGTATGAACCTGGTCAACGGTTAGTTGCAAAACCTGCGTCCTCTCTGTAACTTGTCCTGAGCCCAGGGGTCGACCATCAATTCCCTTCACTCGTAAAGGGGGAATACAGGGAGTTCGTGGAATCCTCAAAGAGTGCACTAACTGTTCAGCAATAAAATTGCCAGCAGCACCAGAATCAATCATGGCAGGCCCAGCGTAGTAACCACTTCCCCATTTAAGAGTTATTGATATGCTGAAAAGTTCAGGTATAAAATCGCTGGGGGCTCTACTCACCACCGCAGACTGTTGCAGCCCTTGGGGTTGAGGATGGCGGTTACAGGTGGCTCTAAGATGACCAGACGCCCCACAGTACAGACAGAGACCATTACGCCGCCGGCGCTCCTTCTCCTCTAAGGTCAGGTGTGTGAGGCCTATTTCCATTGGCTCCCGGGCCTGCTGGACCTGAAAAGGGTCCCTGCTGACACACGAACGGATCCTAGGCACTCCTCTTGTCCTTAGGAGGTTGTCCAGACGTATGGCCAACTCCATTAGCTGGTCCAGGGTCAAGTCGTCATCCCGGCAGGCTAACTCCGACTGTATATCAGGCTTCAGGCCACATCGGTAGACAGTGAGTAGAGATCGGTCATTCCAACCACTTCTGGCTGCAATGGTTCGAAAAACCAGCGAATAGTCAGCGACTGTACGATCACCCTGTTCAAGTTTCAGCAGCTGTTCCCCGACCTCCAAACCCTCTGCTGGATGCTGGAACACTGCTTTGAAGAGCGCCTCAAAGCTGGTAAAGTCCTCAATGTTGTCTCCTCCTTGCTCCCATACTGCAGTAGCCCACTCTAACGCTCCTCCAGTAAGAAGGGATATGACAAGAGCTACCTTGGATTCATCAGACTGGAAGTTAGCAGGATCACGAGCCATGTACAGGGCACATTGCAGCATGAAGCCTCGACAGGTGTCTGGGTTTCCATCATACTTCTCCGGTTTCACACATCGTTGGGGCGCAGGCTGGGGAGGTGGTGGTCGAGCAACCAATTCCTGGAGGGTTGTAGACATGCGGGCAATCTGCTCACGCTGTTGACCCAGTAACTGGCCTTGCTGGGTTAGGGCTTCACGAAGTCTTGTTGCCTCAGCTGCATCCATATCACGGTTGGTTATTCTATCACAAATGGAGACTCGAATACGAAAGTTTGAGGATGCAGACGCTCAAGGCGTTGTTTTACTTCAATAAATAAACCAAAAGCCACAGTGGGCAAACACGACAAAAGTTCTCTCTTCACACAGAGCTTCACGCTGAATTCACAAATAATAACCAACAACACAAACTGAGAGTCCAGGGTTTAAATAGGAACATAATTAGAATTGGAAACAGGTGGGAACTAAACAAGGCGGGAAACTAAGGAGGCAAACTAAAACTCTGGGGAGGATGAACGGATTGGATCTGCAAATGGTGGTAGGGCAGGAAGCCGGACTGGAGTAGCCGTAGGAACTGGAGCCGGGACAGAGGGCTGGGATAGCGTGGTTGTGACAATTACCTGCTTACGCTTAGACGTATTTATGAGTATGGCAAACCAGTCGTTGTCCCGTAGTAGACAGCAGGGCTACAATGGCTGGAAGTGTGGAGATAAAATCTAGTTTTATCAAATCAACTTTTTTTATATATAGGGACTTTAAGCAGCAACGGTTGAACGGACACCATAGCCGTCCCTTCAACCGTCGCTGCTTAAAGTCCCACAGCAAAATCGGGAGTGTTAATTCAACTCAGTGTTAAATTTAACACTTTTTCTGAGTTTATATAATTCTCACGGATTCAGAGTTAAAATTACACTTAGTGTAATTGTGTTAATATTTTAACTCTTTAATAGTGTAGTGACACCCTTGGTGTTGTTTAATGACACCACATCAAGTGCATGTTTAACTCGAAATAACTTCACTATGACACTATTTAACTTCACTATGAGAGTTAATTTTTAACATACATCGTGTTATTTTATGACACATTAAAGTGTATTTTTAACACTAAAATCGTGTTATTTCCTTTCATTAATGTGTTAATTAACATTTATTGTTTTGTTTTACGATACATTAAAAGTGCATTCTGTGTTTACTAGCCTAACATACAAGTCACCAAATCTGAAAATTCTTGTAGTCACCTGCAAGGCTACAGAAAGTTAACATACACAAGACACACTCTTTACAGTTACATCATAAGTTCAAATGTGTTGACCAGCAACAGTGATCAAGTAATAAAAATCATTCAAACAAACATTTTATCTTTTTTTTTTTTTATTCAAAAAATACATAACTTCCCAGCACCATAGGAATTAGCACAATAATAAGATCAGGCACAACTTAAACATTTACAAAGAAAATAATGGCACAATATGTTGGCTCTCATCTCCACCATAAGCACTTTGTAAATCGAAGGGCTTATAAATCACAAGACTATCTGCTTTAACAACGTCTTTGTCATTACTTTCAAATACTTTGTAAACTAACCCAGTTAGTTGCATGGATGCTTTGTGATACAGACAACATGCAAAGCTCGAGGCAGCATATCGCCATAGTCCTCAATGTCCACATGAATAGATTTCATTGGTCCATACTCAATACATTTTGAATATGATGTCTCCCAATGACATGCAATAGACAGTTGATGTTTTTTGCAAGAGATTTTGTGATGTTTTTGAAGTTTTTAAGAGTATTTTTTTAAAATCCTGTGTTTTGCCTCAAATCTCATGCTCCACATATGTATTAGTGGTCCAATTTTTCGGATAAAAGATGGATAGTGTATCATAAAGTGATGTTTCGGGATCAGATTTCTATTGGGATACAGCTCTTTGAACAACTCATGATGCTCCATTATGAAATGCTTAAGAAGTACAGTCATGCCAAGTGTAACAGATGGAGAAAATATAATGTTGATTATCTGCAGTAAAAGTAGCAGCAAACACCAGTTTTGGTTTCCTTCTGGCACAATGTCACCAAAAAGCAGAGGAATGTTTCTTACAAGACAAAGAGTCTGAATGGAATTGAGCCCTATATTATTAGTAACTTTGGTAAGTTACAGATTTCAATTCATAAATAATATCGATGGAGGGGGGCCCAAAAAAGACAGTCTGCCTAGTATAGTCCATTTATTTAATCCGGCTCTGGGCATGCTAGGTAACTATTATGATAGCATATCACGGCCATTCAATGGACTTTACAATGCTAGCGTGGGCTACTGGATGTGGCTGTTTTTTTATGTTGGCTCAAATGTACACACCCTTTGTGGTTGTAAATGAACAACAGCTACGTAAATCACATTTTACTTTTAGGTAGGTTTTAGGTTTTAGGTAGCTAGCGTTAGCAGGATGGCTAGCAGCCTAATCATTATCATTATGGATTTAGGTCACTTGGCAGATCGAACAAATAGCTCATTACCAAGCTGAATACGTTACTAATGTTACTAAAATAACTCTATACTGTAAAAAAACAATATTTAACCAACAAAAAATAGCCAAGATGTACATCTTCTTGCTTGCTTACTGTACTTACGTGGTCACTTGACATTCACAAAGGTAACTTTATGTTGGGTCTTCACATGCATTCATCGACTTGCAGTGCTCCACTGCGACATCTAGTGGCTAAATATCGTCTATAGCTCCTTTAACAGTAAAATATAGTCTGTTGCCATTTTGAAGGGGATACAATATTTACATTAGTGGATATAAGCAATGGATATAACATTAAAATAGCTGTTTAGAAGTGTATCCTGCTGGTAAAAAACTGCGTGGCCAGTGGAGCTCCAGTGTGAATGTAACACATAGATATAGACAAAAATACAGGTTGAACTGACTGCTGATATTGGTGGAAACTATCACAGACGTTTTTCACAAAAAATATAAAACTGCCTACAAAAGTAGTGTAGGCCTACTCTTGAGTCTACATGAGTAGCCTACTCATTGAGATTTGAACCCTATATTTCAGTTTGAATTAAAATAAAATATATCAGGTTATAGGTTTGCCGAATGACCATGAAAAAAGCCCCCAATATCACACATTCCAATAAAAGTTGGGAGGTGTTCATAAATCTGCCCCATTTATCGCATTTGCGACCGAAGATTTGCGATGAAAATGCTTGCAACTGGCAACTGCTTGTAGAAGAATCACAAATGTTCTGAAACTGGACCGTTCGCTGCCACAAGCAACATGTTACATTTATATTTAAGGCATTTAGCAGATGTTTTTGTCCAAAGCGACTTACAATAAGTACATTTGTCAGAAGAAGTTAAACACTATATCGCTGTCGGTACAGTAAGGATGTCAATAGAACAAGTTTCAAGCACTCATAATTACTAAGTTAACCCATTCCTTGTATACAACAAAGATAGCTAGGGTAAGATGCTAGACAGTCCCAGGGGGGTATACTACGAAGCTCGATTAGTGGGTTAGCGAGGTATGTTACGCTCAAAGCCTGGGTTAGCTGTCCTACGAAAGTCGCTCTCTTTTAGCGTCGTTATATCACCATGGTAACTTATGCTGGCAACCAAACCTGGTCGGGAGGAGGTTTTCAGCTCAGACTTTCCGATTAGATCGGCTTCTTAAAGCTGAGCGCCGCTTCCGGGACAGATCCGATCCCTTTATGAGAGATACAGGTTCTCATCAGAGGGTATTCGCTATTTGGTCGTCCTTGTTGGACCTTATGAAGGCAATGCTACAAAAAGAAGCCGTGCGCAGTGTGTCTGTGTTTCACTGCGATTTGTTGCCACGGTATTTGCATACAGTTGGTGATGCCGAACATATAGCCTAAGCAAAAAGGTGCCTTGCGATACGCAAGGTTGTAGCTGCCATAAATACACTGCTAAATATGTTCGTGGTGTTTCCCAACTTTTTGCCAACACAAACTGTCAAGTTGCAAGTTATCAACTTGCAGGTAAAAGAAAACACCTGTATACGTGAAGGAGCGGTAGAGTGGCGGTAGCGCGTCAGTCTTCAGATTCTGCGTGCTGGTTTCGATTCCCAAGTGAAGTGGGTATGTGTAGTTTATTTAAAAAAAAGTTATATTTCTTATGTCATATGGAATACTTATTCATTAATGTTATGGAATTATCCAGTTTGGTAATCTAGATGGGGGTAAAAGGCATGATGATGGACAGGCAAGATATGAACCCCGGTCGCTGCCGTTCAGCTCACATCCTAATCCACCACACCACCGTCGCTACCTTCCAGCAATACGTTTCTTACATATAGGATGTATTTGAAAGGAATTCCCTAAATTACACAAAAAAGCAAGTTGGAGGTTGCTTTTGCATTTTGCAATATGCGTAAGAATTGTTCGCCATTAATCCCAATAGAGTAGGCCTATTGGGATTAATGGCGAACAATTCGTACGCATTCACAGAATCTGCTGCTGTCCTGAGTGACATACAGCCCGTGTTCGCTCCGTCGGATCCATTGCGTCAAGGTGAATGACGTTGGGTTACGCCCTTTTTATGTGAACGCGCATTGAACCTAAAGCGGAAAACCTGGCTTGACAAATTTACCTTTAAGTGAGCTTCGTGGAACCGTTAAACTCTGATTGCGAGTTTCGTATTTAGCAATCGAGATTTTCCCAAGAAATCCTGGATATGTTCAGCGAGCTTCGTAGTATACCCCCCAGGACTAGTTCCAGGACACACAAACATACAATAAATGCATAAGAGGATTTAAATTAAGGACTTTGCAGAGTCCAGGTGAACTCTGAACAAGTGAGAACAGAGAGTTGTGACTTTGCTGTGTGACCTTTGCTTGCTCTTAGCGATGGTGGTACCAGCCGGCCAGCTGAGGTAGTTGAGCGGAGCACTTGAGCTGAGGCGTGGGGTCTGACTAATGCTTGGAGGTAGCTAGGGGCAGTTCCGTTGACAGCCTTGTAGACCAGTACCATTGTCCTAAATCTGATGCGAGTTGCAACAGGGAGCCAGTGGAGGTCACGGAAGAGGGGGGTCACATGGAACATTGTTATGATTCCCCTTTTTAAAATAGGTTCCTGTAACGTCCAACACACGTTCAGATATTAAGCAGGAATGTCAAGACGGGATGTAAATCTTATAACATAGCCTACTCATACACCTGAATATTAGTGGCAGCTGCCAATGCATTTCTCCCGTTTTCCTGTTTGTCTGTCCATGTTAAATCCCCAAACTAGAGTGCACTTCCAACTGGAGTGGCTTAAGTGAAAACCCGGAACGGGTTGGTTCACAACATACAGTACTGTCGCATACTTACATGGATTTTCCACAAATAAGAATGTGCACAGAATCAGAGACACAGAGACCAAGCTCCAACAACAGATATGTATGCAATGCCATTTAAGTCAATATTAAATAAATAAATATGGCTATGAAATAAATCCTGAAATAAATAAATGAAGCAATAAATATATGAATAAATGTAAATATAAATATATAAATGATTCAATATAGTTAAATAAATAAATAGGTTTTTATTGAAAAAAGGACGTTTTTCAAAGGTAAGCAGTGGGTCAAAAGAGGCATTATGTCAATAAATCTGTTCTAACATTTGTTTTGCAGTCAAGTGTCATTTTCTTTCATTTTTAAATTATCTATTGACATTTACTCCGAGTGCCACCACCCAGGTACAACAAAACCCTTTCTCCCCACTGCTGAAAAAAATCCTAGAGGACACACTGCAACCAATACATACAGTATATCTATATAACTATATTCTACACCATCCCTCATGCGTTTTCAAATGTAACTGCAATGTTTACATTGTTGATGTTATAATCAGATCGATGTTTACTCATTTTGTTTGTCTGTTTGTTTATTTCTTACATGCATTACAGGTGCTGTCTCATGCTACCCAAGAACCCTGTTGGCCCAGCATCCAACCACATCCATATGATGGCCTTCAGCGAGTGGCATGCTCCCCTGTGAGCACAGAAAGATAATCTTTGATGATAGAATTTTCACACTGATGCAATTCAATACATTATCCTCAAAATAATTCTAATCTAATAAAAAATTACAATGTTTAGTTTTTGTTTACACCTTGTTATTGAGTTAGTCAAACAGTATACTGATATAAATTGGTGAGAAATACTACACACACCTGTCAGTATAACACTGTGGAGTGTGTGTTGTTGATAGCTGGTTTACAGCCTCACCTGGCCTGAGTCAGACTGATTGGACTCTGGGCTGAGTGGGGCTGCACACCTGTTGTGCATGAGCAATCATGGCACCCAGGATAAACCAGCTATCAACAAACACTCAGGCGTGAGCGCAGGTTATGCTCCGGTCATGGCAGTACATTACATCTGCTCAGCGAATACCATCTTGCCATCTCCAATAAACGCATACTTCAACCAACATCTACCCGTGTCCTGTCTCGGAGGTTCCCCAGCAAAAGCAACTGATGTGGCGTGTGGTTAGAGTCCGCTGCCACACTGTGGCATGTGGTTAGAGTCCACTGCTACACTGGCACCCCCAAATGGGACTTCTCCGACCAGGAAGGGACACGGAAGGGCTGCCCAAACCTGCTCTGGAGCCACCAGCCACGGTTACGGATAGCCACCTCAACGCCAGCCCACCTGAACGGTAGTGTCGGCCAACGGAGGAGCAGGGCGGCAGCGCAGTGAACCGCCATGGGCAACCGTCTGTGGCTAGCCTCCCCCGGATCCAGCCTGGAACAGCCCAGGTCCAGCCATGCCTCTGCCAATGGAACCAGCAGTCCAAGGCCCATGCTCCAGGGGGAGATGGTGGATCGTACACCATTTCCCTGGTGGAGGGGGGGACCTACCGAGGGTTGTTCCAGGCCCTCCGAGGAGCTACCTCCGTGGCCCAGCTGTCGGGCGCTCATTCCAAGCCCATCCAGCCAGCCCCTGCAAACGGCCAGCCCAGGGACACCTCCGCCAGCCCTGGCAGCAGCCCCAGGCATCCGGTCTCCAGGATGGAGGGGGAGGGTGTGGTTGGCGTGTGACAATGTGGAGGTGTAGCAGCAGTGGGGTTTGGGGGGGGTTGTTTTAACTTTTATTTTAGGTATGGCAACCCTATAAAGAGTCTGTTTTTTGTGTAGGTATGGTAACCCTGTTGAGAGTCCAGTTTGTAGGTTTTTTTTCCTGTTTGCTTGGATGGGGGGAGGGGGGAGTAGGCTGAGCGAATACCATCTTGCCATCTCCAATAAACGCATACTTCAACCAACATCTACCCGTGTCCTGTCTCGGAGGGCCCCAGCAAAAGCCACTGATGTGGTGTGTGGTTAGAGTCCACTGCCACACTGTGGCAGGTGGTTAGAGTCCACTGCTACAAACAATATTGTTCAGAGACTGCATTCATTTTTTGGGAAGTGTACCAGTGTTGTGAACAAACTAGCAGCTGAGCATATATTGTACACATGTACTACTACACATGAGTTCTTCCACTCAAACTCTGTTAGCTGGTGAAGGCACACCTGCCCGCCGCCTAAGTGGTACCCCAAATACCGTACCTCCCTTCGTGTAATTGCACTTCTTTGGATTGGCCGTGAGCCGCACCCGCCTCAGTGACTCGAGCACCGCTGCCACCCACTGAATATGCTGCTGCCAGGTGTCACTATGAATGATGACATCATCAAGGTAGGCAGCCGCATACTCTACGTGCGGCCGCAGCACCCGAACTGCTGGAAAGTGGCTGTGGTGAGCCCCCTGGAAAACCATTTCCCAATGGCTTTTTGGGATGAGCAACTGGCTCACTTCTTCCCCTGACTGCGTGTCACGACTCACCCTATATAACTTGTCCCTAACTATCATAAAGTGGGGAAAGGTGCCAACCACGTCAGGGCGTACCCACTGACCATCAATTTAAATGTATCACTTGGTCAAAGGCTGATCGTAGAGTGTCGCTCAGCCAGGCGCACCACTGGACCAGGTCGTGAAGGACTGCTCTCCCCTCCGCATGGTGAGAAGCCAGATCCAGCATAGCCTGAGTTTGTCGGTTTTGGGCCTGGATCTGGCTCTCCTGGACCTCAATAATCCGGCGCAGTGCTTGGGCCAGCGGAGGTTCCTCCGCTGACGCTGATGGCGCTCCCTCCATGTCTCTGTTGAGGTGCCACTGTAGCCTGGTATAGGCTACCATGGGTGGGTCAAGAATAAGCGACGTCCAATGTTTATTGCCTGGCAGCCACAGACGCCTCACAAAACTGCCTGCCCTCGGGAACTTAGGATAATGAAAAAGAGAACGATCAACAGAATCAGGTTCAGGATCACGTCTCAGATGAAGCCTTACTGCACCAGGCCTGGACCCAGTCTCATTATGGGGCGGAGCATACGTGAGCAACATAGGTGAGCATATATATACACATTCCTTCATTAGCCCACCACCCACAGCTGCGTCGGTCCCCACGACTGAGCCGCCCCGCAGCCGGACGCCAAGCCATGCCCCCTTCACCCCACAATTAATTACAGGATCAATATTATGATGCAATGATTTACTGTTTATTATTGTATTACGTGTGTATTATATTGCAGTAATCCTTTATATAATCAGCCATTTTGTGTAAATAGTTTTAATTTTAAAAGGCCAATGTTACAGTAGATGCACAGCACCCATTCAGCCTCAATCCCAGCCTCATGGTCCCTCTGCATTTTATGCATTGCATGGAAAAGTGCAAACAACTCCAGCAACACTTGTAGTATATAGAACAGCTTTATTGTTAGACTAACAATACATTTGTTCTAATATACTGCAAGTGTTGCTGGAATTTATACCTCCTTAGTTATAGCTCAGAGGACATTTTTCATTTGTCAACTAGTGTGTGGTAAACTTAGCGAACAGCAATGTTTGGAGAAAAAAAACATGTGTACTGACCGTTGAATTCCAGTGTCACACAGGCAGATTCCTGGTACTCTATGTTGAAAACATCAAAGCATCCAAAAAATACAGACAAGGTGTCTGCATGGACATTGCTGTTGTGTCTTTAAAACACAAAGCATGGCAAGGTGTCCCATTAAAGTATTAGACTGTGGCGTCTGCCACAATCTAATTTCTACCATCATTCTCCCCCATTGCAAAAAAAAAAGACAACCTCACGCAAAAAATGTGTCTGTTATGGCACAGGACGAGTGGACCCAAACGCTGAACACAGGGAGGCGGAGACGGGATGAAAAGACAGTGGGATTTATTTAGACAAAGGGAATAACAACAAGCCAGGCTAGGCAAGCGGTAGTCGGGCAGGCGGGGGGTTCGGCAACAGGCAGGTAGTCGGACAGGCAAGGGGTCAGCAACAGGCGGGCAGTCGGACAGGCGATGGGTCGGCAACAGGCGGGCAGTCGGACAGGCGATGGGTCGGCAACAGGCGGGCAGTCGGACAGGCGATGGGTCGGCAACAGGCGGGCAGTCGGACAGGCGATGGGTCGGCAACAGGCGGGCAGTTGGACAGGCGATGGGTCGGCAACAGGGTTCGGCAACAGGCGGGTAGTCAGGCAGGCAGGGTTCGGCAACAGGCGGGTAGTCAGGCAGGCGGGGTTCGACAACAGGGTTCGGCAACAGGCGGGTAGTCAGGCAGGCGGGGTTCGGCAACAGGCGGGTAACTGGATCACTGGTAACAGGTTGGGTAAACTAGAGCACGAGCTGGCACCGGCTGGCAGGAGATCCCTGGCTTAAATAGGGAAAGGTGATTGCCAATTGGCAACAGGTGTGTTGGGGGAATGATGGGCAGTGGCGACAAGCGGCCACTAGATGGGGGTGTTGGACCGTGTAGCAGGACGTGGTGTAACAGTACCCCCCCCTCTACGGACGCCTCTTGGCGGATGCCCAACAACGGATGGGTGATCCCGGATGGACCGTCCACGCCGGGTGGTTGTCTATGACCCTGGGAGGAGGTGGGGGCGGAACGGTGGGAGACAACAGGCTGGTGGAGACGGGCTTGACCTGGGAGACGTGGAAGGTCGGATGCACACGGAGGGATGGAGGAAGTTTTAATCGCACGGCACAGGGGTTAATTATACTTTCAATTTCGAACGGACCAATGAAACGGGG
This sequence comes from Merluccius polli, assembly GCA_030340625.1. Lineage (NCBI taxonomy): Eukaryota > Metazoa > Chordata > Actinopteri > Gadiformes > Merlucciidae > Merluccius > Merluccius polli. Next base: position 323,792 of record JAOPHQ010003980.1, read on the forward strand.
GAGTTTGGGGGGAACCCCCTTCAAGGGAAGATCTTTCGCCCGGAGCCAAACCTTTTGTCCGGGAGCGTACTGGGGGGCAGGCAGACGATGTTTATTTGCCTGTAACTGAGAGCGGGAGGATGCGTGGAGTAACGCCGCGTGTGTGCGTTTCCAAGTGCGCCGGCACCTGCGCAGATGGGTCTGGACCGACAGGACCGCTATCTCATCCTTGTTGCGGATTAATAATAAGCATACGTATCAGCAGCTACACAGCCACACAAGGAGTAGAAATAAATGTATTTACCCGACCTGACCACAGGATGGCGGTACACATAGTACACTGGGGCGGAAGTGCAACACTAGCCATTGTGCGTCATGGAGGTCACGCCTCCTGCTGAATGACCTCCGGCGGAAGTCGCGAGCTCGAGAGAATCGTTCAGGCAGACCGCCAGAGGGACGCGCGGACGATTTCTCCACACGTGTGGCTTTTACAATACTTCCCATATGCTTGTTAGATTAAGATAACTAAACCTAAACAAATAAAAGTGAGTGAAAAGCGTTCCTGTTGTCGGCGGCCTCCTTCCCTCGGGACACTGAACGCCACATTCTGGTGACTTCCCGACGTGATTCGAGGTGAACGGAGAGGCTTTGTTTCGGGCTAGAGAGCTTTCGCCACGCGACGGTGTACCCACTCGTCCCCTCTGTTACAGGCCGGCCATTAAACCAGGTAAGCAGTTTCCTTTTGCTACGGCTAAAAACTGCATAGTTATCTATAGAATATTAGGTAACAGAGGTGATTAGTGTACGTTGTTGCAAAGCTTTGGTTCTCCGGTCCATAGTCGTTACAGTTAAGCCGAAGCAAATATGAACAGGCGCTCATAACTCTTTTGGAATTAGTTAGATAATATTTTGTCGTTATTTTATGACCATTACAAAACAAGCATGTGGCCAGTATTGTATTTGCTGGTTGAAGTCCCAGAGTATCAAGTCTCTAAAGTCTTTAATAATCGTGGTTCAAGTCCCAGAGTATCAAGTCTCTAAATTCTTTTAATAATCGTGGTTCAAGTCCAGGAGTTCGAGTCTCCAAATTCTTTTAATAATCGGGAGTTTTTTTATTGTCAAACTGGTCAAAGGTTGTGACCTAATATGATAATGTGGTAAATTCGGAGGTGGAGTGAGGAGATCGTGTGGTTATAGAACTCTACTAACAAAGAGATAACTAAAATGGGATGATAATAACATTCCCCACACAGAGCTGCGCTAACTTGCATGTAACTCAATAACCCGCATAATTCTGCATGTGCTAAATGCTTGATAACCGTGCTAATATGCTCTTAACTCCTAACACGTGGAAGTAGCTTAGCCTTCTTTGTCTTGTAGCATTTCTGTGCTAGTAGCCCCAGGCTAACACGTGGAAGTAGCTTAGCCTTCTTTGTCTTGTAGCATTTCTGTGCTATTAGCCGCAGGCTAACTCGTGGGGCTAGCGGATGTGCTGGGCTAGTGATATGTGGGGTTGCAGCTTCAAGCATGAGGGAGTAGATTTATGACACATTCTTCTCCAAACATTCCTGTGCCCCTTGCCAAATGGCACCACGTGAAGCTAAAAGGCTAGGCTAGGTTTGTAGGATATATACACAATATTAACTTGGAGGATATAAAGTGTGCACATTTATATAAGCTCTATACTATAATAACATCAATAGGACCAAATACAACTATAATACCCTGCAAGTAACATTGAGGGTTAGTGGACCTATAGGAAGGTGAATATAATTATCTGTAGTTAAGATATACCCAGATAACCCCCTTGTTCCCGAACCCCCCCCCCCCCCTGGACATTACCCCAATTGACCCAGAAAAGAGAATACATCGATTCCTGTCAACAGCCCCCTCTGCTGGCCAGGAAAAGGGATTACCACCGATTCCTGTCAACAGCCCCCTCTGCTGGCCAGGAAAAGGGATTACCACCGATTCCTGTCAACAGCCCCCTCTGCTGGCCAGGAAAAGGGATTTACCACCGATTCCTGTCAACAGCCCCCTCTGCTGGCCAGGAAAAGGGATTACCACCGATTCCTGTCAACAGCCCCCTCTGCTGGCCAGGAAAAGGGATTACCACCGATTCCTGTCAACAGCCCCCTCTGCTGGCCAGGAAAAGGGATTACCACCGATTCCTGTCAACAGCCCCCTCTGCTGGCCAGGAAAAGGGATTACCACCGATTCCTGTCAACAGCCCCCTCTGCTGGCCAGGAAAAGGGATTTACCACCGATTCCTGTCAACAGCCCCCTCTGCTGGCCAGGAAAAGGGATTACCACCGATTCCTGTCAACAGCCCCCTCTGCTGGCCAGGAAAAGGGATTACCACCGATTCCTGTCAACAGCCCCCTCTGCTGGCCAGGAAAAGGGATTACCACCGATTCCTGTCAACAGCCCCCTCTGCTGGCCAGGAAAAGGGATTACCACCGATTCCTGTCAACAGCCCCCTCTGCTGGCCAGGAAAAGGGATTACCACCGATTCCTGTCAACAGCCCCCTCTGCTGGCCAGGAAAAGGGATTACCACCGATTCCTGTCAACAGCCCCCCCTGCTGCCCAGGAAAAGGGATTACCACCGACTCCTGTCATAACAACAACACACCCCTTCCCCAATTGACACTGCTTCCTGTCGAAACAATAACACGCCCCTTTCCCCTTCGGATCAAGACAACACACCCCTTCCCCAATTGACACTGTTTCCTGTCGAAACAATAACAAACCCCCCTTCCCCCTTCGGATCAAGACAACACGCCCCTTTCCCCTTCGGATCAAGACAACACACCCCTTCCCCAATTGACACTGCTTCCTGTCGAAACAATAACAAACCCCCCTTCCCCCTTCGGATCAAGACAACACGCCCCTTTCCCCTTCGGATCAAGAATTGACACTGCTTCCTGTCATAACAATAACACACCCCTTCCCCAATTGACACTGCTTCCTGTCGAAACAATAACAAACCCCCCTTCCCCCTTCGGATCAAGACAACACGCCCCTTTCCCCTTCGGATCAAGACTGCTTCCTGTCATAACAACAACACACCCCTTCCCCAATTGACACTGCTTCCTGTCGAAACAATAACCAACTCCCCTTCCCCCCTTCGGATCAAGACAACACGCCCCCTTCCCCCTTCGGATCAAGACAACACCCCCCTTCCCCCTTCGGATCAAGACAACACGCCCCCTTCCCCCTTCGGATCAAGACAACACGCCCCTTCCCCCTTCGGATCAAGACAACACACCCCTTCCCCAATTGACTCTGCTTCCTGTCATAACAACAACACACCCCTTCCCCAATTGACACTGCTTCCTGTCATAACAACAACACACCCCTTCCCCAATTGACACTGCTTCCTGTCGAAACAATAACAAACCCCCGTCCCCCTTCGGATCAAGACAACACGCCCCTTTCCCCTTCGGATCAAGACAACACACCCCTTCCCCAATTGACACTGCTTCCTGTCGAAACAATAACAAACCCCCCTTCCCCCTTCGGATCAAGACAACACGCCCCTTTCCCCTTCGGATCAAGAATTGACACTGCTTCCTGTCATAACAATAACACACCCCTTCCCCAATTGACACTGCTTCCTGTCGAAACAATAACAAACCCCCCTTCCCCCTTCGGATCAAGACAACACGCCCCTTTCCCCTTCGGATCAAGAATTGACACTGCTTCCTGTCATAACAACAACACACCCCTTCCCCAATTGACACTGCTTCCTGTCGAAACAATAACAAACTCCCCTTCCCCCTTCGGATCAAGACAACACGCCCCCTTCCCCCTTCGGATCAAGACAACACCCCCCTTCCCCCTTCGGATCAAGACAACACGCCCCCTTCCCCCTTCGGATCAAGACAACACCCCCCTTCCCCCTTCGGATCAAGACAACACGCCCCTTTCCCCTTCGGATCAAGACAACACGCCCCTTTCCCCTTCGGATCAAGACAACACGCCCCTTTCCCCTTCGGATCAAGAATTGACACTGTTTCCTGTCAACACAACACTCCCCTTTCCCCTTCGGATCAAGCCCCCTTCCCCCTGCGGCCTGTCAACACAATAAAACACGCCCCTTCCCCCTTCGGATCAAGAATTGACACTGTTTCCTGTCAACACAACACTCCCCTTTCCCCTTCGGATCAAGCCCCCTTCCCCCTGTGGCCTGTCAACACAATAAAACACGCCCCTTCCCCCTTCGGATCAAGACTTGACACTGTTTCCTGACGATGATACAACACACCCCTTTCCCCTTCGGATCAAGACAACACTATAACACACTCCCACCCCACTGGAAAAGAAGATCTATATCAGCAGTCCGGGACGTCGGACTCATTCTCCATGATGGACACCCCTCTTCAACAAAGGGCCACAGTTGCTAGATATTTGGCTTCCAACGCCCAGGCTGGTAAACCACTGTCTTCTACTGAACAGAAAAAGTGGGCCCAAAGGGAGCTGAAGTATCGGAAAGAATGGGAATTTAACGGAATATGGAGGACAGATGTGATAGTCGACAACGACATGATTGTGGATGCCTGGAACTATACCGTTGGGGAGAGCAAGAGGGCTGCGGTCAGACGTGCAGGCGCCGTCACAATACAAAAGAAAGACGCAGACGATAGGATGAAGAAGAGAGAAGGATACGTCAAAATTCTGTTGGAAGCCTACGGGGCGGCGATTGACATGGAGAAACAGAAGAGAGAAGGCCAACCGGTGAACCCTAGGCTACAATACATGACACTCAACAAGGATCGTTTTGCGACACCAACAGACCTGCCGGACCCAGCACCAGCGATCCAGAACATCTTAAAAGGAGCGGAAGAAGAGGAGACGAGGGCCATATCAGGTGGAGAAACGGGCCAACACACCCTCTACCCTTCCCTTGCGAACTACCAGCCTACTCAGATGGCCACGTCCTCTCCACCCCCATACATGATCCACGGTTACCCACCCAATGAGACTATGAATCGGCATACCGTGGTGACCATGGCTTCACCTACAGACGGGCCCCGGATGGCACAAGAGGGCCCCGCTGTACTACACCAGCACCCGCTACTTACCATACGAAATGGGCCGGTGTCTATTGCATATACAATGGCCCAATGTGCAAGACGGCGGGGGTAATTGGCACTGACGATCCGAGGGGATCGAGTTGGACACCGGGAAGACGGCCTGAGAAGGTGATAGAAGGAAGGAGCGGCCCGGGTGCCATTGTGGGAAGGAAGCCACTGGATCCTTCAATGAACTCGAATAGAAGACACAGAGATGAAGTCCCTTGTAGAACAGTGCAGTCTACCCCGGGACAAGGAGAGATCGAAGAAAGATCTGAAGAAGTATCACGCCACAGAGGAGAATATCGACATGAAGAAGACGAACAGCACGAAGAGATGCTCAGAGATATAGAAGATGTATCACATAGCAACCGAGAAGCCCATACCAGAGCGCGCCACCAGGAGAGAGGACATGATGATTGGTTGGGCAATTGGCCGATGGACCCTGATAATCTGGGATACGGAATGGAGCCTGGGAGACATGTCGGAGACATAGAAGAAGCGGACCGAGGTGACGATAGACGAGATCAACGAGGGGAGACACATAACAGACAAGACAACGTTCCCGGACAAGGTGCAGATCTTAGTACTTGGACGCTTATGTCCAAATCGTCGCTTATGTGGGATGATATGGACGAAGTGCCACTTGGGAGTGACCAAGAAGACAACTATCGGGAAAACCAGGCGGTGGGGAGATTACAAACTCCCAGACTCGACTCCAGAGTCAAGAGACTGCCCCCACCTTTGGCAAAACAGCATGCCATGACCACCAGGTCAAGAAGACCCGACCCACGGAGTCCAATAGCATCGGACCACCACCAGACTGTGGGGTGTACACCCAATCCCAGGAACCTATCCCGATCCCATACTTCAAAAAGGGATTTTATGGCCCCCCTCCTGACTGATGGAGCGGGTAGAGAAGTGTTTACACCATGGGGCCATCGGGATATGTACTCTTTGGCCAACAGACTACCACCACTCACGGCTGGAGCACAGGCCTGGATTAGGAAGTTTGAAATGGAGACATCTGGGGACAACCTGGCCTTGGGGGATGTGCGAGCTATCATCACCAGAACATATGGCACTAGACGGTCTAGTGAACTGGAAAGACTGGCCGGGACTACGAACTTGCCTGACCGGACCCCCTTAGATCCATATCGTAACCACCTCTGGGACTGCCTTCGGGAGCTCTTCCCAGGTGACATAAAGAAGGCAGGGATCTCTAACTTACACATCAAACCTGAAGAAAACATTTATCAATATATACAACGAGCCGAAGACCTGTGGGTGGATAGGAATGACGGACGCCCGTCCGACAGCAGGATTGGGCTCCAAATGTTCCAGCGGGAACTGATAAAAGGTCTGACACCGGGAGTCCAGAAGACACTGAAAATGGTGGCGTCTCTGGATTATATGGGATGGGACCAATGGGTGGAACAGATAGTTCACCACTATCACCTAGAACAAGAACGTCGGGAGGAGAAAGACAATGAATATGAAGACCTGAAGCTAGTACTTATGAAGATGCAAATCAAAGAACAAGCGGAGCTAAATAAGAAAGCCAAACACACCCAGGAACCCTCGACCATGCTGCCCTTAGCAACTGCGGCCCCAACACCACAGGCCCCGTTACCGGTGCCCCCTGCCCCCAACGCCATACCTACCGTGGTGGGTCAAGTACCGGCGCCTCAGGTTACTGCACCACCAGGAGGTCAAGTACCTAACTATTCTGGCCAGCCGTACGCCCCGCCCCAGCAGCAATACGGGCGGATGCAGTACCAGAATCAAGGATACAGGGGCAGGGGACGGCGGAGACAAGGAGGGTGGAGAATGCCCTCTCCGGAATGTTTTTACTGTGGCCAATTGGGACATTGGGTTAGGGAGTGCCCCATTAGGGCCGGACAAGGCCTCCCGCCCCAGCAGCTGGAGCCCCAGGATACCCAACAGGGCCCTCCCCCGCCGGGCACGCCAATGTATCCTGTACACCAATAGGGGTGCCCGGAGGACGAGCAGGTGAGGAAGGATCTTGGCCTCGGTCAGCCTACGGTGGAGGCATACGTAGGCGGTTACCGTTGCACGTTCCTGGTTGACTCGGGAGCTTCCGTCTCAACCATCGGTTGTCTTGCGGGAAACCCTCCTCCACTATCTCACCGCTCTCTAAAGACCATGGGGTTCTCTGGGCAACCCATGGAACAACAGTTTACGGTCCCCTTGAATTTCGATATACTGGAGCAGAGGGGATCACATTCATTCCTCTACGCACCAGCATGTCCCATCAACCTCTTGGGGAGGGACCTAATGAGCTCCCTACGAATAACATTGGCCTGCGATCTGGGGGGCATTACCCTGTATCACCCCCTCAGCCCGGCTCCGGAAACTGCACATTTGTGCATGTTGATTGATGACCCAAGACCAGAGAGGCACGAAGATACCACAATTTACTGGCAAGAACTGTCGGGTGCAGTACAGACGGTCCCGGGACTTGTTAACACCTATGAAAGCTGGAAGATCTGGATTAAGGAAATGGGAACCTACAATGAATTGACAGACTCTTTACATTGTACACTCCATGTCACTCACGATCAAGATTTACCCTACGACGAACCGTGGTACGACCAGAAGAATGGAAAGCTGGAAGACCTGGAATGTGGAGACATATTCCTGGGACCCGAGGGGGTCGCGTCAGAGGTTTACCTCACCCATGAACAGTTATCCTGGTTCCGGCTGGGACCGGATAGTGTCCCCCATGTCTCTCTCCTGGTCAGTGCCAACCACGAATCCAAGCAACTTGGATCAATGGTAAAGAGGGCACAGGCGGTTCCCCAGTGGTGCGCCACTGACAACGCATACCTTTTCCAAAGCCCGAATGCTGAGTTCTGGAGAATATCCTCACGGACAACGAACAAGGTGATTGGAAAAAAGGTGGAAGGACATCGGAAGGTGATCAAGAATGATCACTCAGGAACGGATGACCCGGAAGACCCAGAAGTCACCGCCATGTTGACTCGCATATCAGAGAAGGTGTGGGCGAAAGGCCCATACGATGTGGGACACACCCCACAACACAACATCGTGGTGGACATTAAAGACCCTCATCTACCGGTATGGACAGCCCAATACAGGATCAAGGGTGAAGCAGAGGAAGGAATTAGAGACACTATAAGTGGCCTTCTAAATGCAGGTGTGCTGGAGAGGACCACATCAACATGGAACACACCGATCCTGCCAGTGAAGAAAGCGGATGGACATACTTGGAGGATGGTTCACGATTTGAGAACCATTAACACACGAACTGTGGCGCCGCCAGAAAAAGTTCCGAATCCATATGTGGCCTTGAATGCAGTGAGCCCACAACACAACTGGTTCACGGTGATTGATCTTGCTAATGCATTCTTTTGCCTCCCTCTGGCGGCCGAATCAAGGCCTTTCTTCGCCTTCACATATGGAAATCAACAGTACACCTATACAAGAATGCCCCAGGGATTCAGATCCACTCCCACCATCTTCAATGCTTGCTTGAAGAAAGACCTGGAAGAACTGGCCCTTCCTTCCGGCACAGTACTGGTTCAGTACGTTGACGACCTCCTCCTAGCAGCAGAGACGAAGGAAGCTTGCCTACAAGCTACTGAGACCCTGTTGCAAACCATCGCAACGAAAGGATACAAACTCAAGCAGGCAAAGCTCCAGCTGGTCAAGGAGCAGATTACTTTCTTGGGGAAAGTAATAGGAGGGAATAAGAGAGAGATCAGCGAAGAACACAAAAACACAATTAAAGACTACCCAAAGCCAAAAACGGTCCAACAAATGTTAGCATTCCTGGGATTGACAGGATATAGCAGAACATACATTCCAGACTACACCGGAGAGACAACCATTCTGCGACAGCTAATCACCAAAGCGGGCCATAGAAACCTAAAGGCCCTTTTGGAATGGACCCCTGGAGCGGAAGAGGCATTCAACAGGCTTAAACATAGCTTGTGTAGTGCCGTTGCCCTGGCTGCCCCAGACTACAAGGAACCCTTCCACCTCGATGTATCAGAAAAAGAAGGTGTGGTCAATGGGATCCTGTGGCAGAAACACCAAGGAGGGAGAAAAATCCTGGCCTACCACAGTTCTGCTTTGGACCCTCCAGAAAGAGGGCTCCCCGAGTGTGGGAAAGCAATATGTGCCATTGCACCAAAGAGACTGGATAAGACGGCCTACATAGTAATGTCACACCCAGTGATTGTCCACACAATGCATGGAGTAAAAGCCTACCTAAACAGCTCGGATTATACGATCAACACTGCCAATAGGAACGCGAAACTCCAGAGGATATTGGGAAACCCCATGGTCACGTTTACCACACAAGGAGTTAACATGACTAGCACCATGCCCGGTCCCAGAGACGGGGAACCCCACATATGTTCAGAAGAAATCAAGAAGGCGGTGAAAATCAGACCAGGGCTAGGAGCGGAACTCCTAGACCCGGTGGACATGACTTTGTACACCGACGGATGCTGCTATAGGGCAGCCAACGGAGAAAACGTGGCCTCTTGGGCTGTGGTGGAACAAACCAACAAAGGAGTATGCACCACTTTGGCCAGTGGCATATTGGAACAGCCCGCTTCAGCACAAAGGGCTGAACTATATGCCATGTGTGAAGGATTACGTATAGCCCAGGGACGGATACTCAATCTATACACTGACTCAAATTACGCATATGAAATGGCCCACCTGAACGGTCGGCAAATGATGGACAGACAGATGACCACAAGTGCTAACACCAAAGCAAAACACTCGGATCTGATCCTGCTATTGGCCAAAACAGCCCAGCTTCCACTAGAGGTAGCCATCATGCATTGCCGTGGCCATCAGAAGACACAGACAGCTGAAGCAAGAGGAAACCATGCGGTGGATGAAGCAGCCAAGAAAGCAGGAGGATATGTTCCAGTTGAACATCTAAAAGAAGGAGGGTACACCCCGGTTGTACACCTAATGATGATCAATGAAGAAACAAACCTCGATCCTGATGAAGAAATGGTCAAACAAATGCAAGAGGCAGCAGGACCATACGAGAAAACGGCATGGCGAGAGAAAGGGGCTAGGGAAACCCCGGAAGGAATATACTATTCCTGCACGGGGAAGCCGGTCGTCTCTACAAAGGCCCTGCTGTTTCTCTTGAGAAAAGAACATGGATTGGCACATGAAGGAAAGGCGAAGACCCGAGAAAGAATTGAAAGATACTGGTGGCATCCAGAGCTCAAGGCAGTGTGCGACCAGTATGTCCAGGATTGCCAGACGTGCCAAGCCTGCAACCAAAAACAGGGGTTCAAGATAAACCGAGGACAATTCCCTGTGCCCCAACTCCCATTCCAAGAAATCTACATAGATTACACAGATATGGGACAAGAGAACAGAGTAGAAGGGAAACGGTTTATGCTAGTAGCCGTAGATAGGTTCTCTAGATGGGTAGAAGCAATTCCTACTAAGAGGGAAGATGGGGACACCGTGATCAAATGGTTAGTGCAGGAATTAATTCCACGATGGGGTTACCCTAGACTTATCTGTTCAGACAATGGGAGTCATTTTCCTAATGTCCACCTCCAGGAGGTGGAAAAGCATTTGGGGTTGAAACACAGGTTCGGTTCTGTGTATCATCCTCAATCCCAAGGCTAGGTAGAACGAGCTAACCAGACAATCAAGAATCAGGTGACCAAAATACTTAGAAGCGACCGACAGGAAAAGTTGAGGGATAGCGCAGAAGAGGTGGAAACCCGCACTTTAGGTCGGGTACAGGCAGACCAGTTGGCAAGGGAAGTCAAGAATAGGAGGATAGGAAAAAAGATGACTTGGGTGACAGCCTTACCATTAGCGTTAATGGCCATGCGTTCCTCTCCCTCTAGCAGTACCCTTCTTAGTCCCCATGAGTTAGTCACAGGGCGTCCCATGCAGGGGCCTTATAGCCCACCCTCTAAGGGACCTCCATCAGACAGGTTTGATGAAGTAATGCAGGAGTATCTACAGGCACTAACCCAAGCTTCTTTGAGGTTGTTTTCTCAGATCACGGACCAGGTGAAACCCGAGTCAGGGGACTTATCTCCTCCAGTGGTGACACCTGGCGAGTGGATCTGGGTGAAAAAACACCATCGAAAGAACTTAGAGGACAGATGGGAGGGGCCGTATAAAGTAATTTTGGCAACACCTTTCTCTGTTTCAGTAGAGGACCGGCGAGGAGCTCAGTGGCACCATTTGAGTCGGTGTCGCAAAGCAGACACACCTGGCAGATCGTGGACACAAACCTTGACCGATCTAGGGGCACTTCAAGCCAAGGGTGATCCCACCCCAGTCCAAGATGATCAAGCCCAGTAGAAATCCATGGAATTATTTGGTAGGAACTCTGCTGCTGGTTCTGATTCAAAGGACTATGGCAAGTACCCCCACCCAATGCAAGGGATCCATCCGGATCCCAATGAATAGAGACACAACATCAAGAGACTCAACCATATTGAACTACTGTCATGGAATTGCAACTGTTTTTGAACTTGACATCTGCCGACTGATGAACTGTGGTCTTTATGCTGACTCTTTCTACAAGGCGGAGAAATACCTATGCATAGCGACGGGGGTCTCTGGATACTACCGCGGCCTTAACTCCTGCAAGTCCTGGTCGCAGGCGTCATGGTTAACACATCCTGGTTACAAGGAGGGATACTATCCTAAGGGGGCCCCATGGACGGAAGTCCAGAAACAGGTATCGATGTGTAAAGAACAGGGTGTTAAGGGCGTCAAAGGGAACTTAATATTATTGACAGTAAAAGCGGGGTTGATAGTGCCAGGGATTGGCCAATTACCATATAAAAAGAAGGATAGTAGAGGGTTCGCCCTCCTCTTGGGAACAGATGTAGTGGGGGAAGATCCACTAGTTTTTATCTACTTGCAGGCGCAAAGATGTCCTCCCGGTATGTTAGCACCTAGTAGATCCAATAAGCCCCCGGTAATAGTGCCTGTACCTACACCTCATGTGTTTCGCCCGGATCTGGAAGAACCAGAGGCCCAGGGAGACACGTGGGAGGTAGAGACAGGCGGTCTATATGAGAATATGTGGGTAAAATGGATGAATTATACAGCACGAGCTCAGGGTAAGACTAATTGTATCATATGTGCATCAGGGCGACCCCGCCTAACTACAGCTCCCGCTAGAATCACCCCGTTAAATTCCGCAGAAGGGTTTGCATGCTTACTAGGACTGTTCGTAGAAAGTCATATCCCAGGTTGTCCGGATAGTATAAAGATTTTACTAGACGTCATGTACCCCCAAATCCCGATGAGGGTTATACCGCCCAGTTTCGAAGTTAACCTCACCCCGCATTATCATTGTATACGGGGAAATGGCAAAGGGAGAAAAGTGGGATCCCTTCCCCCAGGAACGTGTAATACCACTAGGGAAATAATTTCGCTTGCTAATATGACACGGGCGCGTAGCGATATATGGTGGTTCTGTGGGGGGCGAGTTTTAAGGGGGGTTCTTCCTGTGAATTTCTCAGGAATATGCGCCATAGTTCAACTAGTAATGCCAATATTTATTTTACCAGACACCGTGGATGTGATGGATTTAAAGGTGTGGAAAGATGGTAACTTCCCCGAGCACATCCGTCACAAACGAGATAACACTCCAATACCAGGGAGTTTTGATAAAAACATATATTTAGACGCCATAGGCGTACCTCGAGGTGTCCCCAATGAGCATAAGGCCCGAAATCAAGTGGCGGCAGGTTTTGAATCGGTTTTCTTTTGGTGGGCAATGTGGGGTTTAGTGTCCCGAGGGAAGGAGGCCGCCGACAACAGGAACGCTTTTCACTCACTTTTATTTGTTTAGGTTTAGTTATCTTAATCTACCAAGCATGTGGGGAAGTAAATGTAAATGCAACGCGTGGAGAGCCGCTTAGCTTAGCATCCTTCCGATGCGCTGCCTCGCGGGTTCTGATTCTAACTGGATGTTTCCGCCCGGATGGTCTCTGGGCAGGAGGCGTGGCCTCTATGACGCATAATGGCTAGTGTTGAGCGCCCGCCCCCAGTGTATTATGTTTGCCGCCATCATGTGGTCAGGTGCAGTTACTACAACTGGTATATTTATTTCTACTCCTTTGTGGCTATGTGCAGATATTACAGCCTGCTGATACATGTCATTATTTATTCGCAACAGCAACCATTAATAAAAACGTGGATTGGGTTAACTATATATATTACAATCAGCAGCGTTTTGTTAATTTTACCACAGATGCAGTTAAGGGTTTGAAGGAACAGTTAGACGCCACCTCCCGAATGACCTACCAGAATAGGTTAGCCTTAGATATGATATTGGCTAATCAAGGAGGGGTGTGTGCAATGTTTGGGACAGCGTGTTGTACATTTGTCCCTAATAACACAGCCCCAGATGGATCAGTGTCTAGGGCATTGGCGGGACTGCAGGCTCTCAGGCTGGAGTTAACAGAGAACTCCGGCATTACTGACCCTTTCACAGATTGGATGGAGGACATGTTTGGTAAATGGAGGGGCACGATCCAGTCAGTGCTCCTAATGGGAATAGTGGCAGTGGTCGTATTAGTTATAATAGGTTGTTGTTGTATTCCCTGCATTCGAGGGCTGTTGAATCGATTGATCACCACGGCTGTGGGGGTCCCGGGAGAATCGGGGGTACTCCAGGCTTATGTAGGGATTGAGTATGTCCCACTGCGGCCAAACAATGGAACAGTGGACCGCCCAGACCTGATTAGGTTGGGGTACATGGAATAGTTCCTGTTTTCCTGGAGTTCGATACCTGTGTCTAGGAAGACACAACACCTGATTAACCTGAATTTGAGTTAATAAATGCACAATGTGGGTCATGAGTGTCATTATAATGTTTTTAAGTCCAGAATGTGATGTGCTGTTTCTTTTGTTTACTGTAATAAAGAGGTTGTTGAATTTTTGATGCTGCTAAAATATGCTCTGACTACTGGTAAGGCTGAGCTGACCAGTGGATCCGTGGGCAAGGTACACATGGGTACGTGTTAGTAACCTAGACGTGTGGGCCTTGCCTATGGATCGCAAGATGAGCATTCAATCTGTAAACTGTTCAACCGAACATCGACTACTAGTGCGGGTGATAACACTGTGATGATGTTTGAGAACCGGCATGTATGGAGACTACCTGAGCCATTGGAAACCATGCATGTCTACAGGACGTTTTTTGGTTGTTTTTGTTTTATTCCTATATTACTTGATTTTATTAGATTTTGGCTTCCAATGCATGCTGGAAGTGTTAAGTGTACTGGTTCTATACCTAGAAGTATTCGTGATCGTGAAATTCATGCCTAGAGGTAGTTGAAGGGACCTGAGCTGAAGAAAATGTGCCTTTATTTTTTTGTGGTTTATGTGTGTGATATTCCTGTGCCTCAAACTATTATGTATTAACCATATGCCTTTGTGTCCTCAGGGTACTGTGATGATGGTATGACATATTGATTGTATGATGTGATGAAAATTTGTCTACTGTTTGTTGGCTGCGGCCCATGTATTCTTTGAGACACACCAAGGTGAATGCCATCCAATTTAGAGATGCGACAGGTTTTCCGCCTGTCTAGAAGGGGTTTTCCCGAACTAAGTCGATTGGTGATGTTGATGTTTTTCTTTTCGCTTGAATTTATACTCACCATTTTTAGACCTTACATGATACATAGCATTATTAATTTGTAGTATGGTCATCAGTGATGACCAAGGAGGGACTGTTGCGGATTAATAATAAGCATATGTATCAGCAGCTACACAGCCACACAAGGAGTAGAAATAAATGTATTTACCCGACCTGACCACAGGATGGCGGTACACATAGTACACTGGGGCGGAAGTGCAACACTAGCCATTGTGCGTCATGGAGGTCACGCCTCCTGCTGAATGACTTCCGGCGGAAGTCGCGAGCTCGAGAGAATCATTCAGGCAGACCGCCAGAGGGACGCGCGGACGATTTCTCCACACGTGTGGCTTTTACAATACTTCCCATATGCTTGTTAGATTAAGATAACTAAACCTAAACAAATAAAAGTGAGTGAAAAGCGTTCCTGTTGTCGGCGGCCTCCTTCCCTCGGGACACTGAACGCCACATCCTCTAATTCGGGGAACAAAGGTGGTTGATAACCTAGCGAGGCCATAAAAGGGGACAACCCTGTGGATGCATTAACCAGGGTGTTGTTGGCATATTCGACCCAGGGGAGCTGGGTGTTCCAAGAAGTGGGACTGGTGTGGGTGATACAGCGGAGTGCTGCCTCCATCTGTTGATTGGCCCGCTCCGATTGTCCATTGGACTGGGGGTGGAATCCGGAGGAGAGGCTGGATGTGGCCCCAAGAGCCTTGCAGAACGCACGCCACACTTGAGAAGTGAACTGGAGACCTCTGTCCGAGACAATGTCAGTGGGGATGCCATGCAGGCGAAACACATGCTTGACCAGGAGGTCTGCGGTCTCTCTTGAGGAGGGGAGCTTGGGGAGAGCGATGAAATGCGCGGCCTTAGAAAAACGGTCGATTACCGTGAGAATGGTGGTGTTGCCCTCGGACGGAGGCAGGCCGGTGATGAAGTCCAGGGCGATGTGGGACCAAGGACGGCTAGGGATGGGTAGGGGTCGCAGCAGGCCGGAACGGGGACAGGTCAAGGTCTTATTCCGGGCGTAGGTTGCGCACGCCGCAATAAAGCAACGGACGTCTGCGTCCATAGTGGACCACCATAATCGCCGGCGGATGAAGTCCAACGTGCGGGTGATTCCCGGGTGGCAGGTGAGCCTGGAGGAATGGGCCCAGACCAGTACCCTGGACCGTACAGCGTCCGGAACGAACAAACAGTTGGGGGGGGGCGGTACCGGGGTCTGGCTGCTGCCTCTGCGCAAGGCGTACCGCGGACTCCACCTCCCAGGTGAGAGTGGCGATAATACAAGTAGGCGGCAGGATGGTTTCGGGACCTGTACCGGGGTTCTCGGGGGAGTACAGGCGGGACAGGGCATCCGGCTTAACGTTCTGGGAGCCGGGACGATAGGTGAGGGAGAAGTTAAACCAACCAAAGAATAGGGCCCACCTGGCCTGTCGAGAGCTCAGTCTTTTCGCAGACTGGATATAGGCCAGGTTGCGGTGGTTGGTCCAGACAATAAATGGATGCTCCGCACCCTCCAGCCAATGCCGTCACTCCACCAGGGCAAGCTTGACGGCTAATAGCTCGCGGTTGCCGACATCATAATTTCGCTCCGGCGGGAGAAGAAGGCACGGGTGGAGCTTATGGTCGGAGGGGGAGCGTTGGGAGAGGATCGCGCCCACTCCGGTGTCAGAAGCGTCGGCCTCCACCACAAACTGGAGAGAGGGATCCGGTTGAACCAGGATTGGGGCGGATACAAACCGCTTCTTGAGGTCTAAAAAGGCAGTCTCCGCTTTTGACGTCCATATAAAAGCGCTCTTGGTGGAGGTCAAGGCCGTAAGGGGTGCCGCGACTTGACTATAACCTCGAATGAATCGCCGATAGAAATTGGCGAACCCTAAAAACTGTTGCAATCTCTTGCGGGTCGGGGGTGAGGGCCACTCGGCCACCGCAGAGACCTTGGCGGGATCCATCTCAATCTGGCCCTGGCTGATGATGTAGCCCAGGAAAGAGATGGACGGGACGTGGAATTCACATTTTTCCGCCTTAACATAGAGTCGGTTCTCCAATAAACGCTGCAGAACCTGCCGAACATGGATCCTGTGCTCCTCTACAGACTTGGAAAATATCAGGATGTCGTCGAGGTACACAAAGACGGAACGGTTCAACATGTCCCGGAGCACGTCGTTGACCAGGGACTGGAAAACCGCGGGGGCGTTGGTGAGCCCGAAGGGCATAACTAAATATTAAATGTGGCCCAATGGTGTGTTGAACGCGGTCTTCCACTCGTCACCCTCCCCGATGTGGACCAAATGGTACGCGTTGCGCAAGTCTAGTTTAGAGAAAACCACGGCTCCGTGGAGGGGAACAAAGGCAGAACTGATGAGGGGTAAAGGATATTTATTCTTTAACGTAATATTATTCAGCCCACGATAGTCAATACAGGGTCGTAGTGAGTGGTCCTTCTTACTCACGAAGAAGAATCCCGCTCCTACTGGCGACGAAGATGGGCAGATGATTCCGGTGGCGAGGGACTCTCCAATATAGTTCTCCATGGACTCCCGTTCCGGACGGGAGATATTGAACAGGCGGCTACTAGGAAGAGGGGACCCGGGAAGAAGGTCGATTGCACAGTCATAAGGGCGATGAGGAGGCAAGGACAGGGCCTGGGATTTACTAAAAACCACTCCGAGATCGTGATACTCCTCCAGAACGGAGGACAGGTCAGGAGGTGCAGAATTGGAACCGAGCTCCGATGCCCGAGGAGACTGAAGAGAACAGTGGGAAAGGCAGCGTGTGCTCCACGAAATGACTCGTCCAGTCAATTTGAGGATTGTGGGTCTTCAGCCAAGGGTATCCCGGAACGACCGGTGAAAGAGGGGAAGAAATCACAAGAAGTGATATGGACTCCTGGTGGTTACCCGAAACGAGCAGGTTGACAGGCACGGTGCGACGCTCCACCCGAGCGAGTGGCCTTCTGTCTAGTGCCTGGGTCTCAATTGGGGAATCTAGGGGAACGGTGTCGATCCCCAGCTGGTGAACCAACTCCCGGTCGATAAAGCTCTCGTCTGCACCGGAGTCCAGGAGTATGGTCAGTGGAGAAGTCTGATCCTGCCACAAGAGGGTGGCACACAGTAGGGGACGGGAAACCGAGGGGTCCAGAGCACGACTCGCCAGTATCCCCCGGGTTACTGGCGAGCCTGTCCTTTTCCCGGACGAGAGGGACATCCAGACAGGAAGTGGCCCGTCTGACCACAATATAGGCAGGCTCGGGAGAGAATCCGGCGCTCCCTCTCCTCGGGGGAGAGGTGCGTGCGTCCGATCTGTATGGGCTCGGACTCGAAGGAGGTCTCCGCTCGTGACGCGGTGGAAAAGAAACCGAAAGAGGAGACCGAGATGCTGCTGGCGGCATGGAAGAAGGCGTTGGAGAAGAGCGAATAACCCTCTCCCTGCGGCGTTCTCGCAAGCGATTGTCCACCCGAATGGCGAGAGCAATCAGGTGCTCAAGATCCGAAGATTCCTCCCGGGAGGTTAACTCATCCTTGACGTCACTACCCAGCACGTTCAAGAAAACCCCCTGCAGAGCTTCCTCGTTCCACCCGCTCTCTACCGCAAGAGTCCGAAACTCGACCGCGAATGAGGCGGCGCTGCGGGAACCCTGATTGAGAAGTAGAAGGCGTTGAGACGCCTCTCTGCCCCGGACTGGGTGATCAAAAACCCTCCGCATCTCCTCGGTGAAAACGGAATAATCAGAACAGGCCGCGGAACCGTGCTCCCAAACCGCCGTTGCCCAGGCGAGAGCCTCACCCCGCAACGCACCGATCAGGTAAGCTATCCGAGCCTTGTCAGTGGGGTTGGTCTGGGGCTGTAGCTCGAACACCAGGGAGCATTGGAGTAGGAACGATCGGCATTGTCCCAGGTCTCCGTAGCGTTCGGGGGCTGGAATAAACGGCTCCTGGGAAGAGGCCGAATGGCTAGGAACGGGGACTGGTGGTACCGGGGTGACAGGGAGCCGGGAGGCGATAGTCAGGGATAACTCATGGAGGGAGGAAGTTATCTCCTGCAGAGCCTGGTCGTGTTGACCCAGTTGAGCCTGTTGGTGGGAGACCCCCCTGCGGACAGCCTCTGTGTCAGCTGGGTCCATACTGGCCAGCTCGTACTGTTATGGCACAGGACGAGTGGACCCAAACGCTGAACACAGGGAGGCGGAGACGGGATGAAAAGACAGTGGGATTTATTTAGACAGGGGAGTAACAACAAGCCAGGCTAGGCAAGCGGTAGTCGGGCAGGCGGGGGGTTCGGCATAGTGTTGTTTTTGGCGGCCTGTTTTCATTTTAGTCTTAGTCTAGTCTTTGTGTCAAACTGTCATTTTAGTCTTTATTAGTTTTAGTCACGTTTGTACTATTTTAGTCTAGTCAAGTTTCAGTCGACTAAAAGTCTGAGCATTTTAGTCTTATTTTAGTCAGAATTATCCATGACTATTTTAGTCTAGTTTTAGTTAATGAACATTGTATTTTAGTCTCTTTTTAGTAATGCAATTCTATTTAAACCAGTAAATATAGTACAAGTACCTAGTATAGTATAGACAAAACCAACATTTTCTTTAAGTCACCCATTTCACAAGTCAAACAAGGTTATCTTATTATTATATTATTGTTACCTTATAGACTCAAGAAAACATTCAATTCCAGACATGGAAGACGCTCTGATTTGAATTTACAACATATTTATTTTACCCACCAAACATGTAAGAAGTACACACACATGGCTAACCTGCCAGGTTTTGTTTGAGCTTTAAGGCCTTTACACACCGGGGCGTGACGAATAAACGACACGAAAATGTATACTCGCCTATTTCACATCAAAACTATTCATAGCGGCAGCGATGCGAATCTGCGACAGTTGCGACATTTGTTCAATACAAGTGAAGCGGCTTTTTCGCCGCGTAATATTTGCGTTCTGTGTGAAAGTACTCATGACAAAAACAACAGTAAGAAAACTCATATTTACGTGCGAATTAATCACAGGAAAAAAAACGCCCCGGTGTGTAAAGGCCTTTAACTTGCCGCGAGTGGGGATTGAGGAAGTGACGTCGCTTGCATCTTCGCAGTGCGCTGATGCAGCCCCGAGACTCAGGAAACAGAAATATTTCAAAATAATAATAATAGCGGGACGAAATGAACGGGACGAAAAGAGTTTTTATTTTGAAAACCACATTTAGTCCCGTTTTTATTCGTCAACAATATTGCATTATAAATTTGATTATAGTTTTCGTCACATGACCACCATTTTCGTTGCGTCTCGTCTCGTTTTCGTCACGTGATAAAGGTTCGTTGACGACGATATTTAGTCATAATTTTCGTTGACGAAAGCAACACTAGTTCGGCAACAGGCAGGTAGTCGGACAGGCAAGAGGTCGGCAACAGGCGGGCAGTCGGACAGGCAATGGGTCGGCAACAGGCGGGCAGTCAGACAGGCGATGGGTCGGCAACAGGCGGGCAGTCGGACAGGCGTTGGGTCGGCAACAGGGTTCGGCAACAGGAGGGTAGTCAGGCAGGCAGGGTTCGGCAACAGGTTTCGGCAACAGGCGGGTAGTCAGGCAGGCGGGGTTCAGCAACAGGGTTCGGCAACAGGCGGGTAGTCAGGCAGGGGGGGTTCGGCAACAGGCGGGTAACTGGTTCACTGGTAACAGGTTGGGTAAACTAGAGCACGAGCTGGTGCCGGCTGGCAGGAGATCCCCGGCTTAAATAGGGAAAGGTGATTGCCAATTGGCAACAGATGTGTTGGGGGAATGATGGGCAGTGGCGACAAGCGGCCACTAGATGGGGGTGTTGGACCGTGTAGCAGGACGTGGTGTAACAGTGTCTATATAAAAAAAATACATTGTTGCTACATTAGATTAAAAGATATTGTTAAAATGCAACTACAAAAATGTCCAATTAGTTATTAGGCCTATGCCTTTATTTCTATTTACTTGATATCTATCATGTATGTTCTCTAATGTGCACGGCGGGTGCAGCCGTGCATTGCGATCATCCTGAGCGCCTACATGAAGAAGGCAACTTTTACTAAAGTGACCTAATAA
This sequence comes from Merluccius polli, assembly GCA_030340625.1. Classification (NCBI taxonomy): domain Eukaryota; kingdom Metazoa; phylum Chordata; class Actinopteri; order Gadiformes; family Merlucciidae; genus Merluccius; species Merluccius polli. The sequence continues at coordinate 344,569 of JAOPHQ010003980.1, forward strand.
AGTAGGTGGCTTTGGTATATCCTAATTATTTATCTCAAAACGGCAATTCTATAATGAAAAACAATCTACTGCAGCAAAAACCGATTAAAAAGCACTTTTGGAAAAACATACAACGTGTCACATTGTTGAAGTCCACAGTAGCTTTGGATCAGGGCTGGACTGGCCATCTAAGACTGTGCACTTTCCCAGTGGGCTGACGTGCCGGCGACACAACTGTCTTTTTTATTTTTTTTATTTTTTTTATTTTTTTTGTCTGACCGGCCCATAAAACAGGTAGACGGGCCCATTGTTTTTTTTCTTAATTGACACTGGGCTGGCCCAATAACATCTTTAAACCCCTCCCCCTTTGGGCTTCATTAAATAGCGCATCTGCAAAAAAAGAGTGCCAAAATGGATAAGACAAAACGCAAGGGAGGCGCGGGGAAATTGCGGGCCAAAAAAAGGCAGGCCCTTCAGGCAGATGCTGCCACATGTGCCAAACTGACTGATATGTTTGCTGCAGGACCTGCAGAAAACATCAGTGCAGGTAGTTCAGGTAGTGAAGGACCTTCTTCAGCACCTGTGGTGGCCGATGATGGTGGTGGTGGTGGCAGGCACAGTGAGGAGGATGAGGAGAGGGAGAGAGATGACGGCGAGAGTGGAGGGAGAGTAGGAGGACTTGCCGTAAGCAGAAGCTAACAGGGCTGTCTGCCTAGCTCAACAATATGTAATGAGATGATATGCTAACTCTGGAGTCCAGGAACCCAAGATCCCCTTGATAAAATTGAGCAAACTAGCTGGTATTTGCAAAGTTATGTAATGTTGATTACAATAAAAACAAATTCTGCACGCTTTGCTCTACTTCAATTTGGCTAGCTTGCCACTTTTATGAAAGCAGGGGTAGTTTGATAGCTAGTTTATAACGTCAATTTTATGGTGTAGGAAGGTCACAGTGGCTAGCTAACATGTGCACTGGCTAAGACAATTAGTAAACATTTTCTTCTTTCTCTTGTTTTTCCCTGGTGAGCTAAAAATATCTTTTAATGTGGCTCTGATACGTTGTCTTATTGGAAGAACGTCATTATTTTCATTAACAGTGAGTCAACTGGCAGCGTTTGTTGTTTTGTTCATTTATTTATTAGGATAGTGAACAGTGCTTGTTTGGGACCTGTAAAAAAACGTGTTTGGGAGCCAGCTTTTGTGTGGGTGTTGTTTGATAATATACAGTATAGAAATGAGACATACATGCATGTATGTATTTATTAAACAACAATTTGTCCATTACCTTTATTGTATTGTTATGTCAATGCAGCTTTTTGCACCTCTTAATCAGGGAATCGAATAATTCTGGACCTGATTGTATCATTATGTTAAAACCGCACCCAACTGTGTCTCTCCTCATGTCTCGAACCAGGTTGAGCTAGCATCCCCAGAGGAGGAGTGTCAGAGAGAGAGGAGAGCAAGGAGCAGGAGGACATAGATTACTTTGCCCGCCCTGAGCCTTCTACGTTACAGATATTTTTAGATCACTACCTGCAACAGAATACCAGAAATCCAGTAGTGCAGAAAGTATTCACCTGTAAAGATGCCACCAGCAGGAAGTGACTCACATATTGCGAGGGACATCATACATTGTTTTGTTTTTTATGTCTGGCATTTGGGAAGAGGAGTGACACCAGCATATGTTCTGGAAAAAACTCATACAATATAACACTTAACTTAACACAATAAGAGAGTTCGGGAGATCTGGAGTATGAAAGATAAAGACTTTATTTGTACTTAACAGCAAGCACAAATATAGCCGAGTTTGTTTGACAAAGAACTGGTATTGTGATTCAGACTTCAGGTTATATAGGTTACCTTTGTGGTTTCCTCCTCCATGCATTAATCACCCAATCACAACAACCTATGCATTGTTTACCTATTCGAACCTAAAGATTAGGCTCCTCCACTGTGGCCCGTTCACAGCTCCACACCAGCTGGGCATACTATTACACTTCTGCAGCACATGTCCTTGTGAGATAACATTAACTATAAACTAAATCACTGATTTGAGATAGTTTACATATAATAAATACCAGTCTTGAGTAAAGTAACAATTCAAAGAAAACAGTTGTACCTGTAACAAAATATGAGTCAACATAAAGATGTATGGCATCCTGTATAAGCACAATGAAAATCACACCTACCCAATAAATATTAATTTAACCAATTGACTATGATACCACAATTTATGATTGTAGAATCCACTCAGAGTATGCAATGATTAACTTTAAAGATAACTTTAACTTAATTAACCATATGTAAGTAGAATAGAGACAAAGAGACTAGACAGGTCTACTTTCCACAGGGTTGTCAGTTGACCCCCCTCTGACCGGGAGCCAAATGGGGTAAATACAGATGTGTGAGTATCTTGCTGCGTAATTAACAACTGTAAGGGGCCGCATTATCAACACAATAGACTAGGTTCATCCCAGACTAGGCAGGATGTTCACATGGGGGTTTAGTTGATTCAGTCAACTTGATCAGTGACTTTGTTCTGTTCCTCTCAGGGCAGCACCCTGAAAATATAATTATATTTGGGGCACTGAGCATCAAAGGTTTGTTTATATAAGAGTTTCCCCATCTGTGGTTCTCTGTATTTCTCCACACTCCACACAGATTCATATAGCATAATGGCAAGACAATAATTATGTATTATCATTAAATGTAAGGGTAAATTTCTCCCACACATATTACTGGAATGTCAGATTGGAGGCATGCACACCAGCGTACAGAGGAGCACGAAAAGAGCATTGCACACCGAACCTGTGCCGAAGCTTATTCCCTAAGGTGCTCAAAAGCAGATATCAACAGCATGTTCGCTGTCAGATGTCTGCTCATAGGGAACAAGTGAGAAAGAGACGCCAGGTTTTGAAAGTGTGTAGTGGATGTGGTTAAAGTGCTTGGGAAGAGGGGGCTGAGCTACAGGCAGGTGGAGAATGAGGCAGCATATACGCTGGATGACACCAACTTTTTGGAGCTCATCCTTTTATTAGGAAAGTATGATGTCTGCTTAAAAGAGCATCTTGACGATTGCATAGAGAAGAGCAAGAAATTACATCAATCCAGTGGAACAAGAGGTAGAGGGTCTCTCATCACCCTACTCTACAAAACTACTGTGAACTCAGTAATAGATAGCGTTGGGCATCTGATTCAAGAGAGTATCTCCAGTGATGTCCAGAAAGCTGGAATGTTCTCTGTTCAGCTGGACACATCACAGGATATAACATGTCAGGATCAGTGTTCAATAATCTTAAGGTATGTTACTGAGGCTGTGCACGAGAGGCTTGTCGCTGTAGTAAAGTCCATTGGGCAATACTTTGTGAACTTGCTCTCAAATGTCTTAGAGCGTCTGAAACTGGACAAGGTCATGTGTATAGGGAATGCAACAGATGGAGTGTCCAATATGCAGGGCCAGTTCAAAGGTTTTTCAGCACTGATGGCCTCCCAGTCTCCCACTCATGTGCATGTGTGGTGCTATGCTCACATACTTAATCTTGTGCTGGCTGACACTACTCAAAATGTCATCGAAAGTGGAACACTGTTCAATCTACTGAATGACATAGCTGTGTTCATCAGGGACTCTGATCACAGGGTCATTCTGTGGGAGAAACAAACCCAAGACAAAAGCCACAGATGCCTCTGTCCCATTGGAGAGACACGGTGGTGTGCCAAGCAGGATGCTCTAAAAAAAGTGTTCAGACATTTTGGTGAACTGGAGGATAGCCTCTTCATCGATTCAGTGCTCACACTGGCAGCCATAGAAAGGAGGAAAGGCAAAAGAAAAGCCAACTATACGTGCCAAAGCACGAGGCTTTAAAGAGGGCCTCCTGAGATATGAAATGGTAACAGCACAGATATCCCTGAGTATTTGATCAAACCACTCCACTGTCTAAGTACCTCCAGACAAAAGGGATTGACATCCTCTCTGCCCATCGAATAGTGATTGCCACACAAGAGAGCCTCAAAAACATTGCCAGGGATTTCACAACTGTGAAGGCAGCTGCAGACACATTTGTCAAATGGACAGATGAAAACATTGCAGGGAGGGAGGAAGGAACAGACATTGAAGTGGAGGCTGCACTGCCTCAGAAAAGAACAAAGAAGAAAAAAAGCAGGGCCGGACAGATGGCTCAAGATGAGGCACTAAGCGATGCTGAGAGAGCATATGAGGTGAATGTACACAACACAATTCTGGACACAGCTTTCAAGGCCATCCACAGAAGATTTATGACACATGGCACTCTCTTCGCTGATTTGGCATGGCTGGACCCCAGGAACTTTCATCAGATCAGGACCACTTATCTTCCCAATAATGGGAAGAGAAAGACCTCAGTAAATGTCTGATCAAATTTGACAGCATGGCTAAGGTGGACAATCTACAGTCAGAACTGAAAAGTTTAGCTGGACAGTGGGACAGGCTTAAAGCATCACCTATGGATGAATACAAGACCAGAACGGTGGAAGATGGAAGAAGAGACTGATATTGTGAATAAAAGCTGCGCCTCCTGCAAAAATTGCTCACTGTGCTGCTATCAAGTACTCAGGCGGTTCAACATGTTGTCAGATGCGTATCATCTCCTTGGGCTTGCGTACAAGTTCCTGCTGACCCTTTCCCTGACTCAGGTGGCCTGTGAAAGAATGTTCTCAACGCTCAAATTAATCAAAAGCAGACTAAGGAGCAGCCTGTCAGCAAACAAGCTGGAGACATTTTATATTGATGGCCACCGAGAAAGACATCCTCATGACGCTCGACTCCGACATGGTCATTGATAGGGTCACTGAGAAGAGTGAGCTATTGAGAAAGCTGCTCTTGCAGCCTAATAAGGTGAGATGAAATTATTAAAATGATTATGAAAATATTCATTGTAATGTAGCAGCTCTCTGTTTTCTTCAAGCCGGAAGCCCCCCCCCCTCTCTTACAGAATGCCCTCACTTGTTTTTTAAAGGGTTCATCAAAGAAGTTCAGCTGCATCCTTTTTGACTTGGTGAGTTTACAGTTTATGCAATGCTACTTTTATCTGGAAGACACTGATCATCTGATCAATCATTTATCATATCTACTCTCTCTCTCTCTCTCTCTCTTTTTATATACCTGATTGATTGCACAAGAAGAGTGTTTGCTGAGGCACAAGCCACTACAGACAAGGATGGATCTTCATTGCATCACGTCATCACTTGGAGTACAGATAATCTTGAGATCTTCAACACAATTGTTTAAAAAAAACACACTACCCGGGTAGATGGACACACTTTTATTTTGCTACTTTGATTACACGAACAGAGCTCTGACGTTTAAAAAGGGACTTAAAGGGACAAATAACAAAGAAACTAAAAAACAAGGGTGTTTTACTTACCTTGACTGAAGGAACCTTTATTTCTGTGTTTGGAAATTGTATTTGGTTACACTATTGACATTTGTGTGAATAGGGTGAATTGTTAAATAAATGCCGGCTGTTGTATTTTTTCTAAAAGATCGGTCCTAGCAGGTTTTTTTAACCTTTTTTTACCTTGTAGAACCTAGTCTAGATAAGTGTGCTATAAAATATGTTAGATTAACAGTGTAGTATATCAGGGCATTACAGGGCCCTTCTGGTGCTGGCAGATGCATAGAAACCTCCCGAAAGGGCGCGCTTTGCGAGCGCCCAAAAAATACCAGGGCTTGAAAACGAAATTATTTTTCAATCGTTCCGCTCCGAACGGAACCGGTATATTTAACGTTTTCGTTCTTGTGTTCCGCCACCAACATATCGTTCCTGAACCGGTTCGGAACGTAAAATAACGTTCGTTCTTAACGTTCCGGCAGTGTTATTGGGCCTAGTCTATTTTTGTGGTCGATACCTTACAATAGACCTAGTTATTGGTATATAACCAGGGTGGTGGTGGGAATTTGTGACAGCTGAGCTGTTTTTTTCATGAAATAGGCTATGCTTTTGTGACATTTTATAGAGAACGCTATATAGAGAACGAAAAAAAAACGTTATTAACCGGTTTTGGGGATTTCAGAATAACGTTTCTGTTCCGGTTCTGTTACAGTTGAAGACCATTTGGTTTTCGTTTCCGTTTCCGTTCCTCATAAAATTCTGTTTGTTTTCGGTTTTCGTTTTCGTTCCTTGAACCGGTTCGGAGCCCTGAAAAATACTGTGGTGGGCCAGTCTGAGCCAAAATGCCAGGGCCGATTTTTTGTCCCAGTCGAGCCCTGCTTTGGATGCTATACTTTATACGAAAATAGTGAACGAATTTGTAATCAAGACCACAAAAGCAGAAATCCATATTCACTGAGCCAAAGAAGAAGCCTGTATGGCAAACCTTTTTAATAATAAGTCTATACATCTATGGTGTCTTTGGCAACTGTTAAGCTCATGGTGCAGTTATAGTTTGATATACGCCCATTTCATTGCTCAATAGCATGTTGAACTAAACAGATGGCGTATTTCAGAAAAGCTGTATTTTGAAAACATAGCATTTACATTTCAGCCATGGAATGTAAATGCAATGGTGAAACTTACAGCAGTAGACCTATTGTTCTATCTATTGTTTCATGAGAAACTAACATTTAACAGTTAAAACATTACCAAACAATAATAATAACAAAAAGAACCTTTAACTTTTGTGGTAAAAGTTAAAGGTTCTGCAATTGTGGTAGGTGTCTCAGCACCTCTTCTCAGCACCATTGAGTGTTAGTGGCTGGCTAAGCTTGTGTGGTTGCAGGTGGACTGCCGGTAGCTGCCGTGGGTCCCTCTCGCCCTCCCCTCCTCTGGTGTGTGTGTGTGTGTGCATGTGTGCATGCATGCACACGAGTGTGTCGGCCCGCAGCGAGGGTGCGCAGGTCGCAGGTATATTGTTTATATTGTTTTCTAATTTAAATGTTATATTATATATATTATATATTTCTACTACTTTAAATGTCGCCGACAGGATAAGCCATCCGCAGTCACCGCTGTGACGTCACCGGAGCCGCTGCTGCTTTGTTTCCAGCTCTACTGCCACTTTTACGCTGCGTTAGTTATTCGTGCTAACGCTGGGGAAGTATTACATCCCAACGCTAACCCCTGCTCACCCCCTCATTTTAATTGTGTGCCTGTGGTGCATTAGTGGGGTTCTCCTGTATTTATCTTGTTAAATCAGTTATTTGTTTTAGTTTCATTTTGTTGTTTTGTTTAAATTAAAGTTGTTTTCTTGGTTTCATCTACCTAGGTTATTTCATTTGATGTGGTTTATGTTGGCCACTTTTTGATTTTCTTATTAGTTGTTAAGAATAAATAATAGTATATGTATCAAAAGGCTGTAATATCCTCACATAGCCACAAGGGAACAGAAAGAAATATATAAGTTGTATTAACCGCACCTGGCCACCAGATGGCGGCACACACAATACACTGGGGGCGGGCGCTCAACACTAGCCAATTAGAGCATAGTATGCGTCATAGAGGCCACGCCTGCCCAGGTACTACCAAACCACACATCCGGGGGAAGGGCAGAAACCCACAGGCAGCGTATCTGGACAGATACCCAGCTAAGGGTAGCTCCACGTGTGAATTTTACAATTCCTCTCCATTTGCTTCATAGATAATATACCTAAAGCTAAACAAATAAGGTGAGTTAAAAGCGATCCTGTGTCGGCGGCCTTCTTCCTCAAAGAACATCACTACATAGTTACTTAGCTTTATTATCTTGATTTATTTGTGGGACTGTACTAATTGCTCCACCCCCCCCCCCTTTCAGTGACTGAGGGCCGGTGGTGGTGCTGGTGGTCTGGTGGCGGTATCCCCTTCCCCCTTTTCGTTTGTGTGCTTTACTCCCTGGGAATCGGTCCTTCACTGCCGTGTGTGTCACGTGAGCCTGGGTGATTTTGGTTGGTTTTATTTTGGTGGATCCCTCCCCCGGCCTTCACTGGCTTCCCTCCATTCGTTAAGTCTCAACACTGATTACCGTAGTTTGGTTTGTTTTCCCCTCCCCTCCCTGTGTGAATGGTTTTAACCATTGTCTGAAAATAATAAACATTGTATTTGTAACTGGAACCACGTCTCTGGCCTTGAGTAACGGACCTGTGCATTCTATCATTCTCTGGGTGAAATTCTCAGGGTGGCGTTGTCTGGCAACTTAGATTATTACGTAACGGTACCCTGAGACTACCGCAATTGTACCCCTCCACTCGTGGCTGCCACATTTACATGTAAAACATTTTTGCCATTGCCTTATGGTCACTTGTATTAGGCTTAACTATTTTGTTGAATATTCTTTGGCCAAATTCAGTTAAAACTACTTTTATATCGAACATGCCTGTGCTTGTGTATCATAACTGCTTTTACTGAAAAAACGAGAACCTCTTTATAAAGTAACTCAAGTCATGAAAAGCAATTATTTTCTTAGCACCCCCCACGTATCAGTCAAGCTCCCCCTTAGCACCGGGAGAGAAAAAATCCTGGCGCCGTGCCGGCCCCAGTCTGTTTACATTGAAGGCTCATTTTCCAAAAAAAAAGTTTTAACATGAGAGTCAATAGGAGAATGCTTGGGCAATTTTCCACGTCAATGAATTCGCCCAGAGAGGCGGGACCATTTGAAACCCGACTTGAATCTGACGATTCTGATTGGACAATGACAGATAATATGTCTAGAACACTGAAAACTACCTTTGCTGTGATAGAATGTCAGAAAAAAATCCTCTTTCTCCCAGTTGGTAGTGCGTCGCCCAAATCGCCCCTATACACCATTCGCCCCTGCTGGGCAGTATACACCTAGGCAGGTAGACACCACTAGGCACACGGGACTCATACCGGTGATCGCGGCTTTAGTTCCCCATGTCTGATCGCTGTAATTTGGAGTGTGAATATCGGTTGAATATCTTTCTAACTTTAAAAAACACTTTTGTATTTTTTAAGACGATAGTCGCACATCCCCCGTAACTACGCCCGTGAAGGTGAACCCTCCCAGACTCCGCTAATAACATGAAGGCACATCCACACGCACCGGACACCAAAATACCAACAAACATCTTTTCCATTTGCTTGCTCTTAAATAAAGTTGTGTGCAGTTATACGGTAAATACGATTATTAAAAGTGTTCATGTCTCCTTCCTGGTCCAGAACCGCTTGGTCCATGCCGTTAATAGGCGGCCCGCTTCGTGCGTGTGCGTGTAAAAATGATATTTAAGCCTGATTATTACGGTATTGTATTATCTGTAAAGCAGCACAGAAACAGTAAAGTTAGAGATAAAAAATTAGATTAACGCAATTAAAAAACATAACGTGCTAAACATGACTGTAATTAATTGATCGCAATTAACGCGATAATTTGACACCCCTAAAAATTATATTTTTTAAGTAGAAAAAAATATTTATGTAAAGAGATAGGAAAAAAAACACCCCCCCACTACTGTAAACATCGTCAACTGCCAATTTAAGGGACATCGCCCCAACCCTAATATATATAATACAATAATATATAAGAATGTGAATAATTTATATATTTGTCATCACTGCTGTTGTCATAGACTATCTTAATGTGCAACATCACCTCCATCTAATTCTCTCCTTGCTCTCTTGGCAAAGAAAGTGGTTATTTTGTTTTTTAGAAAGTGGTTAGTTTATTTTATTATAACCCTCTTTCCATAATTAAGCTGTAATCAGTATAAGTTCTGTTGAGGTAAGCAGTTGTAACATCACCAGGTAGTAAATAGACTGCAGACTGTACAGTCCCTGACAAAAGTCTAGTCGCTTGGGTACAAGTTGACCCTAAGTGCCCCTCAAATATATGTCTAATCAATTTTTTTTACAAGAAATGGCTAATTTCAATCCCAACAGCTTTTGAAATAATTTTTTGGTGCCAAACGAAACTGCTGAAAAGCATTTTAACATTCACAGCTTGGTAAAGTCCACTGCGTCAGTTTTTGCAAAGACAAAAGTCTTGTCGCCTTGTCATATGATGCACCCAATCCTAGATTACAGCCTCACCTGTGATCAATAATTGATCAATCAATTAGTGGGTGTGTATAAAAATAACCCCAGCACACCAGACCTTCACATCAACTGCAACTTGACCTCTGACAACATGCCTAAGATTCACCCTGAGACCAAAGTGTTGATTATCAAGAGGCTGAAGACCAGATCTACTGCTGAGGTGGCTGACACCTTCAATGTGTCTCAAGTACAAAGAATAAGAAAAATATTTGAAGAGACTGGAGATGTCTTCGACAAGGCCAGGTCCGGCAGACCCCGCAAGACAACTGCTCGGGAGCAGAGATGTTCACAAGTCTTTTTTTGCAAGTCCAAGTCAAGTCTGAAGTCTTTGGTCACGAGTCCAAGTCAAGTCTCAAGTCTCTAAAAAATAAAAGTCATATGTCTCTTCTGGTTGTAAATAGCTGTATTTACTGTATTATTACCACTCCTTTATCTATTAGCATACAGTATCAGTACTGATTAGTTATTTGTTATATGACCACTTTAAACAGGCTATTGCAATGCAATATGAAGAAAACACACAATGAATGCTTTCATTTAAAGGAAACTGTATTCTTTGAACATGTACATACAGTATATCTTGCCCCTTATTGTGCAGGCTCAGTGGGACCATAATAACAACAAATATAAAAAGTGTTACACATAATAAAAAGTAAATAAAGTGCATAAAAGTAAAACTCAAAATGTGTGGAAACAATCAATCGCCGGTCGCCATGGTCGTCTTCCGAGGTACCTACTAGTGCGTGAGGCCGCGAGGCGCGCGCCCAAATGCGTAATATGGTTACCATGGTTACCATGAAAAAAAGGAGGGAATCACATTAAGCTCGTCAGACGTTTCAGAGTTTCCTCAATATCAGTGCTTGAAGTGGAAAAAAATAAGTGCCGGTATTCCCTTATTCACATATATGTAAGTATATGCGCGATTGTCGACGGGGGGGGGGGGGGGGCGATCATAACCCACCGCGGACCTACGACCGACGGGGGGGTGGGCAGCCTGTGACAAGTGCCGGTACGCAAGAAAAAGTGCCGGTACGCTAAAGGGTAAAATGTAGAAGTGCCGGTACTGCTTCGAGCACTGCTCAATATTAATACGCCAAAAAAGAAAACATAATGATTATTCACGAGTCCCAAAACACGAGTCGAAGTCGAGTCTGAAGTCTTTTGAACACGAGTCCAAGTCAAGTCTGAAGTCTCTGTGTGTGCGACTTAAGTGCGACTTGAGTCCGAGTCGCACTTGTTGGCTTGAAAATCCAAGGCCAGCCCCTTTTCCACTGCAGCAGAGCTCCACCAGGTCACCTCAAGTCCCCGTGTCAACCAGAACAGTTTGTAGAATTCTGTCTCGAAATGGCCTCCATGGTCGAATCAGTGCCCAGAAACCAGCACTAAACAAAAGCAATTAAAAAAACGTGTGGCATTTGCCAAGGCCCACAGCCTGCTAAAAGGATGGACGCTGGAAAAGTGGCAGAAGGTGGATTTCTCAGATGAGTCTTCGGTTGAATTACATCACAGCCGCCGCAAATATTGCAGGAGACCTACTGGAGTCCGCATGGATCCGAGATTCACCCAGAAAACAGTTAAGTTTGGTGGCGGAAAAATCATGGTCTGGGGTTACATCCAGTATGGGGGTGTGCGAGAGATTTGCAGGGTGGAAGGCAATATCAATAGCCTAAAATATCAAGAAGTATTAGCTACCTCTTACATTCCCAACCATAAAAGGGGTCAAATTTTGCAGCAGGATGGTGCTCCATCGCATACTTCCATCTCTACATCAAAGTTCCTCAAGGCGAAGAAGATCAAGGTGCTCCAGGACTGGCCAGCCCAGTCACCAGACATGAACATCATTGAGCATGTTTGGGGTAGAATGAAAGAGGGAGCATGGAAGACTGCTTTCTTTGCTATTCCTGATGACTTCATCAATAAATTGTATGAATCATTGTCGAACCGCATGGATGCAGTCCTTCAAGCTCATGGAAGTCATACAAGATATTAAATATGGATCTCACAGCACCACTACTTAATTCACTGATGTTATGCAACATATTTTTGTATTTGAAGTAAATTATTTGTTCAATTTTCACATTACACTCTGTAGGCGACAAAACTTTTGTCTTGCCAAAATCTGACCTTTCTGTGTTCATTAAATGATCAATCTTTCTTCAGTGAAGCAAATGTATTTTAGTATATTTAACATAATTTGGGAGGGTTTTAGCTTTCACATGAGCCATTTCTAAAACCAATGGATTAATTATAAGTCAGGTTATAAGCTGTTGTTTCTACAAAATGGATAAGTGACAAGACTTTTGTCAGGGACTGTATTCAAATATTTAGGCTTTTTTCTGTATTTAGCCATTAACTGGATTTGCCTTTCATTGCTTTATAACGCAGAGTTACGTATGTAACTCCGGTTCTATGAATCCTGGATGACTGCCAGAGGCGGTGCTTTAAGCACTGGATATATTTGTCTCGCGCATGCGCAGTTCGAGTACTTATACCAACAAAGTCACCTGTGACCCCTCGTGACACCGGAAGGCTATATAGCCCGGTGTCGACAGAGGATCTGTTCCAAGAATCTTCTCGCAAACCACGAGACTTCTGAGTGACCTGTAACTCTGGCGGTCATCCAGGATTCATAGAACTGGAGTTACATACGTAACTCTGCGTTCTATTTCATCCTTACTGACCGCCAGAGGCGGTACTTTAAGCACCCCGGATGGCGGGGGGCGACCACTGGCCCCGTAGGCATGTGTTATGGTATCCACAACCCAGTGGGACAGCCTGTGCTTTGTTAAAGCACGACCCCTGTTAGGGCCACTATGGCAAACAAAAAGCTGCTCTGACTGACGAATATCGGCGGTAGCGGAAATATAAACCCTTAGAGCCCGCACCGAGCACAGCAGCTCATACCCACCCTCCTCAGATGGGGGGTCAAAGCGTGCTAACTGGATGGGTTGGTTAAGGTGATTGCATGGAAGCACCTTTGGCAGGAATGCAACATTGGCCATAGAGTGACACCCGAGCCAACAGAGTTCCACCTCAAGCATGTATCACTCACAGATAGGGCATGCAACTCCCCGACCCATTTCGCAGAGGTTATGGCGAGTAAAAAGGCAGCCTTCATGGACAGCCACTTCAACTTCACTTGGCCCATGGGCTCAAAGGGAGGCGATGACAGGGCTTCCAGCACCAGCGGCAGGTCCCATGCCGGAGCCCTCATGGCTGTGGGGGGACGCAGCCTCAAAGCCCCTCTAAGGAAGAGGGACACTAGCCTGTGGCATCCTACCGTGGCGCCGTCAACCCTATTGTGTAGGGAGGAGATAGCAGCGACATAGACCCTCAAGGTGGAGTGGGAACGGCCACTATCCAGGAGGAACTGCAACAATTCCAGAACGGTGGCCACAGTGCAGTGTACTGGATCCACGGCTCTAGCCGCACACCAGTTGGAGAACAGCTTCCACCTGTTTTCGTACTGCAGCCTGGTCGACGGTGCCCTGGCACTCAGGACAGTACCCCTGACGGCTGCAGTGCAATCCCTCAGCAGTGGGTCGGGCCCTGCAGTGGCCAAGCCCAGAGCTGGAGGCGACAGGGGTCGGGATGCCAGATCTGACCCCTCAGCTGTGACAGGAGGTCCCTCCTCTCGGGGAGGCGCCATGGCGCACTGCAACAGAGTCTGAGCAGCAGTGGATACCAGAGCCTCCCTGGCCAAAAGGGAGCCACCAGCAGAAGCCGGTGGCCCTGCAAAAGGACCCTCTGGAGTGTCGGTAGGATCAGAGGCAATGGTGGAAAGGCATACAGAGGCCTGTCTGGCCAATTGTGCGCCAATGCGTCCTGCCCCAATGGGCTGGTCGCTTCTGTCCAGGAGAACCAGAGGGGGCAATGCTTCGACTCCTTCGAGGCAAAGAGGTCCACCTCCGCCCTGCCGAAGAGGCCCCACATCGCCTCCACCACCTCGGGATGAAGCCGCCATTCTCCTGGTGGGGGCTTCCGTCGGGAGAGGAAGTCCGCGACCCGATTCCTGTCCCCCGGTAAATAGACTTCCCGCAGGCTGGCCAGACGGGGAGACGCCCAAGTCAACAGGCTCCGGGATACTTGGAGAAGCCATGGGCACGCCTGCTGCCAGATACGCCCTCTCCCTCCATGGAGAGAGACGAGACACTGCAGAGTCACCCTGACCCTCCTCTGCCTGTGCCACTTGGCATCTAGGTGCAGGCTGTTCATCCACATTTGCAGTGGGCGCAGGGAGCCCACTGCAAGCCCAGAGGTACCACAGCTGAGGCAGCTGTCAGTTTGCCCAAAAGCTGTAGAAACTGAACGAAAAGCAGCCTCCTGCTGGCCCTGAAGAGGGGAAGGAGGCAGAGGATGTCGTCCACGCACTGAGGTGAAAGGCAGGCCCTCATGGCGACTGAGTCCAGAACCATCCCCAGATAGGTAACCCTTTGGGAAGGGTCCAGGCAACTCTTTCCCCGGTTCACCGTCAAGCCCAGCCGGGCCACGTGCGACAGTAGGCGGGCCGTATCCTGGGCCACCTGGGACCTGGACGGGGCACAGACCAGCCAGTCGTCCAAAATATGGCAGGACCTTCATGCCCTGCGTCTGCAGGGGTGCAAGGGCTGCCGCCATGACCCTGGTGAAAACCCTCAGGGAGAGGGAGAGCCCAAAAGGAAGTACCGTGAACTGGAAATGCCGGCCCCGATAGGCAAACCTCAGGAACCGCCTGTGGTGTGATGCAACCGGCACATGAAAATAGGCGTCCTTCAGATCTATAGTTGTGAACCACTCCCCTCTGGCAACTACCCTCAGGGTGTCTGCCGAGGTGAGCATGTGAAATGGCAAAACTTTTAAAAACGTGTTGAGGCCCCTTAGGTCTAGAATGGGCCGGAATCCGCCGTCTTTCTTGGTTACAAGAAAGTACGCCGAGTAGAACCCCCCAGGTTGTAACTGAGGGTCCACTGGCTCGATCACACCCTTGGCCAGGAGGGCAGATAGCTCCTGGGCCAGAGCTGAGGCCTTCGCCGGATCGCGAATGACTTTTGACCCGGCCGAAGGCTTGGGGCCGGCGTCGGAACTGTAATTCGTACCCCCGGGTTAAGGTGGAAACCACCCAGGGGTCTATAGTACAGGCAGCCCAGTAACTGAGCTGCTGCTGGGAAAAACAGCCGCCGGCCGGCCCCATGGTACTAGCGCCTGGCCCCCCGGCCTCTGTGGGCTCATGGGGGGTACCGGTGAGGCTCTGCGGCCCGAGGCTGCCCGGGCGATGGGCGGGCAGGGGCGCGAAAGTTACCATCGGGTGGCTGGGTGGGCCGCCGAGATCTACGTAGGCCATCGCCTCTCACTGGATATGAGCGTGGCTGGGAGCAGCTTTGGGGGGCAGCCGAGGAGTCCCTAGGCCTGCCAGGAGCGGACACACTCCTGCGAAGACCCGACAGCTGCAGGCTACTCTGCTAGCTTGGGCAGCTCACTCCATTGTCTCCTGGGCAGCTGATACGAACAGCTCCCCCGGTGTCACTGGCACAGCCCTGAGGGCCCTCCTGCACACCTCCGTCAGGGGCGACTGAGCCAGCCAAACCTGGCGGCGAGTCTGGACCAGGGTGGACATAACGCGCCCCAATTCTCTGGACATGAGGGCAAAGGCCTGTAAGGACGCATCACTAAGGTCCTGCATGGATGGCTCAACTGCAGCTTGTTGAAGAGAGGTTGAGAGTGCCAGCATTAGGTGGGAGAGGGAGTTGCCTATCCGACCCATACGTGCCGTTGCATCGTAGGCCTTTGAAAGCAGGTCGTCTGTGACCCTGCACTGGGGCCGGGGACACCTGGCATCTGGCTTCAAAGCCTGATCGGTGGCCAAAATGAGGGAGGCAATGGCGGGCTCAACGGGCAGCATGCGACCCAGCCCATACTGCGCTGGATCCTGCATGGCCGCCAAGGCCCGAGCACTGGAAGAAGGATGGGAGAGGGCCTTGGCATCCTTCCAGCAAGAGTGTAGCTCCTTTAAGTACTCCTCTGAAGGAGGGACAGAGAAAGAGGTCGGGGCAGGGCTGCCCCTGAAGAAGGCGCTAGGCTGAGCCAAGTCTGCCTGAGGAGCATCGAGCCCTAGGCGAGCCAGGGCCGTACGGATGACGGCCCCCATGGGGGTACACTCTGTGCTGTGCCCAGAACTCCGAGCAGAGGAGTAGGAGGCCTCCCCAACAGTGTTCGAGGCTCCACCCTCCGTGACCCTCTCATTAAAGAGGTGAGCCGAAGCCGCCAGTGACAGGGCATCGTCCATGTTAGGCACATCCCCCAAGGAAGGGTCAGGCTGGATGTCAGCCACCCCCCCACCTGCCCCAGGTTGCAGGGTCAGGAGGAGCTCCTGTATCCTCACCATATCAGATGACAAGCGATCCACTTTCAACCCTAGTTCGCCCTTAGCCCTTTTCCTGGGGAGGGCACCCATAGCCACTGCTCTACCTCGGCACCGAGACCGGTCGGGATGGGCCGAAGGAAGTGGTGCCATTGAGGGTCGGCAGCCGCCGGACGCTCCACCGCTGCGAGTCTAGTCACCCTAAGTGCCCAGGGCATGGAGCCGCAGTTCATACAGGCACTCTCAGTAAGGCCCTCCCTCAAATGCTCGAAGCCGAGGCAAGAGGGGCAACGGTCATGGCCATCGTCAGGCTCAAGGGAGGCCACACAGGCGCTACACACATGAGCCATCAGCAGAACACTGGGAGAGGGAGCGAGCACTGCCTTCACCAGTAAGCTACTAAGCCAGAAAACGGCAGTATTACCGGGAGAGGACGCGATAGCGCTGCCCCCACCGGTAAGGAACTGAAAGGAAAAACACAGCAGTATTACCGGGAGAGGACGCGAGAGCGCTGCCTTCACCGGTAAGTGACTGTCACAACAAGGGAAGCTATAAATAGCAGCTACAAACGCTGGAAGGGAGCGGACACGCTGCCTCACCAACAAAGTAGCTTAGCACTGTACAGTGTTACCAGGAGAGGACGCGAGAGCGCAGTCTTCACCAGTAAGTGACTGAAAAGAAATGCACAGCAGTGTTACCGGGAGAGGACGCGAGAGCGCTGCCTTCACCAGTCAGGGACTGAACAGAAATACACAGCAGTATTACCGGGAGAGGACGCGAGAGCGCTGCCTTCACCGGTAAGAGACTGATCTCAAATACACAGCAGTATTACCAGGAGAGGACGCGAGAGCGCTGCCTTCACCGGTAAGTGACTGAACAGAAATACACAGCAGTTTTACTGGGAGAGGACGCGAGCATGCTGCCTTCACCAACAAGCTACTTACACCAAAAAGTACACGGCAGTATTACCAGGAGAGGACGCGAGAGCGCTGCCTTCACCGGTAAGCTACACTTTTTCTTGTTTTTGTTTCTTGTCTTTTAACAAAAGAAAAAGTTACCAGACAAATGTGGCAATCTAGAACACAGCCGAGCTGCTTCTATTCAAAAACAAGGAAGCTGCAATTAGCGGCTACTTTTTTTTTTTAAGGAAAAGTTACCAGTCAAAAAAATGTGTCAATTAGAACACAGCCTAGCTGTGCTTCTATTCAAAAACAAAAGGAAGCTATAATTAGCTGCTACAACACTGGAAAGAAGCGGACAAGCTGCCCCATCAGCAAAGTAAGCGGCAATTAGCTCAGCGCTGTACAGCTAAACAGCCCCTGGAGGACGAGCGACTCACCCGTGACTCCGACCTTTTGGTCACGAGGCTGCACAATAAACTGGAGCGCGATCCCTTCAAAAAGCGAATATGTTATCCGCAAGTCGGTACCTGTGTCTTTGCGAGAAGATGAAAGGAACAGATCCTCTGTCGACACTGGGCTATATAGCCTTCCGGTGTCACGAGGGGTCACAGGTGACTTTGTTGGTATAGGTACTCGAACTGCGCATGCACGAGACGGATATATCCAGTGCTTATAGCACCGCCTCTGGCAGTCAGTAAGGATGAAATAGAACAAGTCCTGTGACATTTGGAATATCTTAAAAGGTATTCACATGATGAATGCACGCCAAATTACAATACATTGGTAATCGCTCAGCTGCAAATATTAACAGATTTACTTTGCACCAAAGTCATGTAATTCTAAGTGGCCTTTTTTCCCTTACAATCTATTTTGTTTGCTTTGGTGCTAGTTGGCTTTGGTAGCTGCCAAAAATGTCCCTATGCAGGAAAAACCCTGGTAAGATTGAATGTGTCCAATGCAGTGATAAAATGTGTCGCCTTCCGGTTTGACAGTTGACCACGAGGACCTGGGTTCACGCACAGGTCTTGCCAGGTCAGAGTATGGTCATCGGCCCGAGGGAGCAGCACATTGGGCCGCTGCTCCAGCGGTTGGTTCGGGTGTGTCTCCGCAAGATTCTTTGTTGTACATACAGTACAGCGACTTTGCATGGCGCCAAAATTACAGTCAGGGGCTCAAGGTGAGGTGTCATGAAAATGGCACGCCACCCTCCTTCCTACGGCTGGCCCCCAGAGTTGTGTTGCTACAAAGCTTAGCAGTATAATTGAAATAGAACAGGTTATCACCGACCACCAAATTTGGAGGAAACAGGAAAATGAGAAATAAATTTTTAAATGTATGACATGCATTTGTGTTTGCATCTTTTTTAGTTGTAGAGATTCAACCAAAAGATACTGCTCCAACCATGGCTAAATTACGGGAGGATTTTAAATTACTGAAAGAGGAGAACCGGCTTCTGAAAGAGGAGAACCGGATTCTGAAAGAGGAGCGGGATTTCCTTAGGGAAAAAGGTCTCAACCAAGTGAAGACCGGCCCCTCAACAACTTCGAAAGGTATGCAGACTGTGTTCCTCCCAAAACCAACACGGAAGGCTACAGTCTAAATTAGTCTAAATTAGTTGCTTGTTATTTTGCATATATTGATTTGATATCCCTACATCATGCAAATGAATAAGATAAGTATACTACAAGAAGAGGATCTTTTCAAGTGCTAAATCATAAAAAGATCTATAAAGAATTAGAACTAATTATTAAGGGTCCCACAAAAGGAGGCTTATGAATTCTTCAGACTCTTCGGCATTTGACTCTGAGTCAGACTCCTCCTCCTCCTCTGAAGAAGAAGAAGAAGAAGAAGAAGAAGAAGAAGAAGAAGAAGAAGAAGAAGAAGAAGAAGAAGAAAACCCGTGCAGCATTTGGAAAAAGAGGTAACTTCCATAATTTGGAGAAAGATGGCTAGTAGCTTGTAGGTTATCATAGTTCTTTCTAAATTGCTTGTACACCACCCCCTTGATTACGCTTGCCTCCATAACCCACAAATTCTGATAACTTGTGCTGTTTGGTTGTCTCCTAATTTGATAGCAGCAAAGCTGCACTATGGTGTTTTTGTCCACTAGTGGTAAAGTGGGGATACTGATATAAAAAGGGTCCCTGAAGAAGTAACCATTGAACATAAATGGCTCTTCGCCAAGAATGGCCTCACTAGCCCCACTTTTCCACTAGTGGACACAAACTGTAGTGTAGCTTTAAATGGGCTATCTGCACTATTTCTTTGGTCTGTTGCTGCAAATGAACTGATTGCACAGCCAGCGCGTGATACTAGTCTTATGCCTAATATAAGCAGTCAACATGTTAGGGCGCTACATTGAAATAAAAAAAACATATCCACCAGTTGGAGAGAGTGTCCGACCGAGAGGCTCGACTCTACCTAGATATCCGGGTCAAGTATTTTAGACATAATCTGTCTTCATTGCATTGCAGTGGAGAGACCCGGATGAAGCCCATATTATTGGTATTTTCTTATAACTGAATAGTGGTAGAAAGATTAAAACATTGATTCTATTAACTGGATTACGTTTGGAAAGCAATACGGTAGAAACAAATATTTTAGCTTCACTCTATTTTCACAAAGAATAAGTTTTGTTATTTGAACTACATATCCCATCAGTATATGTAGTCCAAACTGCGACACCATTGGATGAGAGCGTCGCACTAAGCGTTTTACCTTCATTCCAGCCACATTAATTTTTGTGAATTCTTATGTAGTATGTCTTAAATGTTTATGAATATTGTTTTTTCTTTCTTTAACTGTGTAATTTAATATGGATGCTGCTGCCAGCCGAATTTCCCTCTCAGGGATAATAAAGATATACTTGACTTGAGTGTCAAGTGAGACATGCTTCCAGTTTTAGTTAACTAGTCGTGTTAGCATGTGTTCATAGTTTTAGTTTCTGTGTTGTTAGGCTTCATCAAAACCCATCATATCAGTTAATTATGTTGGTGTGTGTGAAACAGAGTGAGAGAGTGTGAATCGCCAATCTTTTTGAGTGTACAGTAGGTATTTTGATAGTTATTTTAGCAAGCTAGATAGCTTGCTAAAATGGCTTTTTGCATGGAGCTTTCAGACTCTTGTCACGTGGTCCAGGTTTCAGAAAAAAATTACCTAACTTGGTCTAAGGAACATTTTCATCTTAGTGTAAGGATATTTTATGTCACTCCATTCTAGTTTCAATGTAGCGCCCTTATAGGCATAAGGCTAAGGTCAGTGCCAACACACTCACAATCCACAATTTCATATACATTTACCATATTCAAGGTTCCATATTCAGTTATGTATTTTAGTGTAATCACTACTGTATTGATGTAACACTAGAGTGATGAAGAGTAGTGCAGAGACTAGGTTACTTTGGTTTATTTATGTCCTGTTATGTATAATCAGGATTATCAATATATTTGTGTGATTATGATATGTTAATCTAGATTTTCATTTTATGATCTGTCTTGTAGTTCAGAATCAAGAGGACGTTGTGCACAGATACAGAGCTGTCCTCAAAGAGTTTAGGTGCACCAGGAGCATGAGCCTCAGCTGCGAAACGCTGAATGTGGACAGGAACACCATTGCGTTGAGTGCCATCATTGCTGAAATTATGATTGCCGCAGAGGGTAAAAACTTTGGGCCACTGCCAGTGTTCACTGAAGGAGACACTGTAGGCCTTCACCGGCCTACAGTGGCCTTCTTAGAGGGCAACACACCTCTTGGGGAAAAAAATTTAAAAAAATTAAACATGACTCAGAGCTGCTCCCTATTAAATATAAATTCAGGAAGTGAATTTAATGAGATATTGAACAACCGAAAACAAAAACACAACCCTTCAAAATACGTTTGAAGGGTTCTGTGTTTTTGTTTTCGGTTGTAGGGAGTTGTCCCTGTTATATATCATACAGTACCGTTCTATATTTACATGGTAACAGTTTATCGCTTTTTAGTATAATGTAACTACAATGTCATTAAACGTTTATTCCTTTGACAGTTCTCCTGTTTCAGCGTACTTATTCAATAACATGTCATGTTTGTTTAGTAACACTATGGAACATGGTACTATGGTACAAGTTTGTCTGTATTGCATGGGAAAGGAAACCATCCATTTTGATGAAAGGATGTGGTAAGGACTTTGTAATACCATGGGATTAAACATTGCTTTCTTTTACAGTACAGTTTCAATTTACTTACTGAGTAAATTGTAATGTCTTACTTAGTAATGTTGCAGAACATACATGGTAAAAGCTTGTGTTTTTGTGATTGCATTGAAAAGGGAATAACCAGTTACAAATTATATGGTAAGAGCCTGGTAATACCATGGAAACAAACAAGTCTTCCTTTTACAGTACTGTTTCTGCTTACTTACTGAGTACATTGTCATGTTTTACTTAGTAACGTTGCAGAACATACATGGTACAAGTTCCAGTTAACTGCATGGACAATGGAATAATCGACGACCTGGGGGATAAGAACCTAATTTATTTATTAAAAGTCCTTCTTCTGATAGCCAAAAAGATGATTACGGTCTCCTGGTTAAAGCCGCAACCGCCATCACTGAGCCAATGGAGGGAAAGGGTTGTTAGTGTCTACTATATGGAGAGCATAACTGCAAGACTTCAACTAAAAGTGGACACTTTTACAGCTAAATGGACTCCGATCAGCCTACAGCTTTTAAAGCTGCAACAATAGGGATGGATGAGAAAGGGTTGGCCTTGGAGCAGGGCTTGAAAACGAAATTATTTTTCAATCGTTCCGCACGGAACCGGTATATTTAACGTTTTCGTTCTTGCGTTCCGCCACCAACATATCGTTCCTGAACCGGTTCGGAACGTAAAATAACGTTCGTTCTTAACGTTCCGGCAGTGTTATTGGGCCTAGTCTATTTTTGTGGTCGATACCTTACAATAGACCTAGTTATTGGTATATAACCAGGGTGGTGATGGGAATTTGTGACAGCTGAGCTTAGCGGGCGGCGAAGTGAACGCGGCAACCGGAATTTTTCTTTTTTTCATGAAATAGGCTATGCTTTTGTGAAATTTTATAGGCTATATAGAGAACGGAAAAAAAAATTTATTAACCGGTTTTGGGGATTTCAGAATAACGTTTCTGTTCCGGAACAGTTGAAGACCATTTGGTTTTCGTTTCCGTTTCTGTTCCCCGTAAAATTCCGTTCGTTTTCGGTTTTCGTTTTCATTCCTTGAACCGGTTCGGAGCCCTGCCTTGGAGGCTCTGTGTCTTTGTTTTTGGGGGTTCAATGTGTGGTCTTTGAGAGGGTGGGGGGAGAGGAGTGAGTACCTGCAATGTAATTATGATATATGTGTTTTAATGATTGTGATTGCACCTTGAGAACGACAATAAAAATAAAAAAGAGTTAAAAAACAAAGCAAAAAACAAGAGGTGTACAAAGGCTATGGTAAGAACATATGGTAATACCATGGAAACAAACGGCTTCGTAACCAGTACTTAAGAAGATGTACCATCACACTAGAGCAAAACTGTTCCTGCGAAGGTTGTTACCAGGTAAGCATTGCTGTAATTTTTCAATTTAAATAAAACAATTCCATAGTTTCTAAGGTAATTTGAATAAACCCTTTATAAATGGGTGTAGCCATGAACAATAACTATATAAGAAAAAGTAATTTATTGGAAAGTACTGTTTATTTCTAGATAGTACATAATAAAACTTGGGCTGTTACCAACATAAACCTCGGATAACTACAATTGTAACTAAAAATGATGGGTAATAGAAGAGATGTTGGTTGCCTACTTTCCTAGGAAGTACACAATTATATCCAAGTTATTACCAACCTAAAACACCACAACTACACGGTACTTAGTTGAGTTGATGGGTAATAGTGGAGGTTTATATTAGTATTTCAGCTGTAGTTCCTCTGTATTTACCTTCTTATTACCAGTGGTAAATACCCAATAATATACTATGATTTACCATATAATAGTAGGGGTGTCCCCGACTAAGAATTTACATAGTCGTCAAGTCTTGCCTATAGTCGACTGATCGTTGAATCATGTTTTTTTCTTTTTTTTTGCTCATTGATCCATATTCTCATTTGCGACATTGGCAGTGCACACTGCCGCTGAACAGCGCGCGTCAAAACAGCCACCCCTATTATTTTCTATGTACACCCCCACCCTGGCGTGGCGGCAGCGATGCGCCGCCCCGCGACATTTCACGCCACTGTCCTATTTCACAGCATCGCCACGCGTCAAGTGCCGCCGAAAAGGCGCTTTTTTGTTTTTTTTTGTTTTTCTTCTGCTCCGGAGACGACTATATTCCTGTTGACGCGCCACAGCGCGACGCTTCCTATGAGTGCAAGGGGCGGCATTTTTGTCATAGACGCGCCGCGGCGGCAGTGTTTTCCACTTGATATTTATACAAAAATAGGCTATATATCATGATTTATTGGGAGAAATAAACTATATATAAAATCAGACATTCAGCACCGCCTATAGCCCGAATGGAATGATCCTGTGTTTTGCCGACGATTTGACTATGAGATTGGCAGTCGAATCAGGCTCTTCGATCGAATCGTCGAATAGTCGACTATTCGGGGTCACCCCTATATAATAGTGGAGGTTTTTCTTAGTATTTGAGCTGTAGTTCCTCTGTATTTACCTTCTGATTACCAGTGGTAATTACCCAATAATATACTATGATTTACCATATAATAGTGGAGGTCTTTCTTAGTATTTCAGCTGTAGTTTCTCTGTATTTATCTTCTTATTACCGGTGGTAATTACCCAATAATATACTATCATTTACTATGATTTACCATATATTTACCGGGTAAATACTTAGTAATTAGGGGACTGTAAAAGGAAGGGTTACCGAAAAGCTTTTCTTTGACTGTTGTTTGAGTAAAATAAATACATACATACTGACTCCCGCGTGATGTTGCAGTCCCAGGATAAATAGTCGACACAGCATCAGACTTCAAAACTAATTTCTTGTGAAAACAGTGACTTGTTCACCAGGTTATGGAAACCCTCCTCACTGAAGTGAGCATTGCAGATACACAGTCCCTCCAGCTTTGTAGGCATGTGAGCCCAATGTCAATGTAAATAAATTCCAACCATTTCTGGTAGGAATTGGTAGATTGGTAGATAGTGGAAGGAAGCTCCAGGGTCCGGTTGACATCCAAAAACTGCACACTCTACCTGTTTGCTGTCAAAACTTTCACTAACTTATGCTAATGCTAACTCTCACTCTCACTGTACCGAAATGTCTGCTCTGACATGCTCACTGCATGCGCTGGAAGTCTCAGGTTTATTTGCCTGCATTTTCATATTTGACAGCGGTTGGCTTTCATATTAGTGACGTACCAAATCAAGCTTGCCCGGGATATGTTTGAATTTAAAATTTCAGGGAAGTGCACAGACATCTGCCCCTTCAGTAGAGGAATGTGAAAACACCTCTCTAGTGACAAACTCTGCACAGATACACATCAGTATAGTCTAGGTCAGACATTTTAGTGGACATAAACATAAGAAAAACACATTTTTGAGTGGAAGTGATCTTTAAGGTTTCAGGATTTCTTTCTGCACTAGTGATTTATATTTGAGTCCCTTTGCAAGATATTTGTTTACATATATAGAAATGTGAATATCATATCATATATCGTAGTGACTGACCTTTATCCTGTTCATTTTTATATACTTCAGTACCAGTTACATACTTAACATTACTCAGTTGAGCAATGTTTTTCAAATTATGTTCTTTCCATTGCAGTCTGTTTTTGCAGGACAAAAAAACAGCCACCATCATACAATTTTTTTTATCTTCCATAACCATGCATGTTTAAAATAACCAGTTTATTAAGATAAAATAATGTATATTCCTTGAAATATGGTGGAGTTAAAAATACAGTCACAAAAAAATGTACCTGATTGATTTGAAGCCAGGTACAATGAATTTGAAATAACAAATTATCAGTTATTGCCAACCCTGTTTTTCTTTATTTAATTTTTAACAATGGCTGAAACAGGAGTCCTACTGCTGGCAGGAGATGTGATTATTGATGCAGAAAGTAGTTGACTTTGAGACCACTCTGGCCATTAAACCTACACCATGCCCTCTTGCCATGAAACACTTCCTGCAGGTGACACAAAGTATTGGCAAAGTCTGTCTCGTTGCTTCTTAGCTTCAACAGAAGGGTTTCTTGCTCTCCCCACTGGTGCAGGCTGTAATGCGCCCGCTTTCCGCCACGTCCTTATCAACTTTGCAATTATTCTGTGTTTGTTTGTCTTGGCTCTTACTTTGATATTCTGCACTTAGTATTTTCACACTTATCTCTGTTGTATACTAGCAATCGGTTAACTTAGCAATTGGGTGTTTGAAACGCATTCTTGTGAAATCCTCTAGTGATAGCGATTTACTGTTGCACTTTCTTCTAACAAATGTACTTATTGTAAGTCGCTTTGGACAAAAGCATCTGCTAAATTCCCTAAATGCAAATGGATAAGGCTTCATGAGATCCATTCTGAGTGGATAGGCCTTGTCACCAATGAGCATGTAGGGCATCATGACATCAGTGTTGGGCAGTGTGTCATCAGAGGGGACATGAAGTAGGCCTGTGTCCATAGCACCTCTTAGGTCTGATTGTGCAAATACGCCAGCATCCGACACTTAGTTAGTGTAGTTTGTGTCAAAAGCCATACTGTACAGCCATAAGTATAATGGAAAACCTGGATTTGTAATTAGAATACATGCTTCCACTATTGGCAGGAGGTTGAACGAAAAGATGTTTCCCATCCACTGCCCCCAGGCAGTGTGGAAACACCAGTTGTCAACAAATTATTTGGCAATGGTCTTCCACTCTGGCTCAGTTTTTGGTGTTTGAACCACAAGTGAGATAAAGACATGGTAACAAACTCATACCTTTATAGCTTACTTATACGGTATATAGATAGCAACAATGTTTAAAAGGTACTACATTCATGCCAACATTAAGATGGATGAAGGATCACCATGCAGCTTAAAATGATTTCATCATGTTAGCTGATATACAACTGAAAGAATGTTTTCTC
The DNA here is from genome assembly GCA_030340625.1 of Merluccius polli. NCBI lineage: Eukaryota > Metazoa > Chordata > Actinopteri > Gadiformes > Merlucciidae > Merluccius > Merluccius polli. The sequence goes on from JAOPHQ010003980.1 coordinate 370,866, forward strand.
ATGCTGCATCAACTACCACGTTGATATAAATTGATTCCCAGGCTGAGAATGGACAAAACTGTAATGTGTAATACGACAAATCAATTTAGTACTAAAAAAGCACAAAGTGATGGATATGGATATACGATTATGTTTGTCCACTCATAACCACACACATGTCACTTGATTCCTAATCGTTTTTGCAGGCACTATTCACTTTGTTTTTGCAATTACAGATTTTATACCTTATTGGAAAAGTTTACCATAATGGTAAGACATTTTACAATAATCTAGTAGGCTAACAAATACGTATGTCACATAATATTAGGTGGGTTGTTAGCATGACTAGTAAACATTTTTACACCATACCATTCAACCCTTCAGTAAACCCTTCACAAAAATCCAATATTGAATTGTAAGCATAATGATTGTGTATTGTGCTTACAAAAATGTTCATGGGCAATGTGACATACAATAAACAGAGTACAATTCTTTTTATATATTAAACCATTATGGTCCTTTAATGCGTTACCTTCAAGTAATCCTCACGTAGTACAGAAGTTAGAGCTGCACAGATCTCCATAACATTCCTGTTTAGTATTGTGCTTCCAAACTGATACTGGAAATGTAATGAGTTACATTTCTTACCTCTCAAAGTGTATACAGAATCTCAAATGACAATTCAGGCAAAGTGAAATACTAATGACCAGAGTGTCATGTGAAATGTGTCATATGTACAATTAGTCTACATTAAATGACACATAGAAAGGATATTCTAAAAGAACAATTTTGTTGACCCTCATCAATCAAAAAGGTTACTGAACTGTTGGTTTTGGTTACTTTCTCCTAGGACTGGATGATAGGCTACATGAAACATGTGTAATCATATCCTAATTTCTACTGTAATATCATATTTTTCCCCCTCAAAATAGTCCACTCTCATTGGGTTTCCACCACAAAATCTTTATTACTGCCTCAATGTGTTATTTTATGATTACTGAAAACTGCATCTTTATTATTGATGGCATCATAAAAACACAATAGAATTGGAAATGTCACATACTGTATCAATTATGTCTATGATCTGTACACCCTATATTATTGTATATATATTGCATACTTCCAAGTGTGATTAGTGATTTGTGTGCACACTGACCTGTTGCCAGGAGTTGGAATTAAACAACAATGTTTCTAAAATCGTACAGTGTTGCCAGGCTTAAGAGTCATCTAAGAAAATCTTTCAGGGGCAGCCCTAGTAGTAACCCTATAGTGGTAACTCAGCTTTGGATAAAAAATAATGAGTTAGACAGTTCTATGGTCATTATTGTATTGTGTGCGTATATAGAATAAATGGTTAAGGGGGGGGGGACCTTTCGGTCTTTATTTGTCATTCCCATGTTCGGGAACGAAATTTGTCCTCTGCATTTAACCCATCCTACTGTACGTAGGAGCAGTGGGCTGCTATGATCAGCGCCCGGGGAGCAAGTTGGGGTTCAGGGTTCAGTGTCTTGCTCAAGGACACTTCGACACGCAGACAGTTTGGAAGCGGGGATCAAGGGGATCGAACCGCCGGCCCTACGGTTAGTGGACGACCCCGCTCTGTCCACCCGCTCTACCTACTGAGCTACTGCCGCCCCTGTTAAACTGATTTTACTGTGTGTGTGTGTCTGGATTGTTTATGAAAATTGTGCGATCGCCAATCATGCTGTACTATGTGGGGTTGTGTTCCGAGGAAGAAGGCCGCCGACACAGGAATCGCTTTAACTCACTTTATTTGTTTAGCTTTAAGTTATATCTAAACTACGTAACAATCTTTTGGGAAAGGATCTAATACACAAGCTAGCTAGTTTATTGATATAGAAAATTGGGAATTACTTCGCCAAGCCTAATGCTGTTATGCTGTGTTTAACACCTTAACTTGTTAGCCTTTTCCACCGCCGTGTCAAAACTACAGCGCCAAAACCGGGTGGTGCAGCAGTTACTCATCAAACAGCGGTTAAGTTACATTCACTGGGAATGGTGGAAAGAGTGAACGGGACATTCAAGAAACTGACATTTCCGAGAAACAGAGTGCAGAGCCAAAGGACGAACCACCAACCAGGGTGGAGAAAGGTGACCAGGTGTACCCGAGAGTGTGCAGGGGACAGTGGAGCACCCCGACTTGATCAGGCTGTGGTACCTGATTTCCTGGAGTTCGGCACCTGTGTCTAGGAGGACATGGCACCTGTTTTACTTGAATGTTGAATTATTAAACACACAGTATGGGTCACGGTTGTCATTACAAGGCAGTTTAAATTCGGAATGTGTTATGCTGTTTTCCCATGATTGCTTTAATAATAAGATGGATGAATTTCTTTGATGCTACTGGAATATGTTCTGACTACTGGTGATGAGTGGATCCATGGGGAAGGCACACATGGGTACGTGTTAGTAACCTTGGCGTGTGGGCCTTGCCTATGGATCACAAGATGGGCATTAAATTTGTGAACTGTCCGACCTGAGGTTGGCTACGGATACGGGGGATAACACTGTGATGATGTTGGAGAACCTGCGTGCATGGAAACCACCTGAGCAATTGCATGCAAGTTTACAAGGCGTTTATAGTTCAATATAGGTTTACTGTTCTTATACCTGGAGGTATTCGATTTTAACCCGTTCGGTGGGTTACGTTCGCGGGGTGGGGGGGGGGGGGGGGGGGGGGGGGTGCGCAATATAAACCCACCCCGTAGCTCCGCGGTGGGTTACGTTCGCGGGGTGGGGGGGGGGGGGTGCGCGCAATATTAACCCACCCCGTAGGTCCGCGGTGGGTTACGTTCGCGCAGGGGGGGGGGGGGGTGCGCGCGATATTAACCCACCCCGCAAACGTATCCCACCGCGGACCTACGAACGACGGGTCCGTTCTATTTGACAGGGGCTAGTCGAGGGTATCGTTCTTCAAACGAGCGCATGTCGCGGTAAGAAATTAATCGTTTAAATCATTGGCTGATCGGTGCAGGGGCCGTAACAGGGGCCAAGAGCAATTTCACAGGGGCACCGGCCCACCCTGGCCCCCGTCTAGAACCGCCAATGGGTCAGGTGGGGTATTACAACTTGTATATTTATTTCTACTCCTGGCTATGTGTAGATATTACAGCCTGATGATACATATGTTATTAATTCGCAACAGTCCCTCCTTGGTCATCACTGATGACCATACTATAAATTAATAATGCAATGTATCATGTAAGGTCTAAAAATGGTGAGTATAAATTCAAGCGAAAAGAAAAACATCAACATCACCAATCGACTTAGTTCGGGAAAACCTCTTCTAGACAGGAGGAAAACCTGTCGCATCTCTAAATTGGATGGCATTCACCTTGGTGTGTCTCAAAGAATACATGGGCCGTAGCCAACAGTAGACAAATTATCATCACATCATACAATCAATATGTCATACCATTATCACAGTATCCTGAGGACAGAAAGGCATAGTAGTTAATGCATAGTAATTTCCTCATATGAAATCCCTTCAAATACTTATATGCATGTATAACCAAAATCGAATACCTCCAGGTATAAGAACAGTAAACCTATATTGAACTATAAACGCCTTGTAGACTTGCATGCAATTGCTCAGGTGGTTTCCATGCACGCAGGTTCTCCAACATCATCACAGTGTTATCCCCCGTATCCGTAGCCAACCTCAGGTCGGACAGTTCACAAATTTAATGCCCATCTTGTGATCCATAGGCAAGGCCCACACGCCAAGGTTACTAACACGTACCCATGTGTGCCTTCCCCATGGATCCACTCATCACCAGTAGTCAGAACATATTCCAGTAGCATCAAAGAAATTCATCCATCTTATTATTAAAGCAATCATGGGAAAACAGCATAACACATTCCGAATTTAAACTGCCTTGTAATGACAACCGTGACCCATACTGTGTGTTTAATAATTCAACATTCAAGTAAAACAGGTGCCATGTCCTCCTAGACACAGGTGCCGAACTCCAGGAAATCAGGTACCACAGCCTGATCAAGTCGGGGTGCTCCACTGTCCCCTGCACACTCTCGGGTACACCTGGTCACCTTTCTCCACCCTGGTTGGTGGTTCGTCCTTTGGCTCTGCACTCTGTTTCTCGGAAATGTCAGTTTCTTGAATGTCCCGTTCACTCTTTCCACCATTCCCAGTGAATGTAACTTAACCGCTGTTTGATGGGTTACTGCTGCACCACCCGGTTTTGGCGCTGTAGTTTTGACACGGCGGTGGAAAAGGCTAACAAGTTAAGGTGTTAAACACAGCATAACAGCATTAGGCGTTGGCGAAGTAATTCCCAATTTTCTATATCAATAAACTAGCTAGCTTGTGTATTAGATCCTTTCCCAAAAGATTGCTGAAGTATTTCCCAATGATTACTTTAACCAGGTCCTTGCAAATGTTTAAAGAACATATGTCTGACTTATGCAAATTCAACAGGCCGCCGACACAGGAATCGCTTTAACTCACTTTATTTGTTTAGCTTTAAGTTATATCTAAACTACGTAACAATGGAGGGGTATTGTAAAAGTCACGCCGCGTGGAGAGCCCCAAGCTTTGCATCCGTCCGGATGGGCCGCCTCGGGACTCTGATTCTAACCGGATGTTTCCGCCCGGATGGTCTCTGGGCAGGAGGCGTGGCCTCTATGACACATAATGGCTAGTGTTGAGCGCCCGCCCCCAGTGTATTATGTTTGCCGCCATCATGTGGTCAGGTGGGGTAAATACAACTTGTATATTTATTTCTACTCCTGGCTATGTGTAGATATTACAGCCTGATGATACATATGTTATTAATTCGCAACAACTACATGATTAACTTTCCTAGTGTCGGAAACATTCACTAACCAATGCCCAAGCAAACCAGCTAATGTTGCAGCATCATAAGTCACTTGGTTTTTAATTAATGACTGTATACAAATTATTATATTAATGCAACATTACCTCTCTCAAGTCTTTGAAGAGATGGGTTGAAAATATGATTGTAGATCTTTTTCTTTATAGCTTTGGTACTTTCGATACTATCAAATGTGTAACGTTTTAAACACGCAGTATCATAAAAGTATCTAAACTTTTGACAACCTTAACCAGAATGACTTTGGCCAAACTCGCGAGGCGTCTAGTGTGGTTGAAAAGAAACAGTCACGATTCAGTTTCACATACTGTGAAGTTGGTTGCCCAGCTGGTGTTTATAAACATTTTCAATTTCTGATGTCATTAGTAACTGTATGGTCCCCGGCCACATAGACATCTTATATCATAGACGCAGCATTGGCTGCTGTGACGCGAGAAATTCGGCAGCCATCTTGGAGTGGAGATGGGGAGCCGGGGAGCAGCATACATTGACAGTTGACACGTATGGCCAGTAGAAGAAAACAAGGATGCCGGGCTGGTGTTCAGAGTATTCCTGCTCAAATGAGCGGACAGTAGAAAATAGGAATCACGGGATTACTTTTCACAAGTAAGATTTAACATTACCATACTATTGGTTGTATTTTGTGAAAATAATATTACCAGAGAGTTCAGAAGGAGCAAAGATCTTCGATAGTACTGAAATCACAGCCAGCTAGGCTAACAAACAAGAGTATGACCATAATAGAATTGCTTGTCAATTAAATGAATGAAATGAAAAAATGACATACTTGAACAACATAAAGTTGAAATAAATGATGAAGATAAAGATTCTAAAAGCCAACAGGGGTAAAAGTTAGGACCACAGTCCAGATTGTGTAGGGGGGGTAATATATGTTAGCTAACTAGACAATCATATGGAGAGTGGTTATACAGTAGCCTAGTCCTAACTAGACCTTCGTACTCATTTCATTCATATTCATGGTCTAGAACTGCTATAGAGACAAAGGATTTCTCACTTGAAGGCGGGTGCTGTTGAAGTTTAAAACCTATTGGCTCTGCCCACTGCCACTCTGTATCTGCTTTAACCAATCGCTAACGTTTGGTTGTGACGTATTTCATGCGCCGGAAACCACGTTGCGCGCAGTACACTGTATACAAACGGCAGATGCAGTGAGCATAGGGTTGTGTGGAGATGTCTGTTAGCGATTGCTGCAGGCTTTGTTCATCCAATTTAAGAGTTCTAGGAACATATGGTCATTCTAAATTAATCTTTGATAGTAAAGACCAAGATAATGCTTGCAGTCAACTGTCGAAGCTGGGTCTTGTCATTGCTAATACGCCGCTTCGATCGTGTCGGGTTTGGGCACGACCTCTACGTCACTGTTCTCAGGCCGCGCCTCCTGTTCGCTGATTGGAAGGACAAACTTGAGGGAAAAGAAATCGTTCTAACATACAGCACTCCCAGACCTAGTACTGAAGTGAAATGAAAATTGAGCGGAAGTACGGAGGCGGGCGGAACCAGGCTAGTTATACAGTATAGCTAGTCTAGCTTTCCAACCCAATATTGTGTAGCCCACCTTCATGAAATGTGTGGGACAAAATGTGTGATAAACAGGAAAAGGCCCTGCCAATTACCTGATACCTGGAATGGAGTATTCTTGGGATTACTGTTGAACTAGGCTGTGTTCACCCGGCTATGAACTAAGACTTGATAAATCATATTCCATAAGCACTGACCTAGATTACATCTGACACTTTTGAAGGTTTCCCAAAGACAAAGACGTGAGGAAGAAGTGGGAAGTGGCTTTGAGGAGAGAAGGATTCACCGCAAGTGATTATTCAGTTGTCTGCAGTGAACATTTTAAGCAGGCTGATTTTGATAGGACGGGTCAGATTGTCCGACTACGTGATGGTGTTATTCCATCCCTCTTCAGCTTCCCGTTTCACCTCCAAAAAGTAGGTGTATCATCATAAGGCTATTAGCATTCATAAATGTAAATATTCTATTATCAAACAGACTTATCCTTTTATATATTGTATTATGCATAATGTTTCTTCATTTCAGTTGGTAAAGGGCAGGGCTACGTCTACCTCCAGAAGTGCTGAAGAAAGCCTCTCCGTGGCCTCTAAGGATTCCCCAGAAATGGCAGCCTCACACCCACAACCTCAGCCTAATGATGTGAGTATTTCTACTTTAAACATCATATCATAATGTTCCTGGACATATTAAAATCTCACTTGTTTTGCTTCCACTCATATTAAACACACTCACAATAACTGGCTTTGACAGGTGATGACTATAAGAAAGAATGTGGATGTGGGCCATAAACTAGTGGTGTCAAAGTGATGTTTGTGAAGTGAAACATTACTCAAACCATGTTCATCCCTCTTTCTTTCTACTAGGACCATGTCTAGTGAATCATTAACCAAACCTCTTTCTACTAGGATCATGGCTATGCCTTGCCTGCTTCTCCTACTGCTCTTAAGACCAAAATCAATGAACATTTGGCAAGAGTGGAAAGTCTGGAGCGAGACAAGAAGAAGAGAGAAAAGAGGGTAAAGACCACAGTGAAGGGTCTTTTGGGGGATTTGAGGGAAAATAACCTCATTAATGAAGAGCTCAGTGAGAAGCTTGCATTCTACTCAGGTAAGACAAAATTAGCACTTTGAAATTCATGTACGTGTTATTGTTACTCTCTTCATTAAACTCCTTGGTTATTATCTGAAGGGGACTAATTCATCTTTGCTCATAACATTTCAGATCTTAAGATGGACTTCGCGGCAAAGCAGGGCCATGAGTACATACAGGACTGCAGAGAATTTTCACTCACGCTCCATCTACATGGTCCAAAGGCATACAAATACATAAAACATAATGCTTTTTCGGGATTTCCTACTTGCTCTCGGCGAGGGCGGTCGCATTTTGCTCCCTCTCCTCCCCTTATCTCTCCCTGCTCTGCTTCTCTCGTCTTGTCCAGTCTTTTGTCTTCTCCTCTGAGAGACTCCTACGGATTGCTCTTCAACTAAAACCATGGATTTGATCAACTGGTCAGCTCAGCGCAATTGACACCATTTTCTCGACGAAGTCAGTCGGTTCGGAGGAGCCGGACTGCCCTCACGGAACTTATGCAGCTGGTTATTCCTTGGACTCTTGGGAGAAGTGGCGTGTGGTTTGCCTGGCTGCTCTCTCCGTTGAGGACGTCGAAGATATCTACCTATTTGGAACCATGATCACAGGTCTTTTGCTGATTGGATTGGGCTCTGCCCTGGTGTATCGGAAAATTACGGAAACGGCAACAGCTGTCAAATGCCCCATTAGGCTGCCCGACATGATTGATGCGATGGGTAGAGCTGCCGGTGCTCAGGCTATTGCCTTGAACCATAGGTTGGATTCGATCTCGGAAAACCTCACTGCTCTACATCGGAACCTGGATCGCTTTATGGACCAGAACCGCGGAGAGGCTTAAATTCGCCCCTCACCCAAAAAATTCCAATCCTATCTACTTTCGGCCCTCATATCAGCTGTGGCCTTGGCCAAGGCCACTGCTGGTTCAACGTCTTCCTCCCGAAGGATACTCCGACGAGCTCTCTCTCCCTCACCCTCCCCTTCTCCCACAAGCACCTGTGATTTGTTGACATTCCCTGAGCCCTGATCAAGGCCGTCTCCATGGCCGTGTTATCGCCAAGAACTATGAGACTGACTTTCAGTGGCTGGATGATGCCACTCACCCCAGGTGCATCCCACGTCCTCGCTGCGTCTGCGTCTACTGTGTCCTATTATGTCTTCAGTGTGTCAGAGAACGCTGGCGTCTATTGACTGCCGCTTCTGACCCTGAGCCTGTGTTGTTTCATGTTGTTAAGTGTACTGTTTTATGTGCTCTGCTTTTTTCCTGTGCCCAAACTGTAGTCCCCCCCCCCCCCCCCCGGACTTCAGTCTGGGATATGTTTTTTTTTTCCTCCACTCTCCTTGTGTCTCTGCTGTATTCCTCCCCTTTCTTTTGTGTTATGCGTCCTTGGGTCATTGAAAGGCGCAATAGAAAATAAATGTATTATTATTATTATACAAATACCTCAGAGAGACTCGACATTTTCCCCTCCCACATCCACAAACATTACAAATGTAGGTAGGCTTAATGTTGTCCGATTGAATTTTTGGAAAATACTGATGCCAACACGTTATATCTTCTTCTCAATATTTTTACAGGTGGCTGCGTTCGGTGGATGCCAAGCCTGGCCTGAACAAGATTATGCTGGATATGCTGGAGAGAAGATGCCAGGGTGACCCGGCTAAATATGAAAGTGTTTCACTCATGTTGGATGCCATGTCCATCAAAAAACATGTGCAATATAATCCACATACCGAGTCAATGTCTGGTTTTGTAGACATGGGAGATGGAAACATTGAGACTGATGTTGCTTCTGAGGCTATTGTGTTCATGGTGGTTGGCCTACAAGGACATTGGAAGGCTCCCATTGCATACTTCCTGACCAGGTCTCTCTCTCCAGAACCACAGAAAGTCCTTCTTAGTTAGGCTTTGGAGGAGCTGCATGCACGGGGCATTCGGGTGGTACAAGTTGTGGTCAAAATAATAGCAGTCCCACATCACTAGCAAGATAAATCACTATTTTTGTTAGAATTTCAACTTCTACACTGCAAGTAAGTTTCTAGAAGGTTTAGTAAACGTATAGAAAACCAACAGACCCAACAGGCATGACGTGCATGCTGCTGATTCTGTGAAACTGAATCATTTACTGAAAGGGGCGTGTTAAAAAAAATAGCAGTGCCGAGTTCAATTAGTGAGGTCATTGATTATGTGAAAAAAATAGGTGTTAAATAGGTGGCCCTTATTTAAGGATCAAGGTAACTGACGCTGCATATGCTGGCTGTGCATTTGTCTTTGAAAAACAGAGTAAAATGGGTCGTTCAAGACACTGTTCAGAAGAAGAGCGTTCTTTGATTAAGAAATTAATAAAAGAGGGGAAAACCTATAAAGAAGTGCAGAAAATGATAGGCTGCTCAGCTAAAATGATATCAAACGCTTTAAAATGGCAGCCAAAACCAGAAAGGCGAGGAAGAAAAAGAAAAACGACCAATCATCAGCTCCAGGAGGATCAAAGAAGATCTAAGATTGCCTGTGAGTACTGTAACAATCAGACGACATCTATGTGAAGCCAAGCTACCAGCAAGAAGCCCCCGCAAAGTCCCATTGTTAAAAAAAAATACATGTGCTGAAGCGGTTACAATTTGCCAAAGAACACATTGACTGACCTAAAAAGAAATGGCGTAATATTTTGTGGACTGATGAGAGTAAGATTGTTCTTTTTGGGTCTAAGGGCCACAGACAGTTTGCCAGACGTCCTGCAAACATTGAATTCAAGCCACAGTACACAGTGAAGACGGTGAAGCATGGTGGTGCAAGCATCATGATATGGGGATGCTTCTTGTATTATGGTGTTGGTCTTATTTATCGCATACCAGGGATCATGGATCAGTTTGAGTACATCAGAATACTGGAAGAAGTCATGTTGCCATATGCTGAAGAGGAAATGCCCTTGAAATGAGTGTTTCAACGAGACAATGACCCCAAACACACCAGCAAGCGAGCAAAATCATGGTTCCAGACAAACAGAATTCAAGTAATGGAGTGGCCAGCACAATCCCCAGACCTTAATCCCATAGAAAACTTGTGGGCTGACATAAAAAATGCTGTTCATGAGGCAAAACCAAGAAATGCAGAGGAAATGTGGAACGTAGTACAATTGTCCTGGGGTCCGTTTCACAAAGCAGGTTCAACAACCTCTGAGTCTAATCCTAATCGCTGAGTTGATCTACTCTGAAATAGAAAACTCTGGGTTTTCGGTTCCAGAACAGTGGTTTTGAGTTAATTTAATCAACTCGGTGTAGTTTCACCTAGGGTTAAGCGTGTGCACCACAACTATAAAAAGCCAGCATCAATGGAGCCCCGATTCGACGAGTCACCATGGCAACGGGGAAGAGGAGGGCTACGTGTTTTAATAACATAGAGTTGGAAATGCTAATGCACGCGTACGGAGAATTTCAGCACGTTTTTCGGAAAAAATCCAACACCGCTGCAGCTGCCAAGGAGAGGGAGACAGCGTGGGAGAACATTGCTTCTCGGGTGAATGCGTTAAAATGTAGTCCTTTGCAATCACAATAATATTACAGGGGAAAACTGCTTGAATGGTAGCCTATTAATTTATTTCATTTAGGTGCAATCCCGCGGGGGAGAAGCGGACTTGGCAGCAGCTAAAGATGAAATATAAAAACATTGTACAAACAGGTAAGACCTCGGCATGGAGGTACCTCATTTTGATCATGTTTTACACTGTAAAGTAAATAATAAGTGGCTATTTGACTGTGCAGTTGTTTTATCCCCAACATAATGCTGTTTTCACACACGTAAATGTCTTCTCATCTATATCATGTTCTGTTAAATAATTAAGCCTATTTAAACTAACACAGACTTCTACTCAGCCAAGAGAAAGAAGGCAGACTCCAGTAAAACGGGTGGTGGCCCAGCACCGCCACCTCTAACGCAGGCAGAGGAGCTGGCCCTAAGCCACAATACTGGAAGGCCAGTGGCTGAGGGAATCCCTGGAGGGAGCTCCTCCTCGGAGTGCACCCCCCAAGACACAAGTGCCTTTATAAAATGTAATAGGCCTATAGATATATTGTTTTAGCCTATTAATACAAATATTTATTTGTCTTTTATGTCTTTTTTTCTTTTGTCCCAACAGATTCTGATGGTGCTATCTGCCTGGTGGAGGAGCCCCCTCATGCCACAACAGACCTTGTAACTGTAAGTAGGCAATATCTATAATAGCATCATCACCACCACCACCACAGCAGTCAAATCCACAGTCTGTTGTTGAGGTTAGACTCTCGATAAATCCTAGCGTCGTGCACAGACCCAGGCCACTTGGCCTCCACATTCGAAATGATGTGTGCAGCATCACATATGATCTTGACAGTGCAGAGAATGACAGATGTTGGAACTATGATGCAGTCTTTAACATTTTGCAACAGTAGTCAATCTACATGTACCTGCACATTTATGCTGTGAATGGACTTCCTGTTAACATAATCGGCTTCATTATGTGAGGAAGCCGTGATGGGGATGTGTGTTCCATCAATGCAGCCAATCACACTGGGAAATCCTAAAGGAAATGAATATTACTAATCCCAGTCTGAGGTTGCAACACAATGTCATTAACAGAATATAATTTAAAATTAATTTCACACATCCCTACATCATTCACCTGCAATCCTGTGGAACTCCTCCTTGATGGCTCTGACAGGTTTATGTCCAGGGAAAACGATAAATATGGGTAAAAGCCGTTTCAGGGCGAGGCACACTTTTCTGACCGCCCTGCATACGGTTGCCTTGCTCAAGTGCTCTGCATCTCCGACATTGTATAAAAAACTTCCATTTGCAAAGAAACGCAGTGCAACACACAATATCTGCTGGGATGTGAGAGCATGACTACGGTTGGTAATGTTGGAAATGTAAGGACGGATTAGATTATGTATGTAAATGATGGACTGTGAAGTGAAACGGTACCGCTCAAAAAGAAAATGTTCTGGAAAAGCTAAAACATCTATGCGCGGTCTGATAACCCTCTCCGGACGAAGATGTAATTCTCCGCGCAGTAATGCCGCACCTTCCTCCACGGGATCGTTCTCAAACGGACATGCCATGTTCGTAACAAAAGTCGCCTCCTACTGCGGCATGGACTTCGGATATAGCCTACTGACTCTGAATGAATGAAAGAGGAAATCAAATGGCGTGTGTGGCTGAAAGAGGGCAGAGACAGATTGAAACTCTAGGTCCATTGAGAAAAACCTGGTCCCGACCAGGTTAGTTTCATAGAGTCTGTTACTACGGTAACTGACCGAGAGCGTAAGTTACCTCTCTCTGTGAAACAGGCTAGAGTTACCCCTCTTTCTCTGGTTTGAGTTACCTCCCTTTGTGAAACGGAAAACTCAGCATTTCCCTCATTTCAGGGTTAATAAACTCAGGGTTTTCACTAAACCTGCTTTGTGAAACTGACCCCTGGGCTGCAATACCTGTTGACCGGTGCCAGAAGTTGGTCGACTCCATGTACCACAGATGTGAAGCAGTTATCAGAAACTGTGGTTATGCAACTAAATATTAGTTTATGATTCTCAGGAAAGTTGAATCTTCAAGCATTTCTTAGTTTATACAGTACATTTTTGAGTTCGTAAAGAAAGATGTCAACACTGCTATTTTTTTTAACATTATATTTCTTGACTTTCTGTAAAATATTATCAAATTCAATTACTTTTTCCAATTTTCTTGCTTTGAAATAGAATGTGCAGTGTACTCCCCAATGCATTTGTGTTCATTAAAACACAATTTATTTGAAGAATTTTTAGGTTTACTCACCTTTTTAAACACACTGCTATTATTATGAAGATAACTGTATGTCTAACAATGGATGGGCATGCCTCCAATGTCAGCATGTGCAACCAACTTGGGTGTGAGCTGAAGGGGGACCCACGAGAGCCGCTTCAAACCAGTTTCCCACATCCGGTGATTGGCGAGAAAGTATTTGTAATGATGGATGCTTGGCACATGCTCAAGTTGGCATGTAATATGTTGCAGGTAAATGATGATCGTTGTAGACCTATTTGTACAATTTATGCCACTGCTGCTAAAAGTTATCTAAATATTGTGGTCTGTCCATTTGCACAGTTATGGCTGGACGTGATGATCATCATTTTGCTGTTTGTACTTGTTTGAACATTGACTGATTCTTACTCTGCAGGCATACAGTCCAATTGCGACGACCACCGGACAGATCCATTGGAGGTACATCAATCGTCTCCATGATCTGCAAAAAGATGGACTGCATGCTGCCAATACAATTACAGACAAGCATGTCTACTTTTAGTACAGCTGCTTAGCTTCAAATTATAAAGGAATCATGCATTTTGTGGTACAAGCATGAAATTTGGTACACTTATAGCCAAAGGCATTCTCAAAAGATTTGGATATGGAGGCATCATGAATTTTCAACATGGCGTCCATGGCAACCATTTTTCCAATATGGCCGCCAGAAAAAACTGTTCTTATGAGTGATGACTACAATATAATATTTCAGGCTTTTACCATAGTACTTGGTAAATGTCTTTTGGATAATTCACCATTTCATCGGAAATTCAAAATGGCCGCCAATGGCGGTGTGACCCACTGACGAAGTTCCCCCAGTTTCACAGTTACCTGCGATCTGCGGTTGCAAATGAGTGAGGCCAAATCAAGGGTCTATCACAGGGAAGACTATTCACACTCACCTTCACAGAAACAGAGGGCTGTGCACTGTAACTGAGCTTTTTTGCACTTGCACTGCCCAACACAACCCTTCTTGCATTTGCAAGAGACCAGTTCATAACTGGACTGGCCTGCATCTGGTAGGCATGTCCAGAAGGGTTCATAGTCCCCTTCAGATGTCTTTGACCAGCCCCATTTGCACGGTGACGGTAGTTATGGTGTTGACACCAGCACTTGACCCCACACGTGACCTCTTTGGTATACTGCTCTCTTGACATGCTCTTCTAGGGCAGCCTTGGTTGGAGGGATTGTTTGCACATTGTGCCTCTTTGCAAATAACTTCCTCCTTGCCGTATCGATTTCTGTGCATGTGCTGGTTCGGTCATAGAGTAATATAACAAACCTCTCAATTGTGGCCATTACCTCCTGTGGTATGTCATTTGGGGCTGAAGACGACAAGGCATGTGTAAGCTCAGGAAACACAGCCCATACAGCCCACGCAGTCTTTTTCCCATGGCCGACAAAGCTTCACACAGTGTCACAACCCGTTAATGCATGGAACACTGGTAGTGCGCGTGCTTTCTCAGGCCCTAGCCCTGCTGCAATTTCATGGGCTGCTAAGTATCGGAAATTCTTTCCAGTTCCAAAAGCCAACCAAAGCTCATCTTCTGGCTGTAGAGTCTGAGCCACTGCCACAGCTAGCACCACAACATCGGTATCAACTGTTTGAATCATAATTTTATGATGGCCATTTCTTGCTGCATGGGCTACGTGCAATAGCATGCGACTATCAGCTTCCTCATGCATACAAGGAGCAATTGAAGACCTATCTGGGAGTGGTGGCTTGCTAAGGACTTCCATATCACTTGTGACAACAAGCTGTTTATCCTCCTGCATTAACGATCTGAGCAGAGCATTTGAGAGAAAGGCAAACAACTCAGTCTTATTGCTATCAACTCTAAGAAAGTTTTGCCAGTTCCTGGGAATGGCTGCATCACCTACCACACGTCTCTGAATCCCAGTGCCACGCTTTGCTCTTGTAGCAGCTTTCAGAGAGTCAGACAAGTAGCGGTCCCACACCAGATCAACCCTGGACACACCTTCAAATTTTCTGGTCAGATATGAAGATCACATGGGCACAGTCATTGAAGGTTTTTACTGAACTTGGTTTCAGCATCTGGATGATGGCTACCCCATCTACAATGGTACAGGTAACCTTTGGACTGTCAGAGTATGCACTGTGAACTTGTTGCAGGCATGGAAGCAGATCACTCTTTAGTCCCAGTCGGAGACTTCCCCCATCAGACAGCGCTGGTTGACATGATTGGTTCTCATGTCGAAAGAACTCATCTAGGTTTCCATCTCTGGTCTGGCAAGCAATGAATAAACTTGAAAAGAGCTCCATGTCCTGTTTGAGAGAGACCAATTTCCGTTTCGGTTTTGATACTCTCCTCACAGTTGAAGTACCAAACACCAACAGCTTATTTCTTGGTATGGTGTCGTCCTCTGTCTTTGTTCTCTCAACAAGGTGTTCTCTAGTGAAAGCTTCAAATTGGTGCTCTCCTATCTGCTTCACCTTTCTGACTGTCTCAGCAGCTGAAGGTCCAGCAAGTTCCTTTGAGTGGAGAACAATCAGGTCCTTGCTTTCCTCTTCAAATGGATTTCCAAAATGTTCCATTGCACTGACCAAATATTGTACATCTTTGATGAATGAGACCTGGACACTTGTTTGGTCATGGTGACGTGTGTTATCTGATTTCTTGGAACCAATCTCAAACTCCTGTATGGATCGCGCAACTTCTGGTCCTGCTACCATCCATCGCAGTAGTGCAGATGGGTTGTCAGTGAGTCCCACAGCACCACCATCTCCTTTAATGCAAGCATTCATCTGCTCATGGGCCTGGTCAATGGCCATGGAGGAAAACACATTATTGGTCTTCTGGACAGTAAATTTGCCTGACCTGGACGCTTGAGCTATGCTCGGGTGTGTCCTTGGTAGTTCAGCCATGTCTCTCAGGTGAACTGGAATCCATCTTGCATAATGGGTATGATCCATTGCATGAATGATCCAGCTTGCACTAGTGCTTCAACCCAGCCACTTCCTTGTAACCAGTTTCCCAACATCTTCAGTGCCGCCATCTCAATATGCAGTCCACCAAACATAACCACCAGCTTGTCTTCACCATATTTCTCTGGCCACCTGAACTGGATTTGTTTTGCCAGGGCGTACAATGGTTGGTCAAATGTGACCACTGGACTCTGGCCAGGATTCAAGTGTTCCACAGCTTTACTTATGATGTCAAGTGAATGATTGATCATAGCCACAGTGTGAGCACTTTCCTGAAAAAGTGGAAGGAGAACAGTGGAACATGTGGCACGAATTCCTGGTGTCTGGCGGCTAGCATGGAAGGCAGCCCAAGAGGTATCCAGAATCATCTCCAGTTCTTTTGTTTTCAATTACCTCACTTGCATTATCCAACCACTGGTACTCTTCCTTGGTATACTGGCTAATACCATCTCTAGTGAGTGATTGTACCTTCATTTCTGGAACCTGTGAGACCTTGATATTGCTAGCAACAGGGGGGACCTCAGTGTAGTATGCTGGCAAGCGGTCAATGGTCCTGGAACATCCTCCCTCAGTCACATGGAGTACAAGAAGGCTTCGGTCGGTTCCTTCACCAACAAAAGACGGATGCTGGATTAAAGAGATTGCCGTGCCATGGAAAGAATCCCTAGCTGTTGTTGAACTGGGATTGTGATCGATATTGTCAACAGCAGCAGTGGTAAACACATGACTGCGCAATTGTGGAGGGCATACCACTTGTTCTCTATGAAACTGCTGGCAGACGTGGTTCCCCATCTGAGTTGAGAGCTGAAAAACACGATCATAGGATATGCTCAAGCCCAGATGTGCCATTTTATCTATAAGTTGAGCTTTGTTCGCAACCATGGCTGCTTCAATACCATGACCCTCATCCAGTCTTCCAATTGACAATGTTGAAGGGAGCTGGCCAAGTTCATTAAACTGGGTTAAATGCTCTGCAAGTGAAGTGTATCCACTTCCTTTGTCTGGTCACTTGGACTGCAAAGGACATCTCAATGCCTCTGCCGTGTGTTCTTGCCGTGTGTCCTGTGCAAGAAGTTGATGGTCCTTGACCATCAAAATTCACAAGTTGGAATTTCTTCGACATTTTCTCAGACAAGAAAAATAAACTTTGTTTGCAGTAAAGGCCGAGGGGCTATCCTTTATACCACCTTTACTACAAGGAAACACATACAAGTATGGGATACAACTAGGTTCGGATAAGAAAATTGCCCTACACCTAGCCCGATCGTTCATCCAGTACCATTTAATTCCTGTGCGATCTTTACACCATCCGGGTAACTATATGAAAGTCATATAAAGCCCTGTTACCCTTGGCTCATCTCTCCCGCGCTGGCACATCCTGTCCATTCAGGTGCGGCTATCTAACTACATCTAAATATGTAAACTATTAAGTAGATGTGGGGCTAACATTAGATAGCATTTAGGAAACTAAACTACACTACCACTCAACTATCACTACAACCAGCACATTAAATACAGAAAATTTGGCATTGTTAAGAGGAGTGTATTTAGCTGGCACTGAATCCCATGCTGAGTTTCACAGCAGTGGTGTTACCAGTGTGCCCTGGCTGTGTTTCAACATCCACTCTATTACGTTTCCATTCATCGAATGGTTCAGTTGTTTGCAGATATGAGGTTATTGGATCAACCATTGAATTCCAATAAGATAGAAATCTGGGAACCCAGAGTCAAAAGAATTTGACTCTGTGGCAGGCTTAGTGCAATAGTTGTAAACAGGAAGCTGCCCTATGTCCCCCCTCCCTCGGCCTCCCTGCTCTGAGGAGTCAAATTCTTTTGACTCTGGGTTCCCAGATTGATAAGATAGTTAATAGCTCTCTTTCCTGAAATTATAAGTTTGATTTCGGCCATATGGCTGCCATCTTGAAAGAAACAGTGGTCATAGGTCAGCAGTGGTCAACAGTTGTGAATACTGATGTCATCAGTTGTGTTGTAGAAGGAAGCTTCTGGGCAATAGAGCGTAACAGTGACCGCCCCTTTTTAACAGCTCCGGTGCCTGTGGGGTTGTTCTCCGAGGAAGAAGGCCGCCGACAACAGGATCGCTTTAACTCACTTTATTTGTTTAGCATTATTATTTAATCTACGAAGCAGAAGGAGGGGTATTGTATAAGTTCACGCGTGGAGAGCCCCCAAGCGTTGCATCCTCAGTAGCTTTGCATCCGTCCCGATGCGCTGCCTGGGGGGGTTCTGACTTGAGCCGGCGACTTCCGCCGGAAGTCACTGGGCAGGAGGCGTGGCCTCCATGACGCACAATGGCTAGCGTTAAGCGCCGCCCCCAGTATATTGTTTGCCGCCATCATGTGTTGAGGTGCAGTTACTACAACTTGTATATTTATTACTACTCTTTTGAGCTGCTGATACATATGCTTATTATTTATCCGCAACAGTCCCTCCTTGGTCATCACTGATGACCATACTATAAATTAATAATGCAATGTATCATGTAAGGTCTAAAAATGGTGAGTATAAATTCAAGCAAAAAGAAAAACATCAACATCACCAATCGACTTAGTTCGGGAAACCCCTTCTAGATAAGTGGAAAACCTGTCGCATCTCTAAATTGGATGGTATTCACCTTGGTGTGTCTCAAAGAATACATGGGCCGTAGCCAACAGTAGACAAATTATCATCACATCATACAATCAATATGTCATACCATTATCACAGTATCCTGAGGACAGAAAGGCATAGTAGTTAATGCATTGTAATTTCCCCATATGAAATCCCTTCAAATACTTATATGCATGTATAACCAAAATCGAATACCTCCAGGTATAAGAACAGACATTACCGTGTTAGCAGCTCTGGCTAACACAGAAGAGACATTATCGTGTTAGCAGCTCTGGCTAACACAGAAGAGACATTAGCGTGTTAGTTAGCAGTAACCCTATATAGATCTAAAAAACGCCCTGTAGACTAGCATGCAATTGCTCAGATGGTTTCCATGCACGCAGGTTACTCAAAGATCATCACAGTGTTATCCCCCGTATCTGTAGCCAACCTCAAGTCGGACAGTTCATGATTTCAATGTTCATCTTGTGATCCATAGGCAAGGCCCACACGCCAAGGTTACCAACACGTACCCATGTGTGCCTTCCCCACGGATCCACTCATCACCAATAGTCAGAACATATTCCAGTAGCATCAAAGAAATTCATCCGTCTCATTATTAAAGCAATCATGGGAAAACAGCATAACACATTCCGAATTTAAACTGCCTTGTAATGACAACCGTGACCCATACTGTGTGTTTAATAATTCAACATTCAAGTAAAACAGGTGCCATGTCCTCCTAGACACAGGTGCCGAACTCCAGGATATCAGGTACCACAGCCTGATCAAGTCGGGGCGCTCCACTGTCCCCTGCACACTCTCGGGTACACCTGGTCACCTTTCTCCACCCTGGTTGGTGGTCCATCCTTTGGCTCTGCACTCTGTTTCTCGGAAATGTCAGTTTCTTAAATGTCCCGTTCACTCTTTCCACCATTCCCAGTGAATGTAACTTAACCGCTGTTTGATGGGTTACTGCTGCACCACCCGGTGTTGGCGCTGTAGTTTTGACACAGCAGTGGAAAGAGCTAACAAGTTAAGGTATTAAACACAGCATAACAGCATTAGGCGTTGGCGTAGTAATTCCCAATTTTCTATGTCAATAAACTATTTAGCTTATGCATTAGATCCTTTCCCAACAGATTGCTGAAGTATTTCCCAATGATTACTTTAACCTGGTCCTTGCAAATGTTCAAAGACCATATGTCTGACTTATGTAAATTCAACATTTAAACGAATAAAACAAAAAACAAAAAAAACAAAAAATCTAAATGCACAATTACTCCCCCCTTGAAAATAAAATGCAAAACTATTCCCTCCTTGAAATAAAATATCCTTGCAAATAAGATACAGAAATATTCCCTCCTTGAAATAAAATATCCTACTTATTCCCTCCTCGTGACTTTGAAAAAGTCACGTAAAATTAACACAAAGTTAAGCATGTTGCATTCATTCTTCCCGCTTGTATTGACCTTTATATATCGATGATATCATAAAGTATATGTACATGACAGTGATTCTGGGTCCTAGTTTATCAAGCTTTTTGGCACAACTATTTTAGTCTTCTAGCGTTACCTTTGAATCTTATGCCCACATTATTTTATTTTACTTTTAGACTAGGTAAACTTATTCAATTGTTCTAATAAGGCCAAATTCATGAGCTAGTCTCACCCCACCGGAAGAGCTCTTCCCAGTTATCCTTTCAGCAGCTGAAGAGAGGTCTGTCCAGGTCGGGTTACCATCATCCAGTCGATAACCACCTCTAGGAGATGAAAAAAGAGTATCATGACGGTAGAGAAGATCTCACCCCCCATCAGGATGAAGCACTTCTCTGCAATCCAGTCACTGCCAATGCACAACAAATCATAATTATAGAGTGTTAACATCTTTCAACATCAATCGCTTGTGAATACTCAATCTTTAAAAGAATCAAAAAGAAAATTGAAAATATAGAGTGTAAAAACACATCACATTCAGATAAGACCGTCAACCATGTTGCCCCCTAATAGGAAACTTATCAACCGCTGGTAACAGGAAGCAATGTTCCTGCTGTTCATTTTGTGTATGCAGTCCATTTCAATGTCCAAATATGAGTCTCTGAGTCCATTTAGGGCAGGAACCCCAGATCAACTGTCCTCTCTCTAATGGACCCCCCTCCATTGTCCTGGGGGAAGAGAGACCAGAACCAACCAGCATCTTTGCAAAGAAAACATCTAACACAATACAACAAACAATATGTAGACAGTGGTTTCTTATTATGTAATTATAGATCAGGCATGTCTTAATCCTATATGGTCTTATATCATTACTAATCTAAGTAGTTCAAACCATATGTGAAAGTTATATCAAAACAAACTTGCATACAATGGTGAGTCAAACAATAGGTAAATATGGTGAGTGAAGTTAAAATTGAATATATATGTAGCCACACACAATCATTGAATAGTTTTGCTTACTAAAAATGGATATGGCTCAAATAAACCAACCTCAATTTCCTCATTGTCATCGCCCAAGTCACCTCTAATAATCAAATGGCACCTGTGTGTGTCCCAGGTGAAAACCCTATGGTCCATCTAAGAATCATAGCCTCAGCAACGGTCAGCATCATTGAGCAAAAACAAAACATCGTACATAAAAACAAGACAATGGACACCACATTATGGAGGTAAACTGAGCAACCCAAAAATTGACTGGATTAATTGATACACCCCTACACTGTGTATCAGGTTATGACTCTACCACACTCCCATATCGTCGCTTGAGGCGGGAGAAAAGTCCCTAGACTGTTACCAGTCCCCAGCGCTGGTTGACCCCTGGACTACTGTGGAGGAGTGGTAGAGGAGATAACTTCTGATTTAAATGAAACTATCAGATAGGGCCGTATTATGCCCATCAACCATCTTATGTACAAAGACTCATGAGGGGGTACCAGGGGTTCGGGGCTTCATGTGACGTGACTGAGCTGTTGGTCTGCTATTTGTCCTATAAAGCACAAAACACTCACACAAACAGTTAAAAGTATAAAACAAATACACAAAGAAAACAAATAAACAGGAAACAAAACAAATAACAGACATATATACATAGTTGACCTGATCTTTAACTGTCCTAATATTCGCATCGCTTTCTTCATTATGTTTCATTATGTCTATTATTATTATTATTATTATTATTATTATTATCATTAACATCATTATTATTATTACCACTACTATTATAACTCTATAATGCCTCCCTCTATCTCTTGACCACGTTTCTTCCTTTCCCTTTTCACTTTCTCTGACTTTTCTTTCACTTTCTCTGACTTTTCTTTCACTTTCTCTGACTTTTATCTTTTATCTTTTAGCTTATCTCTTCTTCTATCCTTCTATTTACTTCCCTCTGTCTTTCTAAATAAATCCTTTTGTTTTAAGAATCACCACTTACTTTCCCCATCTCATTGTGTCCAACTCTCCTTTCCTCCTTTGTTAACCTTATAATTTCTTATCATTAATAAAAACAAAAAGAGATGTTCATGGTCTTTCTTTGGAAGGGGCATGGAGGTCCCCTCCTTCTCTTAAGGGTAAAGGAAAGAATAAAACAAAGAGTTAATGTCAATTTTAACACTTTCCTATTACTGACAAGTTGATGCTTATGAATAATCAGTTTTTACACAACAACACTTTTTCATCGCAGTAATGACATCTGTTAACATAGTTATTTATAAATGTATATGTCTAGATAATAACATTAAACCAAATTATTGTATTGGGCTCCATTCTGCCTTCTCCCCTTGCATTCTAGGAGTGCACAACTTCATTCACACTCCATTCACACTTGCAAACGCAGACTGGCAAACGCCATTCCTTTGTCCCCTTCTTCATGGTCAGTCGTCGGGGGAGGGGGAGGGGGAAAGCTGGGTAGTCTGGATGGGGGTAGGGGTGGTCGAGGGGTAGGGGGTCTTGGGGGCCATTTTGGGGACTCCCAAAATGGCTGACAGGGATTTGTAATCTATGCTCCCTGCTGTGTTACCATAGCATAGAACTTATTTAAATGCGCACACTTTATATCCTCCACGTCAATATTGTGTATATATCCTACTATGTGTGTGCCCATATGTGGAAGGGCTCCAAATCCACTGGCACTGTTAGGTATATGTCTATAGGTTAGATAGATGAGTTTACTGTCTCTCCCTAGACCTAGCATAGCTCCACGTGGGCCAAATGGCTAAGAACACAGGAATGCTATCATCCCCCCTGGAGAACAATGAGCCATAAACCACCCCCCGTGGTGGGCTATCTTCAGTTCTAAATACCTAGCATATCCGCTAGGCCCTCGTGTTAGCTTATGTGGCTAGTAGCACAAGAATGCTACCATGCTTCTGTTAGGAACAAAGACCCATATGAGATAACCCACGTGTTGGGCTATCGTCAGTTACATGTACCATATTCTGCAGACAAAGCTAAGATGCACCCTAGCAAAGTTAGCAAGCGTTAGCACATGCAGGATTATGTACACAAACGTGGGTTATTGTGTTTCATGCAAGTTAGCTTAGTTCTTTGAGAATGCAGTGTTAGTAACAATGTTAGTAGCGATGTTAGTAGCAATCGATCTCCGTTTTCCACTCTCCTATACTCTAAGGGTTATACCCCAAATTTATATTCCCAGGTTTGTACTAAGTTCTACTTTTTATACTCTAAAGCTCCGTGCCGAGTTTTTTTTATCCTCCCAGGCTCCGTGCCGAGGTTACAGGTTATACATTTTTTAATAATAAAATATACGATAGGCTACTGGCCCTTTGCTTCTTCTAATGGTCGTAAATGACGACAAAATATCATTTAACCAATTCCCAATCAGAGTTGAGCGCCTGTTCATTTTCCTCGTCGGCTTAACTGTAACGACTATGGACCGGAGAACCAGGGCTTTGCAACGACCCACACCAGCCACCTCTGTCACATAATGTCTCTATATCTATCCATCTATCTATTCTATGCAGATTCGGTCAGGTTCTGCTTACCTGGTGTAATGGCCGGCCAGCGACAGAAGTGGAAGTTGTGTGCCGTTCCATAGCTCCGCTCTCTCGGTCCGGCTCCTTCCTCGAATCACGTCGGGGTCACCAAATTGTGGGGTTGTGCTCCGAGGAAGAAGGCCGCCGACAACAGGATCGCTTTAACTCACTTTATTTGTTTAGCATTATTATTTAATCTACGAAGCAGAAGGAGGGGTATTGTATAAGTTCACGCGTGGAGAGCCCCCAAGCGTTGCATCCTCAGTAGCTTTGCATCCTTCCGATGCGCTGCCTGGGGGGGTTCTGACTTGAGCCGGCGACTTCCGCCGGATGCCCCTGGGCAGGAGGCGTGGCCTCCATGACGCACAATGGCTAGCGTTAAGCGCCGCCCCCAGTATATTGTTTGCCACCATCATGTGTTGAGGTGCAGTTACTACAACTTGTATATTTATTACTACTCTTTTGAGCTGCTGATACATATGCTTATTATTTATCCGCAACATGCCGGAAGTAAATTTCCCATGCATTTATCTCGTCCACTTTTCGTATAATCCTTATAAAAAGAGTATTAAGACTTGAACCAAGCCAATCGTTCGTTATGGTAGTCGTGACCATATTATGTTTGATTCGGGCATAAAAAGAATTTGGAAAACGTAAGAAAAGCCAAAGGTACATTATTTTGTTGACCGAGTGAGGAACTACTCATCCCGAATCAAACATAATATGGTCACGACTACCATAACGAACGATTGGCTTGGTTCAAGTCTTAATACTCTTTTTATAAGGATTATACGAAAAGTGGACGAGATAAATGCATGGGAAATTTACTTCCGGCACCGGAGCTGTTAAAAAGGGGCGGTCACTGTTACGCTCTATTTCAAAGTTTAAAATTTGAATTCTGCATTGGAAGAAATGACTGATTTGACACTGGGATCACCCATATCAGACAGCCACAGAAGTGATGGCGGCCATCTTGAAAATGAAATGAAATTTTTGTATTATCCAAAAGACATTTACCAAGTACTCTGTATGGTAAATAAGTCTGAAACATCATATTCTATCCATCATTCATAAGAAAACAGTTGTTGCTGGTGGCCATTTTGAAAAATGGCTGCCATGGCTGCCATGTTGAGAATTCATGATGCCTCCATATCCAAATCTTTTTGGACTGCCTTTGGCTATAAGTGTACCAAATGTCATACTTGTACCACAAAGTGCACGATTGTTTTGGTTGTCTGCTTCACTAAGAGGGCCTCCTTGTATTCCCTGACATGATCTTTGTAAGCCTCATGGTGTACAGTGAGGCCAGATGTCCGAAAGCGCCTCTCAAGCCGGCGGCCAGCTGCCTTCCTGAGGCGAAGCTCAGAAGTAAACCAGGGAGCGGGGCGAGAGAAGACCTGCCGGGTTATGGGAGGGGCAACAGAGTCCAAACTGAGGGAGAGAGCAGTGTTGTAGTGTTCCACCAGCCCGTCCACAGAGGTGTCAGGAGGGGGTGTGGCCAGGTGCTTCGCTAGGGTGGTAGACAGCACGGATGTGTACACCTGTTTGGTTTTCCGAAATGTGATGGTACGTTTGCTGGGGAGACGGGGTAGGGGCATAGAAACAGAAAAAGAGATGGCAAGATGATCAGATATTGCCAGATCTTCACACTGGAGGTGGCCGGGGGTGGTTCCAGTGGAGCACACGAGGTCGAGGGTGTGCCCTTTGGTATGAGTTGGGCCAATCACATGCTGTGTAATACTAAAACAGTCCAATAGTGTCATGAAATCAGAGGCAAAGGAGCAGCTAGCTGAATCCACGTGGATGTTAAAGTCACCCAATATAATGGTGGATGGGTACATAGGGCAGATGGTGGCAAGCAGCCCAGAAAGCTCAGTCAGGAAGTGGGTGGAGACTTTATGGGGCCGGTAAATGAGGAGAGCCTGGAGCTGTGTAGTGCCTGCCAGTGCAAAAATGAAGACACTCGAAGGAAGTGGAGCTAACTGGAAATTCTTTTACCTGAATATTAGATCTGTGGATAACAGCTAGTCCACCACCACGGCCCAGACTACGGGTTGTTTTAATGTACACATAGTCAGGGGGAGTGGCTTGGTTGAGGGTTACAAAGTCCTGCTGGCTCTGCCATGTCTCTGTCAGACATAGGAAATCAAGCTTCTTATCCAAAATAATGTCATAAATGAGTAGGGCTTTGTTATTTAGTGAGCGTGTGTTCAGTAGCATGAATGTGGCATCCCTGTTAGTGGAGGCTGCAACAGGGGTCACAATACAATTGATACTGAGTAGGGAACCCAAGTTGACGATCCGTGGGCGTGGTTTGTTTTGATGACATTGCCGCAGTGAGGCATGGCACCGAACTGCGGGCACAGCTGGAGTAGTGTTCATGTAAACAAACTTGTGTCGAACAGGCCCTATGGACAAAACGAGGGCGACGAAGAAGGCAGAGAGATCTGATGAGGAAGCGAGGGAGTGCTGAGTTTGAGAAGTTCAGCTACAGAGTATTTGTAGAGAGACAGCACAGCCAGCGGGGAGCACCTGTAACAGCGTTAGCAGGCTAACGCGGCTGCTATCTACCTAGCGGCAAACCACAGCAAGACTACTATGGAAGATGCAGTCCGGGGAAACCAGGTAAGTTCCAGCACTCTAGATCAGCGTCAGGCGGGGGGGGTATGCTTGTAATGGCATACTTAATCGTTCATTTAGTAGGCAGTATGCACTACATGCTCAATGAGTATGTAGTAGGCAGTACGTTAGTATGCGATTCCGAACACAGCCAAAGTTGATGTACTTACAACAGAACCCTACAACTCATGTTCAAACCCCATTGGCTCAGTTGGACCCTTCGAATACGAGTGTTTTCGATGGATGTACATCGCCACCTACTGTTTAGGCTGGTGAACTGGCTGATCTACAGCGCTGCTTCTGCAGAGTGTATAATAACTGTAAATTCTGACTACAGCTACAACAGTTTAAAGTGAAATTGAACTCAATACAGCAGCCTCTGAACATCTCCACCTGGAGATAGTGAGACAGCATCTGAATGCTTCATGCTGTGACACCAACCTACATCCTGAACACTGTTGAGAATACTCCTCTCATCCTTTTCTCCTCTGTTGTTCACTCATCTGCAGGTGTGGTGAATAATATATACAAACTAATTAGGCAGATGATGAGCTGAGGGGTGTGTGTGTGTATGTGCCCGTGTGTGTGTGTGTGTGTGTGTGTGTGTGTGTGTGTGTGTGTGTGTGTGTGTGTGTGTGTGTGACAGTGTGTGCACGTGTGTTCGCATGTATGTGTGTGTGTGTGAGTGAGAGAGAGAGAGAGAGAGAGAGACAGAGACAGACAGAGACAGAAAAAGGATGTTTGCACGTTTCTCTGGCAGAGAACTTCTTCCCAGTCCCTAAGTCCCACACATGAGAAAGTAGACAGCTTTAATGTTTTTATAATGGGATAAATGTTGAGTGTTACAGGCCCCCACTAAGTGGTAAATGGCATTTTAAGTTGCTAAGCGATGCATCACCTCATACTCCTCCACAGAGATTACAACTTGAACTCAACTCAACTAAAGGTAAAACGCACACACACACACACACACACACTTCCAAAGCTAAGTTGATGACCTAGCTACACCCACACGCGATCTAGCAACCTAAGCCTATCTTGTGATGATTATTATCCACCATGGTCTGTCCTCTTCTTGCCCTTTATCTTTCCAGGGCAAAATGCAAAAGTGCATTTTCTGTACTTCTCCACAGCAGAACTGGCACTTTCCACCAGCCAAGCAGCTGGTCCCACAGCATATATGCTACATCTATTTTTACCCTTATAATGAGCCTGGGGCCCAAACCAGGGCTGCTTTGTCACAGATTACACAGTAGACATGGGACTTAGAGAGAGAGGAAGAGAGAGTGTGTGTGTGTGTGTGTGTGAGAGAGAGAGAGAGAGAGAGAGAGAGAGAGAGAGAGAGAGAGAGAGAGAGAGAGAGAGAGAGAGAGGAGATAAGGAGAGAGAGAGAGTGAAGGGGGGAGAGGGGAGAGACAAAGAGAGAGTGGGGGGGGACAGAAGGGGGATGGAGAGAGAGGGGGGGGAGATCAGGAGAGAGAGGGTATGATCAGACGATCATGGGGGCTAGTAGTACGTAGGGTTGCAGATAAAATCATACCATAATATAAAGAAGAGTGACAACAAGCCAAATAGAAAATATAGCTTTGAAAATATGTGCTTATGGATCTCACCAGACACAGAGAATACAATGAACAGAGGGAAATGTGTTGGGGTTTTGTCAAAGTAGGCAAAAACTGTAAGACAATTTGAATACAAGAAAACAAATCCAGTTTGTGTAATGAAACAGTGGTTGTTCTGCAGTTTTTTCCTCACTTTTCAGCTTTGATATGTCATATACTCTATTCAAGTCAAGTCAATTTTATTTGTAAACCCCAAATCCAAACCCCTAACCCTAGCCCCCCAAAGGGCAAGAAACAACTCCATTAATTATCAGGAAGAAATCTTGAGAAGGAAGGCAGAGTGGGGGATCCCTCCTTCCAGGGATGGTTAGGAGTGCAATGGGTGCCATAACTGACACACATAGTGTTACAAGCAGACATTTTAAGTACAAAAAATGTCAAATGAATTGTGTCCATGGTGAGGTGCTGGCTGATGAGCAAGCCGAGGTATCTGCCAGGTGGGGTGGCCAGTCATGATCACAGCAACACACTAAAACAGGGACAGCATTATGGTTAGATGGGGCAGGGTGGATGCCTCAACAGACACACACACACACACATACTCATTCCACACATACTCAACATTTATAATTTAATTGCGTAATAATATTTTTTTCATTGTATAATAATTCAATTATATTATATAAAATATTCAAGCTCTTGATTTGACAGAAGAACTGAGCAAGAAAAAATATTAAACTCATCAAAACCATGTTGAATGGAAATGAATACAATTATATTTTGTAATTAAAAAAAAACTAGTGCAGTGCCTGTTCAAAACATGCCTGTTCAGAACAGGCTGATTGCTTGGCCTCCGGTATAATCCTGTAAAATCTGTGTAAATCGGGAGGCAAAATGCTCCGCATGTGAAACGCTCCCAGTGGGGTATGAAGCCGCGGAGGACGGAAGAAAACTGCAGCCTCTCCCGGTGGAATCAAGTCACCACCGCAGTTATAAAGTAGAGCATGGACTTGAGCGGAGGTATTTTGGAATGAGCGGAGGTATTTTGCTGGCGGTAACGTTATTAGTGTTGCAAGTTAGTATGGCAAACATACACAATTTGAGTACTCAACTGCCCCACAATGTATTGCCTCCCTTCAGATGTCACATCACAGCTCCAAAAACGTTAAATTTCCAAACAGACGTAATTTAGATAAACTGACCACACATTGGAAATATACAGGGTGACTTAATCGACCAAAAAATATGAAAACTCAATAAAGTGACCTAAACAGTCAAATTACAACAGCTTTCAGCCTGCTTTCAAATCTCCACTATCGAGTCAGTTGTAATGTGCCTGTAAAGGGCGGCCCACTGTGGTCGTAGGTGGACATGCTAGAGTCAGTCCGCACTCTGCAGAGCCCTGAAGCCTCACCCCTGCTGCTACTGCACAGCAAATTTGACACTGCACGTCCTTGGATCCCCAGCATTACACCCGCCAAGTGTGAAGTAGATTGGATAAACGGTTATCAAGATATGCGAAGGACAACGTACGTACGTACAGATGTACATACATATGTACAGACTGATATTCCTTACTTTATAGTTAGATACCACGATTTATAATGCACGTACACACGCGCACCCGCCACCCACACACATGCACACACCTACACACACACAATTTAGAGTCATTAGAAATGTGTGGGAGGTAATTGCTGTGACTACACCTGTAATCACACCTCTGTGTAGGGCCCCAAAGGCTCTCGCTTTCTTGCTCTCTCACTCTCTCTTGTACATGCAACACACATGCATACACACACACAGCACACACTCAGACACAGAAAAACACACACACACACACATACACACACAAACGCATACACACACATGGACAAACACACACACAAAGCCGCCTGGAGTCATTGTGTTCTATTACACCTGATTAGATTCTCTGTGTTGTTGTGGACATCAAATGTCTAATACGACTAAGCTGGAGGATAAGCACTTTAAAAAATTCCAATTATACACACACACACACAGATACACACACATATACTCAAACCTCACCACACAAAGGAAGCCATCTTGAGAAACAATTTATTTTTATTGAGATGTGTCTCCTGGTGTTTTCCAACCTGGTCCAGGTGTGTGTGTGTGTATTATATAATGTGTGTTTTAGTGAATAATGAAAGCATCATGGTATAACATGCACTGCCGGAGAGGGAACAAGTGCACAGCAAGTAACATAAGGTTCCTTATAAGAAATTGCTGATATGGAGTAAAACATTAGAGCAGTACGAAGACAAACTCAAAATTGTTACAATGAGACCTTGTCACAGCTCCTGAAATATCACACTGGGGTCAACCTGTTATATTTTATGGCTGTACTGTAATTATATTTCTTTAATGCATTTATTATTATATATTTTGTCTTTTTTCTTTTAATTATTTCCCTCCCACATTATCTCCTTACTTATTTATGTATTCATTTATGTAGTAGTTATCTATAAGTAATTTTGAATGTTCTTAAAAACATGTGCCCTTGAATAAAATAGCAAAATAAAAAAAGGTGGTAAAACAATATGGTCTGGCACACTTCATATACAACACCCCACCACAACTTACTGAACAGGTAAGACAGGTAAATATAGGGATGCATATTCATAATCTTGCCCTGCACACAACACTTGGGAATAGTCAATTTTAAGATATGTGCGACAGATGTACAAAGAAAACCGCAGACACAGTCCGTCCTGGTCACACTTGAAAACCAACTGAAAGAGAATTACAACTGAGCAAGTGTTTCCACTAAATATGGGTCAATTTGGGGTAATTTGCCCAAAAAAAAGTTTAATGGAAATTACTTATTACTGTAATAGTTTGAATTTGCATTAACTAATCTGTAAAACATTCAGAATTAAAAAGCTCAGCCAATATCAGTCAAATAAAACCTTTTTTTTTAAAATTACGTTGATTATGCAGAACTTGAACCTTGAATCAATCTCACACTAACACCCTGAACAATGTGTCTGCAGTCTCAAGCTGCTCAGTCCACACCTGTCTACACTGGGCTCTGTTGGTTGCTGGACTCTATACATGAACAGGAAGTCTTTAATTAAGCAATAAGCCGCGTTTGCAGATATTTTAGAACAGCTAGGGGGCATTGTTAGGCACAACGAGCTGTTCTAAAATCACTGTAAATCTAAAACCACAGCCTCAAGTGGCTTATTGCTTTCATAAAACGGTTACTAAAATGGTTACTATAGACTACCTAGTAAGATTTGGCAAAATAAACAGCAACGTAAAATGCAGTCATTTATTGAAAACAAATCATTATTTTTCTGCCAAGCAATGTAGTTCTTCAGGACAAATGTTTTTTCCTATGGCTTCAAGCCAGTCAGAATCAAGGACCAGAACTATCTGTTTTCTAAAGTGTAAGGCTGTGTCCGAAATCACTCACTACTTACTATATGTTTGCCATTTTGTAGTGCTGTCCGAATGTATAGTGAGAATTATTATACACTATATAGTGGACTCATCTAATCGCACAATGCATCGTGAAAAGTAGTACAACCGATGGTCACTAACCAAGCACTATATACCATCATGCATTGCGCTGAAAGAGTCAGAGTCAAAATGACAGAGAAGAGGAGAGCACATCCATGGAGGAGAGAGAGAGCAGCACAACCAGTTGTACAAATTGCCATCGACAGCGCCGCTGAGTTAAAATTAGAATTTTTTTTATTCATAAGTAGCAAAATTGGAGTCACTCATTGGAGTGTCACATAGAGACATATCGATTGTTAAGTTATTTTCATCTTCAGGGACTGACGACAATTCAAAGTCTATTCACCTGAGGAGAGAGAGGGACCGCCTGTTCTCCGGGAAGCGTTTTGCCTCTGCAGGAGTTATTGTCAAATTCTTGCGGAGCATCTTACTTTCTCTTTTGACTAAATTGCTATCTATCATTATTGTTAATGATACTAATAGATTTGTTTGTTGTTTTTCAATATACTTGTTACTTGTACATTTTTTAGAGCTGTGTTGAAAGAGATGGGCCTTGATGGCATAGTGGCAGGATTTATTGTATTTAACTATAGCCCTAGATAATGAAAGCATAGATGATAGAGCACAGTTACTGTTCTTCTTGATTATTTTCTTTGCTGATTTAACATTTGAAATGAACACTAGGCCTACATGAATTGCAATGTGTGCAGGAGCTCAGTAGGCCACTGAGGGAGAGGTACTGAATCAGGGGAGCCCACTGCTGGAACTTTAAAAGCGGTTCTTCTTGGATGAGGCAATAGGTGGCAGGCCATCTGTAATTATTCAAACTGCGCTGCGTAGTGACGTCATGGACAGATACGTTAGTGATAGCTAGAGTTTAGCACGGTGTATGTATGTGTGACCTGCCCGTTCCATCAGTAAAATAATTCCATCATCTCTTTATTAATAATAATAATAATACATTTATTTTCTATTGCGCCTTTCAATGACCCAAGGACGCATAACACAAAAGAAAGGGGAGGAATACAGCAGAGACACAAGGAGAGTGGAGGAAAAAAAAACCATATCCCAGCCTGAAGTCCGGGGGGGGGGGGGGACTACAGATTGGGCACAGGAAAAAAAAAAAAAAACCTCAGCAGAGCACATAAAACAGTACACTTAACAACATGAAACAACACAGGCTCAGGGTCAGAAACGGCAGTCAATAGACG
The DNA here is from genome assembly GCA_030340625.1 of Merluccius polli. Classification (NCBI taxonomy): domain Eukaryota; kingdom Metazoa; phylum Chordata; class Actinopteri; order Gadiformes; family Merlucciidae; genus Merluccius; species Merluccius polli. The sequence continues at coordinate 403,575 of JAOPHQ010003980.1, forward strand.
CCAGCGTTCTCTGACACACTGAAGACATAATAGGACACAGTAGACGCAGACGCAGCGAGGACGTGGGATGCACCTGGGGTGAGTGGCATCATCCAGCCACTGAAAGTCAGTCTCATAGTTCTTGGCGATAACACAGCCATGGAGACGGCCTTGATCAGGGCTCAGGGAATGTCAACAAATCACAGGTGCTTGTGGGAGAAGGGGAGGGTGAGGGAGAGAGAGCTCGTCAAAGTATCCTTCGGGAGGAAGACGTTGAACCAGCAGTGGCCTTGGCCAAGGCCACAGCTGATATGAGGGCCGAAAGTAGATAGGATTGGAATTTTTTGGGTGAGGGGCGAATTTAAGCCTCTCCGCGGTTCTGGTCCATAAAGCGATCCAGGTTCCGATGTAGAGCAGTGAGGCTTTCCGAGATCGAATCCAACCTATGGTTCAAGGCAATAGCCTGAGCACCGGCAGCTCTACCCATCGCATCAATCATGTCGGGCAGCCTAATGGGGCATTTGACAGCTGTTGCCATTTCCGTAATTTTCCGATACACCAGGGCAGAGCCCAATCCAATCAGCAAAAGACCTGTGATCATGGTTCCAAATAGGTAGATATCTTCGACGTCCTCAACGGAGAGAGCAGCCAGGCAAACCACACGCCACTTCTCCCAAGAGTCCAAGGAATAACCAGCTGCATAAGTTCCGTGAGGGCAGTCCGGCTCCTCCGAACCGACTGACTTCGTCGAGAAAATGGTGTCAATTGCGCTGAGCGACCAGTTGATCAAATCCATGGTTTTAGTTGAAGAGCAATCCGTAGGAGTCTCTCAGAGGAGAAGACAAAAGACTGGACAAGACGAGAGAAGCAGAGCAGGGAGAGATGAGGGGAGGAGAGGGAGCAAAATGCGACCGCCCTCGCCGAGAGCAAGTTGAGAAGTGAACAAAGTTATTGAACAATACACACCAGAAACATTACAGTGGCAAAGAGGATTTTAGGATCTTTACCGAGACAAAAACAAAACTAGATGGATACTTCTCCCCTAAGAAGAACACACAGTATCTCGCTTACAAGTTCAGGAAAGCTATGCAGCAGTCAGGTGAAAATCTGGACAAGTATCACACAAGGCTTTGCATGCTAGCCAAAGACTGTGAATTCGTCGATGTGGACAGTGAGATCAAAGCACAGCTAATTCAGAGCTGCACTTCCTCGAGACTCCGCAGGAGGGTGCTAAGAGAACCTGAAATGTCATTAGAAGCATTGTTGAATTTCGGGAGAACACTGGAGATATCAAAACAACAAGCTGAATGCATTGAGCAAGGAGCAATGGCTGCTCTCAATGCGCTGGAACACGAGCACAAGCCTCAGACTGCAGATCAATCAATCAATCAAACTTTATTTATAAAGCACTTTTCATACATTAAAAACGTAGCAAAGTGCTTTACATGTTTAAAAGCAGCCCCCACCCCCACCCCACCCCAGCACATACACACGCACATACACATTTGGACAAAAACAAGCACACACACACACACACACACAGTAAGAAACTTAGAAACATGTGGCTGAGTACAGAGGAGCCAGGTCAGGAAACACCATCACAGGAGGCTGTCTGCACTGGGTGCTGCTCACGGCCCACGACCAGGACGCCTCCACCCGGGCGCCCACCTAGCTACAGGCCAGCAAGGGGCCCACAGCAGTGGGGCACTGCCGCAGACCACCCTCTCGGCCAAGCCGATGTTCGCCACAAGTCAGAGACATCCCAGCCAGAGCCGATCACAGCCCCCAGCGCAGACAGCCCCCACCGAGGAAACACTGAAGATATGGAATAAAAACATAAAACTACTGGAGATAAGGAATAAAAGCATAAAACTACAAAGGCTAAGAACATAAAATAAACAAATAAATAAAATAAAATAACATAGAAATAGCTAAAATGAACTCTGTCATAAAGAGTAAAAAGAATAGGAATAAAATAATAAAATTGACTAAAATAAATAAATAAATGAATAAATAAATACAACATCAGTTAAAAGCCAAATTAAATAGGTGGGTCTTGAGCCTATCTTTAAAAATATCGACACTCTCTGCGGCCCTCAGGTCCTCCGGCAGGCTATTCCACAGACGGGGGCCATAGTGCTGAAAAGATGCCTCACCGTAGGTTCGTATTTTAACTTTGGGGATTATTTAAAGGCCAGTGCCGGAGGATCTAAGGGCGCGGGAGGGTTCATATGGTAAAAGTAATTCTGAAAGATAAGAAGGTCCAAGACCCCTAAGACATTTAAAAACCATTAAAAGGACATTAAAATCAATCCTAAAACACACAGGGAGCCAATGCAGTGATTTAAAAACCGGTGTAATATGTGCCCGCTTTCTAGTCTTCGTCAGCACACATGCTGCAGAGTTCTGTAAAAGTTGTAAAGCTGAAATGTTTCTTTTTGGAAGACCAGAAAGCAGGGCGTTACAGTAGTCAATACGACTGGAGATAAAAGCATGCATTAGTGTCTCTGTGTTAGCACGAGAGAGAAAGGGGCGGACTCTGGCTATGTTCTTTAAATGTTAAAAATCTGTTTTTGTTACATGTGTGGAATAAAATTGAGCTCAGAGTCAAAGATGACACCCAGATCCTTTACCTGATCAGATGGATTTAAAGACAGTGTTTGAAGTTTTCATAAAAGTTTCTCTCTCTGCGCCTTAGGATCGATAATTAAAACCTCTGTCTGAGCTGTAAGAAGTTTTCTGTCATCCAGGAATTGATGTCTAAAATAATTTAAAAAGGGCATCAATTGGCCCTGTGTCATCAGGGGACATGGATATGTACAGCTGTGTGTCGTCCGCATACAATTGATACCATGCCCCCTGATGACATTTCCCAGAGGGAGCATGTAAATTAAAAAGTACAGGACATAAAATTGAACCTTGGGGCACACCACATTTAATTTCATGAATCTTTGAGGAGCATGAGTCCAAACTTACGAGAAATGTTCTATCTGCAAGATAAGAACTAAACCATTGGAGGACAGTACCAGAGAGGCTGACCAGGTGTCTAAAGAATCGGGTGATCTACTAACAGAGCTGGCTCCTGTGTGTTATCTGCCAGATAACACACGGGAGCCAGCTCTGTTTAAGTGAAGACCATCCGATCCAAAAAGGTGTCTCCTCTCCCAAAAGACATCAAAATTGTCAATGAAGCCGACATTGTGGGTGCAGCAGGCAGAGGAGAGCCAGGTGTTCAGACTGAGCAGCCTGCTGAAACGCCCAATGCCCCTGCCGCATGTGGGGGTGGGGCCGGAGATAAAAACACTCAGCTGGGACTGCAAGAGTTTGTTCAAAAGCTGCGTAAAATCCCGTTTTAAAGCTCAGACTGTTGTCTAGAGGTATCGTTGGTACCCACATGAATAATGACCTTGTTTACCTGTGGGTGAGAGCCCAGGATGCTTGGGATTTTCTCAGTTATATCCATAACGGTGGTGCCGGGAAAAGACAGGGTGAATGCCCCCCTCAGGCGGACGTTATGGAGGATGGAGTCCCCTATGACAAGTGTCGTGGCCTGTTGTCCGGGGGGAGTGGCCAATCCGGTGGCCGATCCGGTGACCCTGTCGTCCCCGTCAAGCGCCCGGGGGTGATGCCACTCACGGTGGGGAGGACGCCGGGAGTGCCACCGCACCGCGTCCCTGAGGAGCCGCCTCCGCTCGGTTGAGGGGCGAGAAGACGGAGGAGAGTGCCCCGGTGCAGGATGACCATCCACGGGGGCGCAGGCAGCCGAGAGTGGAGGGAAAGCTGTGGTGTCAGTGAGCGGAGGCACAGCATCTGTCGGAGGGGAGACATCGGGATCAACAGGAGCAGTCCCCTGGTCAGGAGCCCGGACCGGTGTCTCCTTGCTCATGGATAGCGCCGAGTACTTGTTGGTGAGGGGGATGCTGAAAGAAGAGGGCGTCCCGTACGGAGCCCCGCCAGGAGCCCTCTTCCGACTGCGGACAACCACCTCGGACCAGTGAGACCATTCGCTCGGAGTAGAGCAGGAGGGCCGCGGACAGGTGGTGGAGGGAGGCTCCCATACGACGATGTCCCTCAGTGTGGCGGCGGCATTATGCAGGTGTAGTTCACCGGCCTGCGAGGTCTCTAGCCAGCTGGACAGCGTCGGGAGCCGGGATTTGAAGGTGGCCAGCAGCGAGTCCTTCTTCTGCAGCTCATCTGATAACTGTCCGATATCCTCCAGGAGATCGGCAATCTTTTTCTGAGCTTTTTGGAGCTGCTTTCCAACCTCTGCAGATAAGGACGAGTCCATAGTGGTTGCCATGGTTGCTATGTTTTTGTTTTTAGCACGTAGCTTCCATAGCACTGGAGGTGAAGCTTTTATATGCTAAAATGAATAATCTAAAAGGTGTACTTTTAAAAGAGCGTTAAAAACTCGATTAAAAGTTTGTTTTAAAAGATAGCTTCTGGCGGGCAAAAACAAAACGCAGACGTATGACTCCTCCCACTTCCGGTAACTTCCAGTAACCTGATCAGCGAGGAAACAGAAATGTCAACACACAATGCAGGAACTGTGGAGGAAGATATCCTCACAAAGGAGACTGTCCAGCCATGGGAAAAGACTAACGCATGTGGAAAACCAACCACTTTGCCAAGGTATGTCACTCAAGTCAAAGAAAACCAGCACAGAGTCACAATAGAAGATCATATCAAGATAAAGACACTACACATAGAAAACAGAAAATCACAAAAAAAGTAAATCAAGTCACTACATCTTGCGCTGAGTGAGACTCATCAAGCAGCGATGACCAGTATGTGTTCGTAGTCAACAGTGAAACCTGCAGTAAACAACCTGTAACACATGTCATGCTCAACGGCATCAAAGTGGGAGTTCTTATCAACTCCGGAGCTTCAGTTAATCTCATCAGTGAAACGATGTACAGCACGCTCAAGCCGAAGCCAAAGATCAGTGCCGCCAAGATCAACATTTTTTCCTATGGATCTAAGAATGCTTTGCCCATCATCGGTGTCTTTGCATGCAACATCCAGGCGAAGAACAGAGACACAGATGCGTCTTTCTATGTTCTGAGGGGCAATGGACATTCGCTCCTGAGCTACGCAACAGCAAGCAAGCTTGGACTCATTCAAATCGTCAATGCTGTCAGCCCAAAGCGTGGCAGATGATTGACAGATTGACAGCTACCCAGAGCTGTTCACTGGTATAGGTAAACTTAAGGATTTTCAGGTGAAGCTACACATAAATCCTGACATACAGCCAACATGCCAACCACACAGAAGAGTGCCATCCCACATTCGCCAGAATGTTGAGGAAGAACTACAAAAGTTGGAAGATGATAACATCATTGAACAAGTGACTGGACCAACACCCTGGGTGTCTCCAATCGTGACACCTCCAAAGCCCAAAGATCCTGACAAAGTCAGAATCTGTGTCGACATGCGCCAAGCAAACATGGCCATACAGCGAGAACGTCACCTCACACCAACGATGGACAACGTGATCCATGAGCTAAATAGTGCACGTGTTTTCTCAAAACTAGACCTTAACAAAGGTTACCACCAGCTAGGCCTACATCCTGATAGCCGATATATCACCACTTTCACTAATCACCTAGGTCTGAGACGATACAAGAGACTAAGCTTTGGCATATCGTCTGCTGCCGAAGTCTTCCAGAATGCCATATGTCAGTCCCTGCATGGCATCCCTGGTGTCAAGAACCTCAGTGACGACATCATAGTGTATGGCCTCACACTCAACCGCAACAAATGTGAGTTCAATAAACAACGTCTGGAGTTCTTAGGCTTTATTTTTTCTGCAGATGGCATATCAGCTGACCCCCGTAAAGTAGCTGCAATACATCAAGCCTCTGAACCCATAGACCCTGCTGAAATCAGGAGTCTTCTTGGTATGGCGAACTACTGCTCCAGATTCATTAAGGATTTCTCTACAATCACTGCACCCCTCACGGAGCTGACCAAGAAAGGAGTGCCATGGCACTGGGGTGAGGAACATTCAGCAGCACTTTAAGCACTCAAGGAGGGTCTGACAAGCAACACAACCATGTCATACCTTGACCCAAAGAAACAAACTGAACTGATTGTGGACGCTGATGTTAAGAGGCGATACTCGCAGACAGAACGAGAGCCACTAGCTATTGTATGGAGCTGCGAGCATTTCCATTTATACCTCTGTGGACATTTTATTTACTTTAGTGACTGACCACAAGCCATTAGAACTGATATGGAATAACCCGAGGTCGAAGCCACCTGCCAAAATAGAGCGATGGGGACTCAGGCTCCAGCCTTATGACTTCCGGATTATGTACAGAAAGGGAGCTGACAATCCAGCTGATTATATGTCCGGACATCCGATGTCTATGCAAACGCTTGAACACACGAGAGCCAAAAGTTGCTGAAGAGTATGTCAACCTCATATATCTGCTGGCCACACCCAAAGCGATGACGCTGGAAGAGATGAACACAGAGACATTAAAGGACAACTCTCTACAACAGGTCAGTGCACACGTCAAGAACAACTCGTGGCGCAGTTACAGACAAAATGCCAAATGCTGCTATACTACGGCAGTACAGACATGTCAGTATGGAATGTCCCCAATGTGGGATTAATAAAGTAAATCTTAATCTTAACACGGACAGCAAGCGAGGACCTCATACTCAGGGGCTGTAGGATCGTCATACCCCTGTCTCTACAGCAGCGAGTCCTACAACTTGCCATCAGGGCATTGCCAAGACTAAAGTCCTCCTCCGAGAGAAAGTGTGGTTTCCCAACATCGACCAACAAGCTGAGGTACTCATCAGAAACTGCATAGCGTGTCAGGCTAACACTCCAGTCACCAGAACAGAACCACTCAAGATGTCTGAGCTACCCGTGGCACCGTGGCATGCTGTAAGTACAGGCTTCTATGGTCCCCTTCTATCCGGAGAATATCTGCTGGTGATCGTGGATGACTACACACGCTATCCGGTGGTGGACGTCCTCCGTTCTATCTCCGCCAATGTGGTGATATCCAGCATGTACAATATTTTCTCTATGTTCGGGATACCACGGTTCATTAAGACAGACAATGGACCTCCGTTTAATGGCTCACAGTTTTCCCAGTTTGCCAGATACATGGGATTTCATCACAGAAAGATAACACCTCTTTGGCCACAGGCTAACGCCACAGCTGAAAGGTTCATGCACACTATTGGAAAGATTGTTCAGATTGCTCCGATGCAAGGCATGCCATGGAAACAGCAGCTGAACATCTTCCTTCGTGAGTACAGATCTACACCTCACAGCACAGGAAAGTCTCCTGCTGAGCTGATGTTCCAGAGACACATGAATACCAAAATACCATCAGCCTGTCCTATCACCATCCATACTGACAGAGATGTACATAAAAAGGACACTGAGGCAAAAGCCAAAATGAAAGCTCGTTCTGATGACCGACGACATGCTACACCATCCAAATCAAGCCAGGTGACACTGTGCTGTGTCGTCAGCTGAAACAGAATAAGCTCACAACACCTTACAGCAGAGAACCACTCACAGTCACGTGTGAAAGGCTCCATGGTCACAGCTGGACGGAACGGCTATGCCATCACCAGGGACAGTTCCTTCTTCAAGAGGATCCATCTTGAGGCACAGCTAGATCCATTGCCACATCTTGACCCGGACCTGGATCCTGATCCAGATGACAGTAAGGATGCTGAACAAGCACCACCCCCACCCAGATATCCAGTCAGGTAGCACAGGCAGCCTCCAGCCTATCTGCATGATTATGAATGATGTACTGTGAATGAGTTTGCAATGAGAGACTGTTGAAGAATCCCAAAATAGTCTTTAAAAAGGTTTCTGCTAAACAATGTTAATGTTGCACCTGTTTTATAGTGCAAAAGAAGCAATGTAATATTGGATCAATAGATTTTCATGTTCATACAGTAATGTGAGGATGTTGAATTTAATTAGGAATTATTATTTGTTTAACTACATATTTAGTTTTGACACACTGAGCCATGATGTGTTTATTGACAGATTGAAAAAAAAAAGAGGAGCATTGTAATGATTCAAACTGTGCTGCGTAGTGACGTCATGGACAGATACATTAGTGAGAGCAAGAGTTGAGCACGGTGTATGTATGTGTGACCTGTTCGTTCTATCAGTAAAAGATACAAACAAATTCCATCCTCTCTTTATTGAACAATACGCACCAGAAACATTACACCGTCTACTCAGCCTCCATGCCTCAGCCTGGGGAGAGGACCCTTCCATTTCTGACTCGGCGTCCCCTGATTCAGTGCCACCTGAACCAGAAAGTGAGACTCCAAAGCCAGAGAGTTTGTCAGGGTCAGAGGAGCCAGGGCCACCAAAAAGGCAATGACGTGACGCCATACTGGAGCTGCTGGAGAGGGCAGAGGAGAGGAACAGGCGAGATGAGGCCAGGGAGGAGAGGCTGTTAGATTTATTAGAAACGATTGTTTTTCAAAAACTTTTCAATGGGTTTAACAATGTTATGGAGAAGTTACAGATCAAATGCTATATTGTTAATAACTAGTAACACCATTAGCAATAGCAATTGAAACTATTTACATGGAATGAAACTTGAACCAAAAAACTGAATGAGTTTTGACTTTAACGTTTCTCTTTAATAATAGTCATGGTCATAAAAAGCTGGAGGAGTGTTGTTTGGTGCTGAAAGAGCAGCAGCGATGTGCCCACGCAGCAGTTCCCCACACTGCAAGTCTGGCTAAAGCTCACCACTGCTGTCATCTGGTGTGTCTCCATCTCTGAGGCAGAAGTTGTGCAAATGGCACAACGAGCAATGACCTTCACTTCAAAAGCAGGGTGCACTTCCAGAGCCTTGAAAAATATTGATTGCCACCTGGTCTTCATAATGCCAAATGCCCTTTCAATCACAGAACGGGCCTCTGCATGGTGTTGTGAGTGCTATAGGTTGTGACATACAAGGATATCCACCATCCTCTAGAATACAATAGCCTTCAGGTAGGTACAGTGTATGCACATACAAAGGGCTATTTTTACGAACTCTGGAATCATGGACTGAGCCAACAAATATGTCCAGAAAATGACGCTGATGGTACCATACTGCTTGCATCTGAACAGAATAAAACAATGTCCTGGTGAAGTAGCACTGAGCAGCCTCTGCACTTGGGGGCTTGATTCTAATATGACAGCCATCAATGCTGCCCACAACCCTGGCAAATGCTGCAGATCCAGCTCAACATTCAAAGCCAACACCAGTTCTTTGAAGCTCATCGGGTGGTGGAAAGCAGATGACCTTTTTTTTAGCCTGATTATTTTGTGTGCAACCCTGTGGATGATATCATTCACCGTAGAACGTGGGATGCCAACCGCTCTTGAGACGACGCGGTAAGAAGTTGCACTTGCCAGCCAAAACAGGAACAGTAGAACCTCAAGGTCATGACCCCAGCCATGGTCAAATGGAGAGCGGAGGATGTGAACGAGATGGGCTGCTGTGGGTCTGGCCGCAGGTCACTTTGGCCATCAAAAGTAAAAGTATAGTATATAGTATAGTATAGTATAGTATATGAGAATTCAGAAATGATGTACTGGTATGTATAAATCTAAATGGAGAGCACACTGTAATGTGATAGCCTAGCAAGAGCAGCACATCTCAGTTTTCTCTGTCTAGTAATTCTGTTTCTTCTCCTAATGCGATGTGGTTGCTATACAACGTTTTCCAGTTCGTCAACCTCCTCTTTACGTAGCTCTGCATGTCGTTTAGCAGGTGGATGTTTTACTGGAGATAGGCACTGGTCAATCCACTCCTCCATAGTTAGACATTTTGTAACTATCATAGTTTGTTGGGCTAGGGTTTTTTTTCTCAGACACGGAGTGATACTGACTTGTGCAAAGGAATTAGACGTCATAGCCGTAGTATATGGTGAATAAACCATGGCTATGAACCAATCAGATTGCTTGATTTGAGCTACCCATTTTATTAAAAAAACAAATATATATATATATCGCCATTTTTCCAATTGTGGACTTGAAGCTTCTTCGGCCTTCGAATCATCGTTTGTGTTTTAAGGACATAAAAATGATAAAGACAATGGATTGAAGGACAATGTGTGGAGTTGCATCGCCAAACAACTCGGCTATTAGGATAGTGAGTAGCTTAGAAAAATGTATAATGTATAATAATACATATAATAATTACTATGTCTGAAACCGGCCATGGTAGAGCTTCAACTCCTGTATGAAGCAGTGGAACTCTCCTTCTCTTTCTCTACCTTGTAAATTGGATGTGCCCAAAATCTCCTCCTTTTTCTTTTGTATTTCGCATTTTCGTGTCGTTTATTCATCACGCCCCCGGTGTATAAAGGCCGTTATCCTGAGCATTTTGGAATGGAGCCTACATATATCATCTTCTGTCACGATCCAGCTCCCAATGTATCCCGCTTTGTGAATTGTATGTTACCTGTGTTTATTTTTGATTATGCTCACCTGTGTACCCTATTATTTAAGTTCCCTGGTCCCCTGTTTGTCCATCCCTTTGTTTCCGTGTTTCTTGTCCGTGTTGTTTTTCGCATTTGTATATCTTCCTTGTGTTTTCATATACGTATCTCTTACCTTACCTTGTTATTTTGCATCTTCCTATCGTGTAGAATAGTATTCGTGGATTACTATTATGCAGCATAGCTTACTCCCTGTTTATTTTATCTTGTCTTCTGTCTCGCTGTTTGCTACTGAAAAACTTGAATTTCCTTCAGGATAAATAAAGTATTTATTATCTATCCATCTATCTTTTCTGCATTTCTTTTGGATCCGAGTAAATTTCTGTTTGTTGCCAAGAGTACCGGCTGTTTCTAGTTGTTTATCCTTGCTGCGATTGGGTTGACCCCTTGCTGACCACAAGCCTCTCTAATATCTCCAGGTGCAGATGATGAACGATCATATGTCATCTCTATCTACAGCCTTTTATACACACCAGAAGCACACTTCCAAAACTATAGGCCATGTTCAGCGGCTCCGATGCTCTGGTTGCACCAACACACATGCTGCTAACTTGTTAACCCCAAGCAATATACTTTCCAAAAGAGTGCCATAAGAGCGCCTGGTAGTGTCCCCGACTGCATTCATTACAACAGGAAAAGAAAACACACTTGAGTACACATATTCTAAAATTACCTTTTATGTACGTAGGGACTTGGGAGTCGAGTTGAAAAAATCTTTCACATGGCTGTATTCCTAATTTGTACTCCTAAAAGAGCTCCATTGTGTTGTATTGATTTATTTGTATCCAGTTTGCAGCGTCGGGTCAGGGAAGGATGAACTCCATGTATTATACTCTGGCATGATGATGGATGTCGCTTGGACCGCGGACAAACCGATTAAACCACTAACACCCCCCCACCAACACCACCACCCCAGATAGCCACGACTAAATCATAAATAAATTATTGCATGAGTGGATTCGAGTTACATTATTACATTTCAAAGCCTAAATGAAATAAAAATGAAAAAAAGAGTTGTACGCCCCCCCCCCCCCTCAATAAACTGGTGACTGGGCTGAACAGCTATGTGTACTGTTCACCTGCTTCAAGGGAGGGACATCTCTCTCTCGACACCCTTGTTTAATTCCCTCCCTTTTTTACATTCACTGTAAACATAAATGTATCCAATAACGAACTAACGATTGAACGTTATTGTTCTATTGTATTACAGCCTATTCTGTCTATGCGTGCTTTTTTCACAAAACTGTGTCCCTCCAGGCAATGCAAACCATTCAGAATACACCGATGACACACATAGCTGTGTATTCTCCTTTAGAAATGTCTCTAAAGGTGTGTGTGTGTGTGTGTGTGTGTGTGTGTGTGGTGACCAGAAGCCACCATACGGCCTTCAGTGCATTATAATAGATCATTGGATTTGTATTCTCACACACACACACACACACACACACACATGTGCACACACACACACACACACCAGATAAATGGAACTAATCTGATCCACACACACACACATACTTGCATGCTGCATATGCATAATACACACAGGCTTTGAGATTAAATAAAGTCGCCATTATTGCGTTTACTGCCTGTTGTTGCCATTGAGGTGCAAGTCATTTCACAGATATTATTTTGGATGTGGACTGTAAAGCAGGTGATTGGTGGAAATATATACGGCCTGGTGGTGATGTCAGCAGGATGTCAGCGGCCCTCCACTTCCTCTCTCTGCGTTCTGTTTTATATTCATCCCACTCGCACTCGCCGCCATGGTTCCTCTGGCTGTTGGCACTCTTTGTATTATTCAGTCACGACTTTACCTGTTGCTTTCTCTCTGGCGTGCGCGCACACGCTACCTCTCTATCTCTCACTCACCCTCTCCCTCCCGTTCTCTCTCCTGGGTTTTCTTTTATTTATCGCACTCTTGTTTTATCGTCCCTCATTGTGTAGTAGTGTCCTTTTTGCACACTATTTGCATCTTTGTATCTCCATAGATCATTTTTATCGCCGTCGCATAACAGCATAAACACAGGTGTGGGTCCGTTCAATGTACTTATGCCAGAGGCCCAGTGTAGATGATGTTAAGTCATCCCAATAGGTTTGTCTTTACTGGTGCAACGTCATAACTAAAATGGCACAGATTCCTCGTTTATTTTAACGAGTCGCATCTGTGTATCCTGCTGTGGCAGTTTCTGTATTAAAGGGGCTCACGTAAGGCCGCGCCCATATTTGGAAATCAATTGCTGCCCAGCCAAGGCCAGACTGATACTCATTGCAAAACGCAAACTTGAATATCTGATAAATGATGTATCGTATATAGATTAAGATTGTCTGTCTCTCCAATCAACCATGTTTTTTAGCCTTTAGTCTTTTAACTACGTTGCCCTCTTGCAACAGCCCCTCATGTACAACCTAGACTATCCTCGATTTCCAGTCTCTTTTCCGAAACTTTTGTTGTACAAGAGAGCCTGAAGGATGACCCTAACAATTTAGTCAGGCCAATCGGCTGGTGCTTGAGCTGTGGTTGGGCAGATTGGTCTTGGCACGAGTCGTAGGGCAGAACAGGCAGTTCCATGGACCACTGGCTGGTTGCATCCACAAATCCGATTTCAGAAGATTGTAGTTGCTAGCAGCACTGCTTCTAGCAACAAGCTAGTGTGACTCATTGAAATAGAGCATTGTTAGCTGAATGCCATTTTACTTTTTCTGCAAAGGATGACATTGTTTGTTTGTTTTTTAATTTAACAATTTTAATTAGAATTACCAACATTTTTAATTAATCAATTATGCGCAAGCTAGCAGACAAAGCAATTCATATATTTTCTGATGCTGTTTGGGAAAAACACAATTGAAATTCACATACACACTGGCAGATATGCTTGCACACACACAAAGAAGCATGTACAGCTGCACAAACACACTGATTAATAGCAATAAATACAACCCAAAGTTCCTGTTTAGTTCTACTAACCAGCTTGTAAATCCCTCTCTTCCTGCCATTTCCGCCTCATCTTCTAGTAACTTTTTTTGTTGTGAAGATCGATGCGCTGCGGTCCAATTTTCCCCTGACTGTTTCACCCTCTGCCCCATTCAGCCGTCCTATTTTACTGTCTCAATTTGCTCGTATCTTCCTGCAGATCCTTTTAAACACTGTAGCTCATATGCATCACTCCTCCAGTGGCTGTGGTACAGTTCCCATTTAATGTCTCAAATCTGTCCTTCCTGTCTTAGGTCCCAGCCTGCTCTCTATTATCTCTTAACTACTCTCTCACATCCGGGTTATACTTTAAAATTGCCAGTGTTCAGCCACGTCTTAAAAAACCTTCTCTCATCCCGGCCCAGTTAAAGAGTTAGAGACCAATCCCCAAGCTAACCTTTTATTTAAAATCCTTGGAAAAATTGTTACAGACCAACTCCTGAAATTGGTCATAAAATCTTTGACAAATTTCAATCTGGCTTTCGCCACAAACAACTGAAACTGCATTACTAAGAGTGACTAGTGACATTCTTATGCATGCTGCATGCGGCTGTGTATATTCCATTAACTGGGTTGGCATTTCTGGTACAGCTTTAAACTGGTTACATTCTTACTTAATATATATTTGAATGTTTGTAATAATAATCATGTGTTCTCCTTAACTCCCCTGCTGTGTGGAGTTCCTCAGGGTTAGGGTTAGGCAAACCCAATAACCTGAATCAACTGTTGGATGATTGGATGTCTCTTTATTACCTCTACCTAAGCCCTGACAAAACAGAAATTCTTGGACCTGATAACTTTGCCACTGCAGTTGATCAATTTATTGGCCCATTTCACTCAAATATTTCACTCATATTCTATTCGACTTTTGACCATCATATACTAAGCTCATCCAGTCCTGTTTTCTTCAGCTAAGAAATACCGCATGAATCAGATGTATCCTGTCTTCTATGGATCTTGAACTATTAATTCACACTTTCATTTTCTCCCCTCTAGATTATTGTAATTCCCTCTACACACATGCTTCAGTCAAGCTGCTCTAAATCGTTTACAGTTGGTCCAAAATGCAGCCGCCAAGCTATTAACTAGAGCAAGCCGTCGATCCCACATTACCCCTGTTCATGCATCCCTTCATTGGCTTCCTGTAAAATTCAGAATGAACCTGAACCTGTTTATTACATATTAGGCACTGCATGACCTTGCCCCCAGTTACGTTTCTGATCTATTCGTTATTCACACCTCGACTGCTCCGATCCTCAAATCTCTCTATCCTCTCGCTTTTTATCCATTCCTCGCTCCAATTGCGAAACAAAAGGTGATCGTGCCTTTGCTGTTTTAGCCCCAACCCTCTGGACTCATCTTCCCCAATCCATCAGATTACAATCTATGGACTGTTTAGAGCGGCTTCTAAAAACCCATTTTTATAGGCAAGTCTTTCAGTATGGTCTCCATCCCTGTCTTATCTTTTGATCTGTCTCTCATTTTTCTGTGTTTTATATTGTAATTAATTTGTACCTTATTTAATTATTAATTTGTATGTGTGTGTGTTTTAAAAAGTGCTATTTAATAAATACTTACTTACTTACTTACTTACTTACTTACTCACTTACTTACTCACACACACACACACACACACATTCAACACTCAAACATACGCACGTGCAAACACAGATTAGCATAAATACACATGCTACGGTGACATGATAAATGTTTATTTCTGCACCACCATGGCACAGCTGAAGCTGTTTTCTCACTACAATATTTTCTGACTGCATCCTCAAAACCTATTATATTATACACTTATATCACCCCCTCTCTCGGCCTGTCTCTCTTTCTGAACGTTAATACAATTACCCAATCACTTTTCAAAAGCACACTCACAGAATATACACACATAGTGTACACAACTCTCATCAATTAGTCTTTAAGTAGACAATGCTGCCATCTACTGAATATTTATTGTCACTTTGTTCATACAATCCAAGCCGTTGCTTTCAAGTCTTATAATCCCACATAACTGTAAAAAGCAAATTGCTTGTTTTCTTGTAGTAAATTGCTTGTCTTTTCTATAATGCAGTCACTCCATGTGCACATGTCGCCAATTCGCACACACACACACACACACACACACACACACATATTTACACTGGTGTCAACAGTGAGAACAACTTGCAAAACAGGAGCAGTGGAGTGGTCAAGGACACCAAAAACTCTAGAGACAGAAAGAGCTGCAGAGTCAAGAAGTAATCATATTATGAAACACCACATCCTTACATAGTGCCATTTCTGTAGTATTTCTGTGCGTTTGCCGCCTTTACACTAGTTCACATTGGTCCCACCATTTGTGTCAAATAGTGATGCATGTGCAGTGGAAATGGGGAGAGTTAGTCTGGGAGAGATAAATAACAAATATATTGTCTGTAGATCTTCAATTCCAAACCAAATGTCAACATGTAACAATACATTTTAGTGATTAGACAGCAATATTCCCAAGAAGTCGATATGGTACGTTTCATTTCAAAGGGAACTCTGGGCTTTGTGGTTTTGTGCTTTCAGCACATCAATATTTGATGTGCCCACACACCTTATCTAAACTTACAGACACAGACAGATACACAAAAACAAACACACACAGACAGACACGTGTGTGTGTGTGTGTGTGTGTGCTTTAGCGCGTGCATGTGTGTGTGTGAGCATGTGTGTGTGTGTGTGTGTGTGCATGAGCGTGTGTGAGGGATAATATGTTATCGAACGGTAGTGCTACAATAAATATGTAGTCATATGTGTTATTAAAGTGATCTAGGACAGCAGTATTTTACATAGCAAACAGAATAAGGAAAGCGACCATGGTTAACCAATTTAAAAAATATTTTTTAAGTGGTAAATGTCATTGGCATACACTGGGTATTCATATGTACATACACATATTTATTCACCACACACAGACAGAAGAACAGTAGGTATAGTGGCCTAAAAATGTATCTGTTATGGCTCTAAGGCACACGGCGGTACACTAAACAAGCCTGTTCTTGGACTCATATATACACCACTTTGTATGGGGCTAGCTCAGCCTAACCTCACCCCTGGGAAGGTCTATGCCAGGGTGCTGAGAGGAGGCTCTGGCGGATAGCCCAACCTCAGATTAAGGAGGAACAAGGCGTGTTCTGTCCTGGCCGTGGAACAGTGGACCAACTCTTCACCCTCTCACAGATGATTGAGGGGGCTTGAGATTTTGCCAATTAAGTCTACGTGTGCTTTGTAGATCTGGAGAAGGTTTATGACGAGAGATTGTGTGGGAGGTACCGAGAGAGGGCCACTGATACAAGCCATACAATGTGGCGGCAAAGCGGTGGCATCCCTGTTGTTTGCAGATGATGTTGTAGCAAGTGCTAAGTTGAATAGAGTAGGTAATGGGTTAATCAGAAGATAAGGCGGGAGGATTAAATTGCTCTGATGTACAGAATGTGAATGAAAACCAAAGACAAAGGAAGTTTGAATGAAGTAAAGTGTATTGTACACAGGTGAGTTATATACAAAATATACAGTTGGCCAAAAGCGTAATAATGATAATTGAATTATCAATAGACTAAGTCTCGTTTAGTATACTTCGATTCAACAGGCAATAATCAATCACACACAAATAGTAAATCACACCAATATCAAACCCATGCAGCAAGTTGCTGCCAGCCCCAAGAGTCTTTTCTCATCCACCCCAAAAGAGAGGGAGAGAGAGAGAGAGAGTCTGTATGAGGTAGGTGGTTGTGTATTGTCCGGGAAGGGGGGAGAAAAGGGGATTGGGCTGGTGGTTGTGTGGGTGAAGGTGTGTGTGCTATCGTTGGTGTCTTGCTGCTCAAGCAGACACATGGGTCTGGTTCCTTCCAGTCCTAGCTCGCCATCAGTGTCTCAGGGTAACCTGGCCTGCATAGACACAAGGCCCATTTTAAACAATCAACAATAAATAAATAAATCAGAGCTGTGTCACTTTCAGATATCATAAACTCAATAGTAAACAAAGTGAAATAAATGTTAAATCCACTTATTACTACCAATGATAGTTTTACAGGGTAACTACATCACTTCCGGTTAGCATTACCATTTCCGCCTGCTAGCGTTAGCATTAGCGGCTAAGCTAACGGACGGTGCTAACGGCTAAGCGCTAATCGTCCGTTGCAGCACACATTAAATACATTTAACATTGAACACACTACCCATACACATTTATACATTCATCCGTAAACACATCCCATTCACAGAAAATGTGCCAACATTACTGGAGCAACAATCAGAGCAGGCACGTAGCACTTAGCATGTAGCAGCTTAACAGGTAGCAGCAGCAGGTAACACACAAAACAGCACTCACCAATTCCGCTGTTCATTCAAGCACACAGTCACTGACCCAACCCAGATCGGCGGCCGTGGATGCATCTAAAACAATTAACACAACACTGTATACCTTGCATTCTGTTACTATAATGACGATAAAGATGAGAATAGTTAGAGTTACCAAGCGGTCGGCTTTCTGCCACAGACAACGCCGCTGCTCCCACGCTCAGTTCACTCTCTCACTCAGTCTTACCTGCTGCTACCTCTACTGCCGTATAACGTGCCTAGCGGAAGCTCTGATTGGCTCAACCAACTCTCACGAGATATACACAAATCTCGCGAGAACAACAAATGATGACGTCACGTCAACAGGTATCTGGGACCTGGGTTACATCCTCCCCCCCTAAACCCATGTACGCCCCTGTACATGTGAAATGGTTACACTACATAAGTCTCAGGAGAAGGAGAAGAACTTAAGGCATCAGTGTAAGCAGACAAAAGGTTTTGGAAAAGAGTCTGCGCAACAGAAATTAAAGGATTACCTAACCGAGCATACTGTAATCTATGTGGACGTTCTCGGGATCTTTGAGAGCGTCTAAGTGAAGTGGCAACTTCAACTGGGTCAGTCTCAAGATTAGCAGCAGCTTCGGCCGGTTCTTCAACCACAGGACACTCAGGATCTGCTGCTTCAACAGATGAGTTTCCTTCAGGTAAGTTGTCATCAGCTTGATTTTCCTCTTCAGGTCCCGGCAGTTCATCAGAATCCACATTGGTTTCCACAGGTCCAGGTAAGTCATCCAACAATTCCACAGTATCCACGTTGGTTTCCACAGGTCCAGGTAAGTGATTCCTCCCAGGTGAGTCAGGGAAATCCACTTCCTCCACAGCGACAGGGGGAGATTCAGTCGAGGGGAAAGATTGAGAGATCTGTTGCTGGGGAACAGATGACGAGTTTCCAGCTTTGCTGTCAGCGTCCACGCTCAACCCCAACAAGGGAACTGAACATTGTGGAATCCAACCAGAATCATCCTCTTCCTCTTGCTCATCACCGATAGAACTGGTTTCACTAAGAGGGTGCTGACGGGTTCGGGGCCTACGGACAGGAGTGGATGGATGATCCTCGTCCGCTGTTGACAGGGGAAGAAACCCACAGGGAAGCAGGAGATCCCGATGTAAGGTGCGTTTGGGACCATCACGGGTTTCTGGCTTCACTGTATAGACAGGGAGATCACCTGCCCTTTTAATGACCACATACACGTCAGATTCCCACTTGTCCATTAGCTTTTGTTTTCCCCGGATCCTCACATTTCTTACGAGCACTCTGTCACCAACCTCCAAGACTGATGTTGTCACTTTCTGATCGAACCGGGTTTTGTTCCTCTCAGCTGTCTTCAAAGCGTGTTGAGATGCGAGATTGTAGCTCTCCTCCAGTCGAGCTTTCAGGTTCTTGACATACTCAGAGTGGGATTGATGTTGCTTGCTTCCAACGGGTAAACCAAAAGCCAAATCAACAGGTAATCGTGGTGTTCGTCCAAACATGAGCTTGTACGGGGTGAAACCGGTGACTTCGTTTCGGGTGCAGTTATAAGCATGTACTAATGGTTTAACATACTCTCTCCACTTCTGTTTTTTCTTAGTCTCCAAAGTTCCCAACATGTTGAGTAGCGTCCGATTGAAACGTTCAACAGGGTTTCCTCTGGGATGGTAGGGTGTGGTCCTGATCTTCTGAATACCGATGACTTCACAGAGCTCTTTAATTAACTTTGACTCAAAGTCGGGACCTTGATCAGTATGGAGCCGTTCCGGTACACCATAACAGACGATAAAGTTGTCCCATAAACATCTGGCGACTGTCTTGGCTTTCTGATTTGCAGTTGGAATAGCAACAGCGAACTTTGTGAAATGATCAGTCAAGACCAGGATGTCTTTGGTGTTGCTGGTGTCGGGCTCAAGGCTCAGATAGTCCATGCATACGAGTTCAAGGGGACGTGTGGCTCTGATGTTTACCAGTGGAGCAGCTCTTTCAGGAGGGGTCTTTCGTCAGACACAGCGTTCACATGTTTTAACTTTGTGCTCAACGTCAGCTGCCATCCTGGGCCAATAGAAACGGGTTCGAACAAGGTCAAGAGTTCTTTCAATTCCCATGTGGCCCATGTCGTTGTGCAAACTCTGCAGAACCATGGATCGCAGCTCAGAAGGCAAAACCAGTTGGTAAGTGACCTGTTCCCCATCCTGTCGGCGTCTGTACAATATGTCATCTCTCAGCTCCAATTTGTTCCATTCCCGCAACACAAGTGGTAAGTCAGGCAACTCTTTTCTCACTGTTGGGGGAATCTTCTCTCCACATTCCAGCTGGAAAATTACCTCACGGATGATTGTGTCCTCCCTCTGCTTCTCCTTGAGGTCAAGATGGGACCACGGGGGAATGATGGATAAGCCATGGTGACCTTCAGAATCATAGCAGTCAGGAATTGCATTAGCAGAGGTGGCAAAAGACTCCACCAACGTGATCACAGCTGGGTCAGAACCAGAATGGAGAGGGGTTCTGACAATGTGACTGGTACAGATGGCATCGACGACTTCTGCAGGGATTTCAGTGGTGCTGGTCAGATCAGACAGATGGTGCTGAGCAAAACGGTCGATGCGGTCTTGTTCTTTCTGAGAATGAGCATCGTTCACAGAAGGGGGATGGGCCCTCCTGGACAGTGCATCAGCATCGAGGTTTTGCTTACCAGCCCGGAACTGCAGTTTGAAGGTGTAATTGGACAATGCAGCCAACCAACGGTAACTCGTTGCATCCAACCTGGCAGAGGTAAGGATGTAAGTGAGGGGATTGCTGTCGGTGACCACAGTAAATTCACTTCCATACAGATAATCATGAAACTTCTCTGTCACACTCCATTTAAGGGCAAGGAATTCCAGTTTATGGGCTGGATAACGGGACTCACTCTGTGACAGGCCTCGACTGGCGAAGGCGATGGCTCTCAGTTTCCCTTCTTGTTCCTGATAGAGAGCGGCTCCCAGCCCTGTGGTGCTGGCATCCGTGTGCAAGATGTAGGGGCTCTTTGGATCAGCAAACCCAAGGACTGGGGCAGTTGTTAACTTCTCAATGAGGGACTGAAAAGCAGCTTGACACTGGGGAGTCCATCGACCTCCGAATGGCTGTTTTGGATCATGATATTGAAGTTTGGACACTTTGTCGTCGCCGGCTTTCCTCGATGGGGGGTATCCACGAGTGAGTTCGTTGAGGGGCTTGACCAAGTCAGCGTAACGTCGGATGAACCGGCGATAATAGCCAGAGAATCCTAGAAAGGACCTCAACTCCTTCAGATTTCTCGGAATTGGCCAGGTTTTTAAAGCTTCGACCTTCTCTGGATCCGTTTCCACACCATTTTCCGTCACCACATGTCCAAGATAGCGCACTGACGTTTGGAAAAACTTGCACTTTTCAGACGACAGTTTTAATCCATACTCTTTCAGACGTCCAAGTACATTCATTAGTCGAGACTCATGCTCCTCCAAAGTGCTGGAGAAAACAATCAAATCATCCAAAAAGACAAGAACTTCTTTGAGATGCAATCCTCCCATGCATTTCTCCATTAGCCTCTGGAAAGTGCTCGGGGCATTCGTTATCCCCTGGGGCATACGATTGAACTCCCAGAATCCCAATGGCGTGACAAAAGCGGTTTTAGCCTTGTCAGCTTCATCCATCTCGATCTGGTAGTATCCGGACTTCAAATCGAGCACGGTGAACCATTTGGATCCCGTCAAAGCAGAAAAAGTTTCCTCCAGATTGGGCAAAGCATAAGCGTCCTTGACTGTTTGCAAGTTCAGCTTCCGATAGTCTATACATAGACGAATGTCATTATTCTTTTTTCTCACAACAACAATGGGTGAAGAAAATGGAGATGAAGACTCTCTTATTACCCCAGTTGTGATTAGCTCACGAAGATGTCTCCGAACAGCTTCCACATCCTGAGGGTGAATGGGTCTTGCACGTTGCTTGAAAGGGGTTTCATCAGATAACTTTATACGATGCTTCACTTTATCGGTGCAACCAAAATCCAAGTCATGGTGAGAAAAGACATCGGATACATCAAGAAGCTTCGAGGTGACACGCTCCTTCCATTCAGGAGACAAAGGTGAGTCCCCAAAGTTAAAAGGTCAGCTCTGACACCGGCTGGACTTGGGTTGCGGGCTTCACCTGGTGCTGTAAGAGGATACTGTGATAACCCCCCAGCTCTGCCAGAACACACAGAGGCGGAATGAAAATATCATGCCCTGCTGTGTTCGTCACCACCACAGGGACTTTGTGGGGTGCACGAGCTGGAAGAGAAACCAAGCAACTCTTAACACACAGACCACCAGGCAAGGAAAACTGGGTGGGGTGCTCCACAATGGCCCAACGATCAGCAGCATGAGGGGGGACTTGAGCTAAGCCCTCCAAGATCACACTGTGGCCTGCTGGGATAAGTGTGGGCGACCTGCCGAGCATTCTCACCACTCCAACATGTCCATTCTGGTGCTGGAGGTGGCGTGATTCCAGGGTTTTGAGTACTGCCCTGTAGCCGTACTCCTGAGGCTGATGGTTCACTACTTCACTGCCAAGATGTTGCACATACAGCACGTCAAGAGTGTTGGTTCCTATAAGAACAAGTGACGGGGTTTCAGGATGCACATCTGGCACGACAAGTGCAAGGGTAGATACTTCAGTGATGACTCCCAAAAAGTCTTTGGGAAAAGTGACTGTCACTTCCACATAGCCCAGGTATGGGACAGACTGCCCAGCTGCACCCTCAACTTCAAGAAGGGTATCAAGAGGTTGGATGGGATGATCAACCAGATTCTTGTTGTAAAATGAAACTGGGACCGTTGTGACTTGGGAGCCAGTATCCAAGAGGCAGCTACAATCAATGCCGGCTATACTGACTGCAGCTGTGCACCTGGATCCCACAAGTCCTTTGGGCAACGCAGCAGCTGGCCTCCCAACCTGTG
The DNA here is from genome assembly GCA_030340625.1 of Merluccius polli. Taxonomy (NCBI): domain Eukaryota; kingdom Metazoa; phylum Chordata; class Actinopteri; order Gadiformes; family Merlucciidae; genus Merluccius; species Merluccius polli. The sequence continues at coordinate 426,340 of JAOPHQ010003980.1, forward strand.
CTGGGTCAAGTTGAAGATGTTGTTTGCACGTAGTAAAAGTAGGACATTCTGTGTCAATGCCAGTCCCCGTCCGCCCTGCAACAGGGACTGGTTCTAGTTTAAATGGGGTCTGGGCGTAGACGGGGTCCTCTTCTGCCCAAGTGGGTTCTTGGCATTGAACTTCCTCCTCTTCTCAGCAACTAATGCAGGATTGGGCTCATTGTCACACTGAGGTTTTATATGACCATCTTCGCCGCATCGAAAACAATAACCTGGTTTAGGCTGTGATGGTGTCCTCTCCCCAGCTGATCGTTCAAGTGCTGGACGGTAAGACTTGGAAGAACAAGAAGAATGGGGAGAATTAGCTGTTAAAGAAGCCAACTGATGTTGGATCTCCGCCATTTGCTTGCTAAGCTGCTGCGTAAGGGTAGTTAATGCAGCACAAAGGCTTTGTTCTTCACCGCCATAAGCAACTTGGGAATGGGCTTGGGCTGACACTCTCTGCTTTGCCCCAAGATGTTGCTTCATGCGCAGGGTTTTAGCTGCCTCACGATCCTCTTCTGTACGCAGGAGAAGGAGCAGCTCCGCAAAGGATGGGGGATCAGCTTTCTTCTGCTTCAGCTGAAGGTCAGATATGAGGGAATTATCCCAACAACCTCTACAGAACTGATTCAAAAGATGTCTGTTAATGTCAGTCACAGAAACATCCCCCCGCTTCACAGCTAGATTTAAAGCAACCTGGAGACGTTGGAGGAAAGCTGAGGGCTTCTCTCCCGCATCCTGGAAGGTATCCATAAACTTAGCATAAAGTTCATCACCATCCTGAACAGTACCAAAAGCAGAGTCAAGTTGTTGCAGGTAACCATTAGGCAGAGTGTCAGAGCTCAAATGCTTTACCATGTCAGCTGCTGGTGGAAGAAGACTGTCCAGGATCTTTCGGGACCGTTGGAGATCTGAAATGGCAGGGTCTTTCATAATGAGATCAACATTTGATCGCCAAGTGTCATAGTCAGACTCATGGGGTGGTCGGGGAATTTTTCCAGAAAACACTCCGAGTCTCGGAGAGGGAAGCATGTGTGTGGGGGCCTCCTCACTCTTCATAATATGCTCAACAACATACCTCTGGACTTCAGGAGGATTAAGATCACAGGCAGGGATGGTTTGTTTAGCTCTCACCGTTGCTTCCTTAGCCTTGGGTAGCTTCTCCACATGACCTGGAGACTCCTTGAAAGACGGTTGGGATGCTGTTCTTCCAGCCTGACGTCCTTCTCCACCTTCCTCTTCTGTAGCTGACTGCTCATCAGCAACAACGTCACTAATCTGAGACATCATGTTTTTAAGGACCTCAGCGAAGTTTGTGCCACTCACTTTTGCCAATTGCTTTAGCTCGGTAAGATACACTTGAGTTTTTTCATGCCCAATATTCTCAGCATAAAGACTTGCCAAAGAAACTACCTCATAAGTGTGATTTTCAAGAGTTTGTGTGTACGGTAACAAAGGTGCTAAGGCTGCCACAGCAGCTCCAGAGTTGTACTCAATAATCAGGTTGTGGTCAAATTCTGACGATGGCTCATTTACTGCTACAAGTCTGTTAATAGGACCATACTGCTTGAGAAAATCAATTATTTCATCATCTTTTTCTGTGTCTGTCGCCCCCTTAATTAACACTGCATTTGGAATTTTAATTCCCAGTTTCTCAAAAACCTCCATGTTTTCATCCAATTCTGTACAACCGAAACCTCCCTCCTGGCTAGCTCGCCAAATTATGTAGCAAGTGCTAAGTTGAATAGAGTAGGTAATGGGTTAATCAGAAGATAAGGCGGGAGGATTAAATTGCTCTGATGTACAGAATGTGAATGAAAACCAAAGACAAAGGAAGTTTGAATGAAGTAAAGTGTATTGTACACAGGTGAGTTATATACAAAATATACAGTTGGCCAAAAGCGTAATAATGATAATTGAATTATCAATAGACTAAGTCTCGTTTAGTATACTTCGATTCAACAGGCAATAATCAATCACACACAAATAGTAAATCACACCAATATCAAACCCATGCAGCAAGTTGCTGCCAGCCCCAAGAGTCTTTTCTCATCCACCCCAAAAGAGAGGGAGAGAGAGAGAGAGAGTCTGTATGAGGTAGGTGGTTGTGTATTGTCCGGGAAGGGGGGAGAAAAGGGGATTGGGCTGGTGGTTGTGTGGGTGAAGGTGTGTGTGCTATCGTTGGTGTCTTGCTGCTCAAGCAGACACATGGGTCTGGTTCCTTCCAGTCCTAGCTCGCCATCAGTGTCTCAGGGTAACCTGGCCTGCATAGACACAAGGCCCATTTTAAACAATCAACAATAAATAAATAAATCAGAGCTGTGTCACTTTCAGATATCATAAACTCAATAGTAAACAAAGTGAAATAAATGTTAAATCCACTTATTACTACCAATGATAGTTTTACAGGGTAACTACATCACTTCCGGTTAGCATTACCATTTCCGCCTGCTAGCGTTAGCATTAGCGGCTAAGCTAACGGACGGTGCTAACGGCTAAGCGCTAATCGTCCGTTGCAGCACACATTAAATACATTTAACATTGAACACACTACCCATACACATTTATACATTCATCCGTAAACACATCCCATTCACAGAAAATGTGCCAACATTACTGGAGCAACAATCAGAGCAGGCACGTAGCACTTAGCATGTAGCAGCTTAACAGGTAGCAGCAGCAGGTAACACACAAAACAGCACTCACCAATTCCGCTGTTCATTCAAGCACACAGTCACTGACCCAACCCAGATCGGCGGCCGTGGATGCATCTAAAACAATTAACACAACACTGTATACCTTGCATTCTGTTACTATAATGACGATAAAGATGAGAATAGTTAGAGTTACCAAGCGGTCGGCTTTCTGCCACAGACAACGCCGCTGCTCCCACGCTCAGTTCACTCTCTCACTCAGTCTTACCTGCTGCTACCTCTACTGCCGTATAACGTGCCTAGCGGAAGCTCTGATTGGCTCAACCAACTCTCACGAGATATACACAAATCTCGCGAGAACAACAAATGATGACGTCACGTCAACAGGTATCTGGGACCTGGGTTACAATGTCCTTTTTGCTTTGTCACATGGTGTCCTCGAGCACTCTATAGAGTGGTTATGGGGGGTTAATGGCACCATTTTCAGGATCCATTTGAGGTGGTTCAGCATCTGTTGAGGATGCCCCCCCCCTGCCTCCTCATTGGATGAGTTCCAGGTGCAACCAGCTGGGATGAGACCCCAGGGCTGACCCAGGACATGCTGGAGGGACTGTATTTCCCAGCTGGCCGGGGAATATCTTGGGACCCCCCAGGATGAGCTGGAGGAAATTGACAGAGGGAAAGGTTGCCTACTTGCCCTATGGCCCACACTTGGAGAAATTGGAGAAGCAGAAAAGAGAATGGATGGATGGATAGATGAACGGATGGATGGGTGGATGGAAGCTGACACCGGAGTAGTGTGTAAACTCACCTCTGCTATTTACTCTTCCACAGACAATTGCAGAGGCCAGTATGATTTAATTATGATACAGATAGTCTTACTTATTGAATTAAGGGGCAGACCTTTCTCTATACAGACTGGTCAAACTTTGGTATGAGGCCGGGCATCACCTCATCTTAACGTCACTGTTGAAAATCACATTTTAATTCTAATTTACATTCAACCCCTACAGCAGTTGGTGACCGCAATCAAATGAAAACCCATGAAGCATTTACAGTACAGGTGAAGTGAACATGTACACAGGAGGTATACATTTGGACCTCAACGTGACTTGGGTCAGCCATGCTAATGCATTCATCCACATTTGTATCCCTTATGTAGACTAAATGGCAAATGGCGTGCGTTCACACACGGATGGGGGCGTTCACCATGCAAGGCTGCCGCTTCAGCTGCCTTGGGAGCAGTGAGGGATGGTTGCCTGTGAGGCTCATCTCACTTAGCCCTGGCTTGCCAGCTGCCTGATGAGGACCCGCTCTAACTACTTATTCATGTGACTCAGCATAGTCTTACTGATCTTCCTCTCTCATTAGTTTCACCAGCGCCACTATTGCCACTACCTGTTTCATATAACATGCTACTTCATATTCAACACCATGTATTACGCGTTTGAAATATTTGGCAGAAAATAATCTTGGGTAATCTGTGAATCAGGCAAGGATTCCAAATAAATACTAGACCCCATCGTGGGCATACATGGCATATAAGCCTGGGAATGAGGTGTGTTTTGTTTAGGAAAAAATAGATAATAGAAATATATATGTTGGAAACCTAACTTGTCATCAGTATATATTCAGGAATGGGCAGTCTAATGTTATGGGAGTGAGCAGTGCTTGAATTGAAATAAAAAAGGTGTCAGTACTTTAAAACAGCATCTGCGTGGCATTTGCTTAGATAAATGACCACCTAGTATGGTTATACTACTAGTTGATTATTTCTCTCTATATACAAAATACAACACAAACATTACTAATTTAAAAAATACTTAAAATGTATTCTTTTAATTAGTAATGATGCTTTCTCAGCTTGCTCCTTGTCGCTAACGGCCGTCTCTGATCAGCATAGCAAATCACATATATCTGCAAATCACACACACAGTGGATTTTTATGTGACCATCAGTAGCTGACGACCACTTCTTTTGGCAACTAAGACATCTAAGACATTTTCTTAGCGTAAGCACATAATAGCAGTCGCGTGCGGCTCATGTGGGCAGGTGGGGCGACGAACCACCTACTTGCAAGAGCAGGCTCCCAAAAAAATAGTTCCTCCAAAAATCCTTGCTCCAGCTCCATGAATCTATTTCTAATAATATTTGCATCACATTAACTATCTATAGTTTCTGTAGACCTTTACACTATTTTTGGTACGTTGACATCAAGTTTTGGATGGTGGCAATTCTACTTGAGCGTAATCTTTCAATGTTGGGGCGGTTCAACTCAACGGTCGCGCTCCTCCGTATGTTCATCACGTAACCCTGCAGGCTGCAATAGGGATTTCAACCCGCGCTAATAGAGTCCTATATGGTCGTCAACTTATCCGCCCCATGGTCAACTAGAATTACTCCGCCAATACACTTCGTTACTGTATAATGAGATGCAGACATGGCGAGTGGTAGTGGCATTGTTGAAATAAACTGGAGGAATAACTTCTCTATAATGTTTAATGTGTCCTGAGCTAAAGATGATTCCAGACCTGGTTGGTGTTTCCATTGCACATACTAATTCGCCCGACATCATGCATGTGTTGCGGCTGACACGTTCAAAGCTTCAAAGCACGTTCGGTATTTTTGTTCATAATTAGTTTAGTTAGCATCTATTAATGTAGCTCAAAAATACACATTAAAAAACATATTGTGGGCGTGGTCGGCCACACGGGTAGCTTCGCCCCACTGAAATTGAGGCTCACCGCACGCTACTGCATAATAGGCCTACTGGTGAGAGTCACAGCGGGGACAATGAGAATGTCTGCGTAAGCTATGTCAATTGATATGATATAATAAGCTGGAATGTCTCTAGTTATTTTTATAAACTACAGATTGAGTGTTTCAGATGGGATGGGATTGCATCATTCCTCACCTCTCCACTGTGAGAGCCAGTGTGTGGTGAGCGTTCTGGTGCATACTGGCTGCATCATCCAGGTGGGTGCTACACACTGGAAGTGAATGAGATGTCATATCCCCACCCCCACAACACACACGTACACTCATTATGACCAGCACTTTGGGTATCATGAAAAAGTGCGATGTAAATGCAATGTATTATTATTAGTGTTATTATTATTATTATTATTATTATTATTATTATTATTATTGTTGTTGTTGTTGTTATTGTTATTATTATTATTATTATTATTATTATTATTATTATTATCGCTGTTGCACAATGGCTCTCGGCTTCCGTAGCTCTCGGCTTCTGTAGAAGTCTGCTAAGACACACAGGCACATAATTGTAGGTATCCACAATATGAAAAAGACTACAGCGTGCGTAACTAGATTCACCATAGCGGCGGAAGTATGGGCTTATTTTAATGCCGTTAAGTTTGTACAACTACTAATACTAGTACTAATAGGTTGTGCATTTGTAAAACAAAAGTTGTGAACTTGTAAAACAATGTTTTACTTGTAAAAATATTTGGTGTGTTTGTAAAACAAAAGTTGTGAACTTCTAAAAGAATTGTGTCTATTTTGTACTGTTGACTTGTGCCGTAAAACTCACTGCACAATCGAAATGACGGAGCAAAGTAGCATTAAAGTTACACAAACATGCCATAAGATTGTATACCAGTGACTTCCAGTTTAATCTAAATGTAAATGTAAAATGTAAATGTAAAATCTAAATCTTAAATCTTAAATCTAAATGTTAAATGTTAAATCTAATTGTTAAATGTTAAATATAAATGTTAAATGTAAATGCTAAATGTTAAATCTAAATGCTAAATGTTAAATCTAAATTGCGAGTGCTTGGTGAAACTCAGTAGCGCACCGTGACTCCTAAACCTTGGCCCTCTGACCCTCCTTCCCTCGTCAGGAAGCAAAGCAAACCACCAGCTTAGCTTGCTGTGTCCTCTCTATAGTACTGGACCCTTTTCACAGGTCACCAGTAGCAGGGTAAAGTAACTTCCTGTTTAACATTAGGTCGGTTTTATTTATGTGCGTCGCAGCACCAGCAGTCTAGTTGTGTCTATAGTGTACTGCAGTACCTAAATGGAAAGCACCCATAGTTATTGAGCTACACCTGTGTTTTCCTCTGTGAAAAGGGTCTAGTCCAGCCTTAGCAATGCAATGAGCAAACAGCACAGAGGGAGAGAGCGTTATCACCAAAACTAAAAACAGCTATCTCTTAAAGAAGCACTATGCAACTCGTTTATCAAAAATAACCTTAACCATGCAGGTTGAGAGTCGTTCTGATCGTTCTACAACACTTTCTGGGTTGTTTGGTGGGTGTTTCATCTCCCCCTGTTGGGTCCCCGCGGAAAAACAGAACATGCAACTTCATGTGGCCGTCCCGGCCACTTACGGATGTGACTCAGCGGGAGTATCCAATCGCGCCTCGAAAATGTAGTCAGATTGTAGTTTCACTGCTTTACGGTAGACCTGGGCGGGGGTGCCAAACATGGGTGCGGCTGAATATAAAGAGTCAGTTGCAAGGCAATTCTGGATCAATCGACAAATCCACTATGGATCCATCAAGACCCAAGAGGGGAAGGTCGGAGGAATCGAAGAATAAGAGAAAGGATTATGATAAACAAAGAAACCAGACACGAGTGAACATAGGGCGAGCTTATGCGGAATGGCGTCAACTGAGAGACTCGGAAGAATGCAAAACGGACGCCGACTTGGCTGTCTTGCTGCTGAAATTGTAAGTAGCCTACCCTTGGGTGAACTTCGTTTTTGTAATGTGGTTTGAGAGTCTGTTGAACAATGTGTTTTGCTCGACCGTTTTATTGTGAGCCCTGTATGTGTTTAGCTTGGTTGCTTCATGGCTAGCTTGCTAGCTAGTGAGGGTTTATCCTAGCAGTGACTTGCTACCACACATGTTTGTTTGCGGTCCGAATCCAGGTTCTCGTTGTGTATTACTATTTATTTATCGAAGTGGGGGGTGGGGGGCGTTGTCAATGAGGTTTTACGACACTGTTGTAGGCCTATTCCGAAGCTGCAGGGGGAGCTCTATAGTGAGAAATGCGAGCCCAATTCCGGCGAAAACCCAGAAACAGCAGAGGAATAACCGAGTTGCATAGCGCACCTTTAAGCAAAATGAAAATCCTCCTGACAAATAATCACATCATCCCACATTTTTGTTAAAAGCTAACATAGAAAACGGCATAGATAATACATCAGAAACAATATCCTCCTCACAAGCGGTTACGTTACTTGCGGTGGCTGCCATCGTGAAGTAAACCAATGTAGCCAGTATGACCAATCACAAGCCTCTGAATATGTTGCCGCCCCCTCAGGTCCACATATAAGCAATTTAGTCAGGCATAGTGAGAGCAGAGAAGGACCCCACATTGACTTCCGGGTTGAGTGGTCACTGCCGTGTTGTGTGTAGCCTGTAGCGTCCGAGGTAAGCTGTTTTATTCCATCACATGTTACCTTTGTTGTACTTTACTATGACCTAGGCGCACAACCTGTCTTTGTTTATAGAGGTGTGTGTGTGGGACCCTCCGACAGCAGCTAGCCCTTCCAGTGTGGGTCCGGGAATTTTAGGCTGTGCGTGCTGCAATGCATTGGCCGTCTGCTATGCCAGCATCAGTCGTCAGCGGTATGGGACGTTAAGAATTCCTTTTTTTGTTGTTGTTCAAATGATATACACATGCATTTTAACAGTGCCAAGTCTTAATAAAAATGTTTATGTATTTTATTACAGAGACTGTATCGACGCACTAGGCTGTTCGGCCGCTGTTCTTTTTCTTTTTTGTTTGTTTCATATGTTAGTGCTGCGCTGTTCTTAAAGACTCTCTTTTTCACACACAGCAACCATCCAATCTGTTACTGCACCTTACTTCAATAAGGCTTCGGCTTTAACTACTTCGTGCCTTATTTTTATTTTGGCCTTTATAACGTACTATTGATTGGATGGTTCCGTATCATAGGTCCGACATCCCATTAGTCCGACATCCCATTAGTCCGAAAATGAGCCATTGAGGAGAGATCCCATTAGTCCGACATACCATTAGTCCGAAAAAAAGAAGCCCATTGGTCCGACATCCCATTAGTCCGACGATACACATGTAGAGATGCATGGATGAATGGTAAGGAGGCTTATAGTCCTTAATGACCAAAATATTGACGCTACTTGTCAGTGTTGAGCTGTTCTCGCTCCTCTGTGTGTGAGTGAATGGATCCGCCTTTTGGATGCCATATCCATACGCCCTTTGTAACGCAATTTAATACGGTACATCTACCTTACCTATACTAGGTTAACCTGAACCTAACCCTAACCATAACCAAACCCCTACCCTGGCCTAACCCTAACGACTCCTAGACCAAACCTAAACATAACCATACCCTAACCCTAGCCTAACCCTAACCCTTATCCTAGGCTAATCCTAACCCATCTCTACTGTGTATGGTCGGACTAATGGGATCCCTATTCAGTGATTCATTTTCGGACTAATGGGATGTCGGACTAATGGGATGTCGGACCAATGGTCCGTCCCCGATTGGATAGAGGTTGAACTGTCTGTGGCTTTCTTGTATTGTTTTTAATTCAATCATGGTTCTCCAAACCGAATAGTGGCAATAAAAACTATTTTTGTATTAACAAAATATTTGCGTTTAATTGCACTTCTTACCTTATGGTCACACCAAGTTACGCCACCATAAGCTAGCGAGCTAGTTTATTAGCTTGTGATTCGTGTCCCTCACAGCAGGCGGAACTTGTCATAAAAGTTAAAGTTAGCGATAACAAAGCCCACCATTCAGAGGGAACATATGATTGGTCAATTTTTTCATTTCAAATGAGTCTCTCATTGAATTTTGAACAGCATTTTCTTGCCAACAACTGCAGTCAGCAAAATTCTGATAGGCTGAAGAAACATTTTGTTTAGATGTTGATTGTCAAATTATGAATTAATAAAATAAAATTAGGGAGCCTGACTGTTTGCCTCTGGTGAAACTAAATATTTAGCTAATGTGCACATTCACACTGCTAGTCAGCGGTAGCACCAAAATAAAAGCTTGATGAAGAGATCCAGCGCTATCCACGGTCCTCCTCTGGTGGTCAGACTGTGTGACTGTGCTCCACTGTCAGACACTTATCTTCTCCATGCTCTCCTCCATCTTTGGCCTGCCTCATGTCCAGCATTTTTTTTTCAGTGGCAGTGACAGGGACAGCATCCACCACAGAGCCACCGCAGCACTCGGTAAGTTTGTTTTCTAACTTGCGTAGCATGGTGGATAGATTGTATTCAATATTAGCATGTATATAAAACTAGCTAAGTAATCTTTGCTAAGCGCATTTGTTTCGTTTTTGCGGTAGACAGACTGCTGGACAGAAGGTAATTAATGTGTTACAATTGTCTTCTGCAGGTATGTGCTTTTCTTTGCTAAATGTTTATGGTTGTCTTCGCACTGTTTTATTTTGCCCACCAGGGGTCCGTTTCACAAAGCAGGTTTAGTGAAAACTCTGAGTTTATTAACCCTGAAATGAGGGAAACTGAGTTTTCTGTTTCACAAAGGGAGGTAACTCAAACCAGAGAAAGAGGGGTAACTCTAGCCTGTTTCACAGAGAGAGCCGTAACTTAAGCTCTCGGTCAGTTACCGTAGTAACCTCGAGTTTCTCTCTGTCTCCGCCCTCTTTCAGCCACACACGCCATTTGATTTCCTCTTTCATTCATTCAGAGTCAGTAGGCTATATCCGAAGTCCATGGCACAGTAGGAGGCGACTTTTTTCACGAACATGGCATGTCCATTTGAGAACGATCCCGTGGATGAAGGTGCGGCATTACTGTCTTCTGCTTCTGTCGTATGTCCTTAGACCTTCAGCTCTGTTGCAGCAAGCCAGTCCATTGTATCATTGTCTAGGTCAGTTAGGCCCTGATCACCATTTGGTGGCCGGTATATGGGGCAGCTGGTCAGCACGTGTTCCACAGTCTGTGATGGATCCCCACATTCACAGTGGGCACTGTCTGCAAGACCCCACTTCTGCATTGTCGCACCAAAACGTCCAACTCCTGTCCTCAGGCGGTTGAGAATATTCCACTCCTTGCGGGGCAGGTCCTGGCCAGGAACATCGGTCGGATCCTGGATGTAGCGGTGGAGCCTGGATGGTTCTGCTGCCTTCCATTGGTCCCTCCATCTGGCCTTCACCCAGGATTCCTTCGATGTGTCAGCTGGTGTTCTGCAGAGCAGTTCCTGGGCCTGTATGGCAAAAGGGCGACGGGACTTGAGGCGTGAACGTTGTGGTGTTTCCATGACGACCTTGTGGAGGAGATGGGATTCGCTCAACTGTGCCTTCCGGGCAAGAGCTAGTGTGGCTGCTTCTCGCCTGATCTCTGCGGGGGCGATTCCGGCAAGCACTGGCAGTTGGTTGGTTGGGGTGGCGCGTAAGCATCCGGAGATAGTCCGTAGGGCGCTGTTGAGGGCAGCGTCCAGCTTTGGGACATTGGGGCTACGGCTCCAGACTGGGGCACAGTACTCAGCGGCAGGGAAGACCAGGGCCTCGGTTGAGATACGCAGTGTCTTTGTGGAGGCTCCCCACGTGGTTCCGGCTAGACGCCGTATCAGCGCTGCACGGGCGGTGGTCTTTCCTTTGACACTGTCCAGGTGTTGTTTAAAGGACAGTGTTCTGTCGAGCTTCACTCCAAGGTATGTCGGGGAGGACTGGGACTGTAGCCGGGCGTCGTCAACCATGATGTTAATTTCACGGGTTGCTTCCCTGTTGTAGAGGTGGAACATTGTTGCTACAGTCTTCTCCACACTGAGCTTGAGGCGCCAGTCCTTCAGGTAGGAGGACAGGATGTTCATGTCCTCTGAAAGGCCTTCCTCTACTGCTTCCCAGGATGGTTTGCTGAGCAGGATTGCCAGGTCGTCTGCATAGCCATACTTCCTTGATGTTGTTATGGGTAGGTCGTGGATGTAGATGTTAAATAACATCGGTGCCAGCACAGAGCCCTGTGGGACACCGTTCCTGAGCCTTCTCACCCTACTGCTTTGGCTATTGCTGGTGTGGAGCTGAAAGCTGCGGTTGCTCAGCATCTCCATAATGAAGCTCACCATGTGTTTGTCTGGGATGGTCTCCAGAAGCTTCATGTGTAGCCCGCGCAGCCAGACAGTGTCGTAGGCAGCTGTGAGGTCCAAGAAGACGGCACCAGCCTTCTCACCTGCCTGGAAGCTGTTCTCTATGTCATGGCACAGAAGGGTCACCTGATCCGTTGTCGACATACCGCTTCGAAAGCCAGCTTGTTCTTTGGGGAGCTGGGGGTCGATCACTGGGGTGAGGCGAGCCAGGATGAGGCGTTCCAGCAGTTTGAAGGGTACGCACAGTAGGGAGATGGGCCGGTATCCCTTTGGGTCATCTTTTGGCTTGTTGGGCTTCGGCAGGGCGATCACCTTGGCACGGCGCCAGATTTTCAGCAGCTTTAAGCATCGGAGGCATGCAGAGAGGAAGGAACGTAGCCAGTCAGTTGCCTTCTTGCCTTGATGTTTCATGTACTCCGGGTGGATGTCATCTATCCCCGGTGCCTTGTCAGTCTTAAGGCGTTTTGTGGCCTGTTCGATTTCTTGCATCGTGAAGATGGACGATAGGTTGGCATCACACCCTGAGGCCCTGAGCAGCTTGTGGACTCTTGCTGTTGTTGTCCGGGTGAAGTCCTTGTCTGCGTTGGGGAAGCGGCCGTTACTCAGCAGGAGCGACGCAATGGAGTTCGCAGTGATGGGGCACTGTGCTGGGGTTGTTGACCTTCCAGTCAGCTTGTTCAGGGTCTGCCACCCTCTTCGACTGGAGTGTGTGAAGTTGATTGACTCCACTGTCTCAGTCCAACGTTGCCTGCGTTTCTCGTTCAATCTGCTGAAGAGGTTGTCTGACGCTATGTCCCTGCCTTCGCTAGTTTGTGCTTCAGCGTGGGCACAGAGCAGTTGTTCACATTCTTCATCCCAGCAGGGGACATAGGCTTTGCGGACACCGCGGGGGATGTTGTTCTTGGCGGCGGCCAGAAGCATCTTGCAGTACGAGTCGTAGGCATCGTTCTGGTTGTTGGAGCACGGGTGTGGTAGGGCAGTAACTGCCTTGTTCACTTGCTTAGTGAAACCTGCCCAGTTCGCTTTCCGGAAGTTCCACCTCTTGACATCCCTCCCTTGCACAGGCTGGACCAAGGATGGAATGGTGATGAGTGACGGTCGGTGGTGTGACCGGGGAAACATGTCCAGGATGCGTCTTACAGGGAGAGACTGGTTGTTGTGCCATTTTGCGAATGCCAGGTCTGGGTTGGTGGTGCTGTTCCATCGTGCAGAGTAGAACGTGTGTGGCTCCTTTGGGTCGTATAGGAGTGAAGCATCGACAGTAGAGGCCCAGTCTACCAGGAAGTCACCATTAGCGTTGGAGCTACTGTAGCCCCAGTCTGTGTGGTGGCTGTTGAAGTCGCCAGCGTACACGGCAGGGGCTGGGACGTATGGCAGGGACGATGGAACCAATCTGCTGGGTGGTGGTTTGTAGATGTTGACGATGGTAGTGTCTTGCACTTTGGTGTTGATCCATTCTATCTCTGCACCCTCTGGAGACTGTCCGGCAGCTGACCAAGCCATATCTTTGCGCACAAAGGTGGCCATGCCATGGTGTTTATTGGCGATGTGGCCAGCCAAGGTGTACCCAGGGACCCTAAGGATGTTCTTGTTTTCCTGATGGGTCTCCTGCAGGGTGATCACTGTCACGTTGTTGCTGCGGGCTAGTTGCTCAAGGATGTCAATCTTGGCGGTGGTGAGACCTTCGACATTGAGCTGGAGAAGCGCTAGCGCTGGAGCTGTGGTCGGGGGACGTTGTGAGGACATTTGTTTCGCTTAAAGGGCATGCAACCTTGCAACTACTCTTTAGCTACTTGCGGGGGAGGCCACGTGGAGGCTGTCTTCGTCTCCCCCGGCATTACTGTGCGGAGAATTAAATATTCATCGGGAGATGGTTATCAGACCGCACATAGATGTTTTAGCATTTCCAGAAAATTATCTTTTTGAGCGGTACCGTTTCACGTCACAGTCCATCATTTACATACATAACCTAATCCGTCCTTACATTTGCAACATTTCCAACCGTAGTCATGCTCTCACATCACAGCAAATATTCTGTGTTGCACTGCACAATGGAAGTTGTTTATACAATGTCGGAGATGCAGAGCACTTGAGCAAGGCAACTGTATGCAGGGCGGTCAGAAAAGTGTGCCTCACTCTGAAATGGCTTTTACCCATATTTGTCGTTTTCCCTGGACATAAACCTGTCAGAGCCATCAAGGAGGAGTTCCACAGGATTGCAGGTGAATGATGTAGGGATCTGTTAAATTAATTTTAAATTATATTCTGTCAATGACATTGTGCTGCAACCTCAGACTGGGATTAGTAATTTTCATTTCTTTTAGGATTTCCCAGTGTGATTGGCTGCATTGATGGAACACACATCCCCATCACGGCTCCCTCACATAATGAAGCCGATTATGTTAACAGGAAGTCCATTCACAGCATAAATGTGCAGGTACATTTATGTACCTCCCACACAGGTAGATTGACTACTGTTTCAAAATGTTAAAGACTGCATCATAGTTCCAACATCTGTCATTCTCTGCACTGTCAAGATCATATGTGATGCTGCATACATCATTTCAAATGTGGAGGCCAAGTGGCCTGGGTCTGTTCACGACGCCAGGATTTATCGCGAGTCTAATCTCAGCAACAGACTGCAACGTGGTAAGCAACCTAAAGATTTGCACAATATAATTCACGTGTCTCCCTCCTTTAATACACTCTAATGTATCCACTATACATTACAGGAGAGTTTGATGGCCTTCTGCTGGGTGACAGGGGTTACCCATGCAAACCTAGGCTGCTGACCCCCTACCCTGACCCTGAACCAGGCCCCCAACAGAACTTCAACCGGGCTCACTGCAGGACAAGAGCCCGGGTGGAGATGACCATAGGCCTGTTGAAAGCCCGTTTCCAGTGCCTACGTCACCTCAGGGTGACCCCTGAGAGGGCCTGTGATATAATTGTGGCATGTGTTGTTCATAATATCGCCACTATTAGAGGAGAGCAACACCCTGCCCTACAAATTGAAGACGCTGATGATGACCCCATCCACCTTCCAGCTATCCAGGACGGCACAACAGTCAGAGACACCATATGCAATAATCACTTTAGAGTTTAAGTCACCACCACCACTGCAGTCAAATAAAGATGTAATACACATTTCATTTGGTCTTCTTTATTTCCTACAAATACAAGAGGTAGTTCAGTTAATGTTCCAGTAGGTAGTTAACATAATTCACCTGTGACCATGCACTCACCTCTAACTTGTGCTCCAGTATTTCAATTTCCAGATCTGTCTTCCTAATCTGGCGGTCCAAGTACAGCATTTCTTTATCGTTTCGTGTCAACTGGGAATACATAAGGAGGACATTAAATTATATAGTTGCACATGAATTCCACAGAATGAACCTCTGGTGTTTAGTGAACATCCATCTCACTGTGTCAATCTGTGCAGTGGAAGTTGAGGGACCCTCCTGCTGCTGCCTAAATGTCACTATATTCCACCAGAATGTTAAGAAATGTGAATGGGAAGAGAACTATCAGTAACATATGAAGCTGTTACCTCTATAGGCCTATCTGGATCCCCCTCTGTAAAGGCAGCAGACACAGTTTCCTCATCGTCTTCATCCTAGATGAGTGATATGTTTCAGTATACTTAAACTACCCTTTGGTAAAATCTTTGGAGTATTGCCTACTTACAGTTACAAGGTCTGTTGTGGCGTGAGGGGGCTCCTCCACCAGGCAGATAGCACCATCAGAATCTGTAAATGTAAATATTTGTATGAATAGGCTAAAAAATGTATCTATAGACCTATTACATTTTATAAAGGCACTTGTGTCTTGGGGGGTGCACTCCGAGGATGAGCTCCCTCCAGGGATTCCCTCAGCCACTGGCCTTCCTCCTCCTCTGCCTCCGTTGGAGGTGGTGGTGCTGGGCCACCACCGGTTTTACGGGCATCTGCCTTCTTTCTGTTGGCTGAGTAGAAGTCTGTGTTAGTTTAAATAGGCTTAATTATTTAACAGAACATGATATAGATGAGAAGACATTTATGTGTGTGAAAACAGCATTATGTTTGGGATAAAACAACTGCACAGTCAACTAGCCACTTAATATTTACTTTACAGTGTAAAACATGATCAAAACGAGGTACCTCCATGCCGAGGTCTTACCTGTTTGAACAATGTTTTTATATTTCATCTTCAGCTGCTGCCAAGTCCGCTTCTCCCCCGTGGGATTGCACCTAAATGAAATAAATGAATAGGCTACCATTCAAGCAGTTTTCCCCTGTAATATTATTGTGATTGCAAAGGACTACATTTAAACTTCTGCATTGACCCGAGCAGCAATGTTCTCCCACGCTGTCTCCCTCTTTGGCAGCTGCAGTGGTGTTGCACTTTTTTCTAAAAACGTGCTGAAATTTGCCGTATGCGCGCATTAGGATTTCCAATTCGCGGTTATTGAAAAACGTAGCCCTTCTCTTTCCCGTTGCCATGGTGACTCGTTGAATCGGGGCTCCATTGATGCTGTCTTTTTATAGTTGTGGTGCACGCGCTTAACTCCAGGTGAAAATACTCTGAGTTGATTAAATTAACTCAAATCCGCTGTTCTGGAACCGAAAACTCAGAGTTTTCTATCTCCGAGTAGATCAACTCAGCGTTTAGGATTAGACTCAGAGGTTGTTGAACCTGCTTTGTGAAACGGACCCCAGGTGTAACTGTTTTCCCTTTTGTATATTGTTTTTCATGGTTATGAGATTTGTTGTTAAAATAGTTAAAATAGCTAGTAATGTCACACTGAGCATAGTATATACTGTAATGTTAAAGTAATGTATCTACATACAGTAAAAAGAATGAAGCCCCACAGAGTGCCGTTTTGCATTGCTGAGGGAGCAGAGGTGCAGATAAAATAAATCCAGAAGGCAATTAATGTGTCGCAATTGTCTTGCAGGAGCAAATAAATACTGGAAAACAGCTCCTTGAGTCGTCCTTCTTCATGCCCTAACCACATCCGTTACACTAGCTAGCTGTTTTTTTAAGACAATCTAGAATTGTCTTCAGTCAGAAAGATATTAATGATGAGCAGATATAAACGTGTAGCTCATCTGTTATAGCATTTATAATTCTCTCTTGAATGACCCATCTTTGTTATAGAAACTATGATGTTACCAGGTAAGGCATCAGATTTCCAAAGAGGAGCTGGAAAATGTTCTTTCACTGAAAACTACCTTTACTGAAACTACTATGCTTTCGATCTCAAGGCAAACTTTTTATAAGTTACTGCAAGACTATAATATCCCAGCATTGATCGATTTAACAACATCAGTGACGAACAATTTTATCTTAAAGTGTCAAAGACAAAAACTGAACACGACGTGTAAGAGAGTCACTCTGAAGGTCGGACTCAGCTACTTATCCCTCTGTCTTATCCAGAAGAAGAACAGCAATAGCTTGGCGAGCATACACGAATCCGGCGAAACTACCGGAAGTAAGCGGGCGACATAACTGAGCTGTTGCTGGGTAGCGTTGCGCCAGTGCCTCCTATTGGATTGGTTGCGTCCACTGGGATAACAGCCCGCGATTTACGACTGTCTCACTACTACTTTTATAATGTCGAGTGGGAAAACATGTTCCGTTTTCAATTGATTCAATAGCAGCAATAAAATTTCCAGTTGGAAGAAAAAACAATGTGAGATACACAAAATACCCTGGGTCGACTGCCCCTGTCTGGTACCATACGGTTTGCACAGATTTCTTGGGTGAGCACAAGATGAGGACATTCGCCAGAAGTGGGTGAAAAATATCAAGGGATGGGTTCCTAATAACAACAGCAGGGTAAGTTTTGGCTTGTATTGAATCCCATTTCCCTTTCAAATTGTGACAATGTCAATGTGGGTAACCCACCTACCTAGCTGGTTAACGTCAGCTTGCTAGCTAGCTAGCTGCTAACTTTAACTTGGCTCAAATGTTGTTGGAAAGCTAGGCTGTCATATTTGTGTAAAATATGGACATTACTGTTAGATAGTAGCCTATTGTTGTGTACTGCTGTATTCAATATACAGAGAAAGAAACGTCCAGCCAAAACCAAACCACTGCTGAGTACCATCACCTTCATAAGAGAGGGGCAGAGACCAGGCGTCCAGGGCCAAGCTAAGCAGAATCTCCTGCAGTCAGCCCAGGAATGGGAATTGGAGGTCGACTTGGGGAGGAAACTCCACTTCCCTGAGGCGGTACTGTCCACGACTCTGAGGCCAGACATTGTAATGAGGTCTCTGGAGGGGAAGAAGATCATCTTAGTGGAATTAACAGTCCCGTGGGAAGAGAACTGTGAGGAGGCGGCAGAGAGGAAGAAAGAGAAGTACCAACAACTTGTCCTAGACTGCCGGGACAAGGGGTGGACAACATGGCTGATGGCAGTGGAAGTGGGTTGTCGAGGATTCCCAGCCCAATCAGCATGGAACCTGCTGACAAAGATGGGTTTGAGAGGCCACTTAAGGAAAACAGCAGTTCGGAGGCTGGGAGAAGCGGCAGAGAGAGCCTCCTGTTGGACAGTGACACAGACACAGAGAAGGCTCAAACAAACCACCTTGACTGGGGAGGTGTGGGAAGTCAAGTGTAATTGCGGGAAGATCTGCAAAGGTACAAGAGGGCTCAAAATACACCAGAGCAAGTCCAAGTGTGGACAAGGACGGATGCAGGCACACCGCTCAGACGAGCAGTCTGGTGAGACGCAGGAGAACCCTAGGCAGGAAGCACACCATAGTCCTAGAGATCTCTCAGTGCATGCAATCCCCCAAGAGCACACAAGGAGAACCTCAAATGCCACCCCAGAAAGCCCACCCCAGCCAGCGAAAGAAAGACTGAAGTGGCCTAAGATGTGTGAGACCAAAGAGTGGTCCATGTTCGATGAAGATCTGGACATGGTGCTGGGAGCGGTACAGGCAGGATCAGCAGAAAGAAAGATGGACTCACTGACAGCCATCACCTATAACTTGGCAAAAGAACGGTTTGGAGCAGTGCCAAGGAAAGAGATGAAAGCCAGACAAGAAAATCAGGAGAACAGAAGAGAAAGGAAGATCAAGCAACTTAGGAAGGAGATCAAAGCCCTGAGGAAGCAATTCAAACTGGCAAGCACAGAAGAAAAGGAAGGAATAAAAGAACTGACCGCCAGCCATCGTGAGCAGCTGATCAGAGCAAGAAGGGCTGAGAGGCTGAGACAGAGGAGGAAAAAACGGGAAGCTGCAAGGGCTCAGTTCATAAAAGACCCCTACTGCTTCACCAAAGCACTTTTGGGAGAGGCAAGGTCTGGGACGCTGACAAGTTCCAAGGAAGAGGTAGAGGAGTTTGTGGAAGAGACCTTCAGTGACTCTTCAAGAAATGTCGCCCTGGCAGAAGATCACAGGCTTGGCACCACCAACCCACCAACAGCATCCCTGAGCACAGATTCCCCATCATGGAGAGAGGTTCAAGAGGTCGTCAAGCATGCTAGATCATCTTCTGCTCCAGGTCCCAGCGGTATACCCTACAAAGTATACAAGAAATGCCCCGGGCTCCTCCGAAGGGTGTGGAAGCTTATGCGGGTAATCTGGTCGAAAGGTGCCGTTCCAACAAGCTGGAGAAGGGCAGAAGGATGCTTTGTGCCAAAAGAGCGGGGATCCTCACAGATCAGCCAGTTCCGAACCATTTCCTTGCTCAGTGTGGAGGGAAAAATCTTTTTTTTCCATGCTTGCCAGAAGAATGAGCACCTACATGACCCAGAATGGATATATTGACACCTCTATCCAGAAGGGTGCGATCGAAGGGTTCTCTGGGTGCTTGGAACACACAGGGGTCATCAGCCAACTTATCCAAGAAGCAAAGGAGAAGAAAGGCAACCTAACAGTAGCCTGGCTCGACTTTGCTAACGCATATGGGTCTATTCCCCATAACTTGATCCAAGTGGCTATGGACCATTACCACATCCCACGTCACATCCAGGGTATGATCACCAAGTACTTGGGAGACATCAAGCTACGATTCCAGTCAGCCACGTTCACAACCAAGTGGCAGCCAGTAGAGAAGGGAATAGTAACCGGATGTACCATCTCTCCCATCTTGTTCGCCATGGGAATGAACCTGATCATCACAGCAGCGAGTATAAAGTCAAGAGGACCGAAGACTGCTGCAGGAAGTCAACAGCCAGCAATCAGGGCATTCATGGATGACCTTACTGTCATAACCCCAACCCATGTGCAGGCAAGATGGGTCCTGGTGGAACTAGATCGTATGGCCACTTGGGCGAAAATGATCTTTAAGCCCAAGAAAGCAAGATGTCTGGTGATTCAAAAGGGAAAAACAACTGAGAGGTTCAAGCTGTGTGTTCAAGGGGAAGAGATCCCGAACATCCAGGGGAACCCCATTAAATGCCTTGGGAAATGGTATGATGATTCCCTGTCGGACAAGAACAGCATTTCCAGCTCGGAAAAACAAGTCGACGAATGGTTGAACAAGATAGACAAGTCTGGCCTGCCTGGGAAATATAAGTGCTGGATCTACCAACATGGCCTACTCCAACGACTTATGTGGCTGCTCACTATCTACGAAGTGCCAATAACATCAGTTGAAGGGATGGAGAGGAAGTTCAACAAGCACCTTCGAAGATGGTTGGGAATACCCCCAAGCTTTACATCAGTGGGGCTCTACATAAGGTCAGGCCAGCTTCAGCTCCCCCTGTCCTCTGTTGTTGAGGAGTTTAAGGTTGCCAAGTGCAGACTTTCCCTCACATATAGGGATTCAGAAGACCAACTCACAAGGGAAGCAGGAATACGGACAAGATCGGGCAGGAAGTGGGCGGCCAGCACGGCAATTGACCAGGCAGAAGCTTCTCTGAGGACCAAGGACATCATTGGAAACCCTTGCACTGGAAGGCAGGGTCTAGGAACATCCCACTTCCAGCAGTGGTCAAAGTCCACTCCCAGGGAAAAGAGGACCTTGATCCAGGAGGAAATTAGGAGCCTTGAGGAAGAAGGAAGAAGAGCCAAATCCATCGAGCTCGGAACTCAAGGTGCTTGGACAAGGTGGAACCTTCCCAAAAGGGCGATCACATGGAGTGAGATGTGGTGGCTGGAGCCGTTCCGTATCTCCTTTATGCTCCGAGCAGTGTATGACACCCTACCGACCCCAGTCAACCTGCACAGGTGGGGAATGAGGGAGGACTCACGGTGTAAGCTGTGTGGTGGTAAAGGAACCATGGCACACATCCTATCAGGGTGCAAAACAGCTTTGACCCAGGGGAGGTATAGGTGGCGCCATGACAAGGTGTTGGCACAGCTCGCAGAGATCCTGGAGCAAGAGAGGAGAAAGAAACGTCCAGCCAAAACCAAACCACTGCTGAGTACCATCACCTTCATAAGAGAGGGGCAGAGACCAGGCGTCCAGGGCCAAGCCAAGCAGAATCTCCTGCAGTCAGCCCAGGAATGGGAATTGGAGGTCGACTTGGGGAGGAAACTCCACTTCCCTGAGGCGGTACTGTCCACGACTCTGAGGCCAGACATTGTAATGTGGTCTCTGGAGGGGAAGAAGATCATCTTAGTGGAATTAACAGTCCCGTGGGAAGAGAACTGTGAGGAGGCGGCAGAGAGGAAGAAAGAGAAGTACCAACAACTTGTCCTAGACTGCCGGGACAAGGGGTGGACAACATGGCTGATGGCAGTGGAAGTGGGTTGTCGAGGATTCCCAGCCTAATCAGCATGGAACCTGCTGACAAAGATGGGTTTGAGAGGCCACTTAAGGAAAACAGCAGTTCGGAGGCTGGGAGAAGCGGCAGAGAGAGCCTCCTGTTGGCTCTGGCATAAAAGAGAGGACCTTAGCTGGAAGCCTGGAGGAGGGGGGCAGTGACTTGGCCAATCACTGCTGACCCGCCAACTGGAGAGTGTTGTGGTTAAGGGTCGAAACACTTTAAGAAGGTTGGGGACCACCTGACGACCCCTCCCCCAGGCCAAGGCTACATCCATGAGAATGGATGAATAGTTGCATCACCGATGTATTACAGAACTGAACTGTCCAACTAGGCATGCCTGCTTATTATTTTTATTTGTCATGTTTATGTTTAAGGTGTATGGCATGTAGCAGCTATGTGTGTGTTTCTAAGCTACTAAGACCCGAAATTCTCCCTTGGGGATCCATAAAGTATCTATCTATCTATCTATCTATCTATGTTATTTACTATTCAAGGTCTGTGGAATACACTTCCCTGATGGCAGACCAACTAAAGAGCACCCATACCCAGTATTGCACATGGGATATGAACCTCTGTAAGTTGATTTCTTTACCATATTCCTATCTGAGGGCAAGGAACATTTGTGAGATGGGGGTATTGTAGCTGTATCTTGCAGGGAAGAGGGTGCTAATTGGTGGGAATATCATGGGGTTATTCAGCTATGCTGGTAAGAACTATTGCTTCCTGACATTTTGTCCTTGTTTTTCAATTATTCTGTGATCATGTTTTGCAGAATAGATCCTAATTAAAAGTATGTTCGTATTACCTCTCTGTGTCTAACCATTTCCAATAATACTGTGTATTATACTGTATGTTACATATAATAATGTGAGCAAATTTTTGTTGTTTTCCTGTCCTTCCACAGGGACTTCTGCCATCTGGTCGAGCCCCCCCAAAAAGAAGATGTGTTGAGCCCCTTACAGTCAACGCCCTGCAAGTCAACAGATTTGCTGCTGAACCTGCTGATGTAGATGTAGGTTGATGTGGATAATCTGGAGAACATTCCTCTGCAGAAGTGTGACATTGGCGTCCAGTGGCCAGATATTTCAGAGCACAACTATTGTTCAAGCAAGTCAACAAGACAAGTGCAACACAAACAGATCCTGCACCATCAATCTCAGCCTATGACTTGGATGACAAAGACAGTAGGTTTTTCACAGGCATACATATCGCCAGTTTTTGGCAGCTTTTGTTTGCCCTCACAGATTTTTTACCGCAGCCAAGAACCATTAAGTTGGCAGTGCATCACCAATTGTTGCTTGTTTTGATGAGGCTCCGCCTTGGTTTGATGTTCACAGATCTAGGAAAGTCATTTGGAATAAGTAGGACTACAGCTTGTGAGATCTTTGCGGTCTGGAGACCTATACTCGCAAGGTTTATGAAAGAACAAATAATAGCTTGGTTGCCTAGAGATACTCTGGAGAGAATAAGGCCTCAGAGCTTCAGTGTACATTATCCCAAAGCAACATGCATTATAGACTGTACAGAGATATTTGTACAAAGGCCAAAGAACTTAAGGAAACGAGCCCAAACATACAGCAATTACAAGCACCATAACACATACAAAGCCCTATATTGCATAGCTCCCAATGGCTTTGTGATGTTTGTGTCCAAATTGTTTGGTGGGAGGGCTAGTGATACTTTTATCACACGGAACAGTGGTCTTATTAGTCATCTGATTACTGGTGATCAAGTTTTGGCAGACCGTGGATTCACCATCAAAGATGTTTTGCCTCCAGGAGTTGGCCATACCAGCGTTTACACGTGGCTGTAAAGAACTTCCGGAGCATGAAGTTACACGGACACGTCGCTTGGCAAATGTCAGAATTCATGTAGAGTGTGCTATTAGACGATTGAAAGGTTTTAAAATTTTGAGTAATATTATCCCAGGTAGAATACAACATGTTGATGACATTGTAACTATTTTTGCGGGGCTTTGTAACTTGCAACCTCAGTTAATTCGGGAGGAAACTGAGGGAGAAGCATCTGAAATGGATGAAGATGAGCACATTGACGAGCAAGAAGAAGGTGATGAATACTCATGGGACATGGCAGAGGACATTGAGGAAACCACTTGTTTTATTATTATTGTGTACTGTATAGTTACATATGTGATGTGAAGAGCTGCCTGCCACACACACACACACACACGGACTCGAGTCTAGACAGTCTCCTACAGTTCTATTTTAATCTTAATCTGTCATTGCTCTGAAAATAAATAATTTCATGTTCATTTCATGTTGTTGTGGCCTCATTTAACAACTTAACAAGAGGCAGTTTTAATCACATACAGTATGTACTATGAATAAATGTATGTACTATGAAAAAAATCTTACCAACATGTGTTGACTTTAGTTTGATTCAGTTGACTATTATTAAAATCAAGAGCTACATCCCTTGAGTCCACGCACTCATTACACCATGCGCAATTCTGGTAGCTATTGCTGGTAACAGATGCTCGAAGTAAACCTTCTTCAGGTGGGAGATGTGTTCTTCAGTCCACTCTTGGTTGTATGGTACATCTAGGACAATCTGTTCATTTGGGGTCCATACCAGGAACTTGCTTCTTTTTTTTTTGCACAATACATTGCTACTTGAATCTGGTAATAGTAGCCTAATCCTGACGCAGTTTCCCTAAGGGCATACATTCCGTTTACATATTTCACATCATATGTGTTTGATTCAATCATTTTTTGCAGACTGCCATCCTGTGCCTCAAGCTTCTTTGGTGTAGGACACTTAATCTCAAGGATGGTATATTTGTCAACTACTCCATCTAGACTGGCACCAAGCCAATTTTCTTTCTCGTGTACAGTAAGACCTGAGGTCTCAACTGTCTGCCCCCGTGGTCCCTTCAAACCATTTTCTAGCTAAAGGCTCAGCTGATTGACCATATCTCGTAGCTGTGCATCCAGCAAACACAGCATTTAATTTCCACCCAGTTGCTTGGGTCTGTTTTTTTGGGCACGTCTGATGCCTCACTGCTGGTAATCCTAACTGTTCTCTGGTCTAGCCAAAATTGACAATCCTGGCCCTTTGATTTTGTTGCAATTTTCTCTCCCTGACCTTTCCTACATTTTACATATTTTTCAAACACTACATTGCAGAGGTTACATTTATGTTCAGCACACTGTTCATGCTCTCTGGGTAGCTCATTGGTTGCTTTTTTCTGTGGGTGTGCAGTCAGCACCTGATGCAAAATGCTCCCAGGTATCATGGCTGAGCCGGCCAACTCAGGGGATGAGAAGTGTTGAATGACCTCTGCATCAGTCTCAAATGCCATGGAGGTAGCTTTCATACTTTTACCCTGTTCATGGTCTGGCCCTTGAATGTTCTCAATCATGTCTGGTACCACATTCCTCCAAGTTGATTGGTTCCAGGCACACAGTTGGTCCGTGCAGGCTGTACCTGTGAAGCCTCGAGTCACAGCATATTTCAGCATGTAAAGTAGACCTGCTGTATGACTGCAACACTTCCCTCTGTTAGCCATGCAATCACAGTGCACATCTACAACTTTCCCATCCTTCCTCTGCAGAGTTTTTTGTACAGTATGAGTATTGTTAATGGTCTTTGAAAATCGGACAGGTCCTTTTAGAACTATGTGTTTATCATCTGGTGGAGTGTGCATTATTTGACCACACCATCTGGAGCTCAGGTAATTTTGACCCTCTATCAGTGACCTGTAGTTGGCATTTTGTTGATCATCGGATGCCAGGCGATGGAGAAAATACTCTTGAATACCTTTAAAACAACAGAAGGGGCGCGTTGGGGCAGTAGTAACATTACTGTTATGTCTGTTGTTAACGTTTGATTTGCTTGACTGTGACTCTCACTCTGAGAACCAACAATGCTAGCAGTTAGCTGTACCTTACCCTTTCCTTTTGAAATGTGAAAATTAGATAAACAATGGTCACAAATGAAAAACATGAATTTGTTTATTTGATATACGCCCGTCGGATTCGTGTATATTCTGTGCCACATCCAAATTTAATATGGCATGTAGATGGAAATCACAAGCTGATTAGGTGGAAATTGGTTGTTGTGTGTTTCTTCACTGCAACAACAATCAAGCTGAAACTGTGAAAGACCTCTTAACTGCAGCCGTTGGACAGTTTGGCAGACCACTGCACATCAGGATTGATCAAGGAGCAAAGAACATTTGATTTGGGAGGACAGGTTCTCTACACAACCAGAGGATTGAGCGTTTCAACTGAGACTTGAACAACTTTCGCCATGTCTATATAAACTGGAATCCCTGGGTATCCTAGACTTGCAAATCTATTTTGTCTTTCTACCCAGAATCCACCCCAGTTTGGAGGAATTCAAAGATGGATATTACAATCACTCTATTTCATCTGAAGGAAATAGAACTCGAGTTCAGCTTTTTACATTTGATTGTCATTTGCTTCATCTTGACAAACCAGAACTCCCAAACAGCAGAGGTTGTTGTTCCCTCCTCACCAACTCTCAAAGTGGGTTTTTCCCATTAAACAACTGAGATTTGCAAGAACCCTCTTGAACATGACAATAATGGCAAAACATTGTTTTAATAAACTGCTGTGTAAACATGTATGCACTCAACTCTGGACAAGCTGTATTTTTATCATCCCTGAATGTATTTTTATCAAAGTTTGCTGGAGATCCCATTCTGATGGGAGGAGACTTCAATACGGTCAGTGACCCCAATGAAGACCGTTCAAGCCATCCCCTTCCATCAGATGAAGCTCTCTCTGCAGCTTTTAATGAATTGAAAAATACATTGGCATTGACTGATATTTGGCACCTTACCCCCACTCCCGCAAATATACCTTTTATTCCAAGTTCCATAATTCATATTTACAAATAGACTATCTGCTCATATCAAAAGCTTGAATGGAGAATGTGTTAGACGCTCAGATTCATAGTATTATTATATCTGACAATGCACCTCTGCCAGTTATTTTCTCTCCCTTAGTCAATATACACAAGACTAAACAATGGAGATTCAACAACTCTCTTTTGAAAGATGAAGAATTTATTTCTAAAATAAGAGAAAATGTCTGAATTTATTGCCATTAATCTAAACTCAGTCCCATCGGTCCAAATAGTATGGGAAGCTTTAAAAGCCACGTGCAGAGGGTGGATAATAATAATAATAATAATAATATTCCACTGCAAAAATTAAGAAAATGCTCGACAAAAAAATAAATCTAATGACTGAACTTAAGTTTTTAGAAATGCAACACATGCTCGACCCAAAAAAACCTAGACTCAGGAAGTCACTATTGCTGATAAGATCCAACTTGCAAGCAATTTTACATGAGGAGATAGCATTTGCTCTATTTCAACTATGCAAGAAATATTTTGAATCTGGAGACAAGGCTGGAAAAATGCTAGCCTTTCAAGAGTTTTACTCTAATTTGTATACATCTGAATGCCATGCCAATAATGAGGACATGGATACCTTTTTTAATAGCATATCTCTACCCACCCTAAAGATGAACAAAAAGGAGACATTGGAGACAAGTGTTCTGGAAACAGACGTAATATCTGCCATTAAAGTTCTCTCAACTGAGAAAACACCAGGTGATGATGGTTACAGCATAGAGTTTCATAAAAGTTTCCAGGACATATTGGCTCCACTTCTCACTATGCTTTGATATACAGTATGCTTTGATTACTCACAAGTAAGCCTCACCCTCGATCTACTGCAGTTTGCCTACAGGCAAAACCGCTCAGTGGAGGACGCACTGATGACTGTATTACTTACCACCTACAGTCACTTAGGAAAGCCGTGCGCATACACAAGGATCCTGTTTGTGGACTTCTCCTCAGCCTTTAACTGCATGCAGCCTCACATCCTCTGCGCCAAACTGCAAGAGCTCCAGGTGGATCCCCACATGATCCTCTGGATACTGGACTTCCTCCTCAAAAGGGAGCAGTTTGTCAGGGTCAACAGCTCTACCTCTCCTGTCATGCTCACATCCACCGGTGCACCCCAGGGAACAGTGATTTCCCCAATCCTGTTCTCGCTATATACCAACGACCTGAGGGGCTCGGACAGTGTGAGCATGGCCGTGAAGTTTGCAGATGACACTGCATTGGTCGACACCTCCAACAGCCATGCCCATTTTGAGGAAGAAGCGAAGAATCTGCAACAGTGGTGCGAGGAGCACTTTCTCCGGATAAACGTGAGGAAGACAAAGGAGCTCCTCATAGACTTCCAGAGGAAGGCTGACCCTGTTCCACAGCTGACACTCAACGGAGAGGTTGTGGAAAGGGTTAGCAGCTACAAGTACCTCGGGACCATCGACAGCAGGCTGACCTTCAACGACAACACACAAACCATCTTCAAAAAGTGCCAGCAGCAGATCGACCTCCTACGGAGGCTGAGGCATCTGGACGTAGCCCCTCCCATCCTCTGCAGCTTTTACATCTGCCACATAGGGAGCCTCATCACCTTTTCTCTCTTGGCTTGGTATGAGGGGCTCTCAGACCAACAAGGCCAAACTACGGAGGGTGATCACCTTGTGGTCCAAGCTCTGTGGGGAGCAGTGCTCAACCCTCCAGCGGCTCTATGACCAGAGGACGGTGAAGAAAGCAAGTAAGATCGCGAGGGACTCAACTCATAACCTCAGCACCTGCTTTCAGATCCTGCCCTCTGGTAGAAGATATGCTGCCCCTGTATTCAAAACAAACAGGGGCAGGACCAGCTTCATCCCTTCTGCTATCAGGCTTCTTAACAAACATAACCCCCCGGAATCCCCTTGCCCCCTCCACTTAGAAGAACTGGCCCTGTTGTGCTGACACCCCCCCCCCCATGCAGGCACGCACGCGTGCACACATGCACATTTCCAGAGTTGGTAGATCTTTTGGTTTCAATCCCCTCTTTATCATCCCATCTGTACCAGGTGGGCTTCATTCGAGGCCACCTTGCCTCTAACAATATGAGGAGACTCCTTCATGTGATGTCAGGAGCCTCTAATTTTCAGTGTCCAGCAGTAGCAATATCGCTGGATGCTGAAAAAGCTTTTGATAGAATAGAATGGCCTTTTTTATTTCATGCACTGTCCAAATTTGGTTTTGGGCCAACATGTATGCAATGGATCAAGGCACTATATTATGAACCAACTGCTCGCGTTAAAACAAATGGTATAATATCTCACCCTCTCCAACTTTTCAGATCCACACAGCAGTGCTGTCCAGCCTCACCAGCCATTTTCATTTTAGCGCTAGAACCGCTGGCTTGTGCCATTCGAGCCAATCAAAATATAACTGGTATTAATCTGAATGGATATGATTTTAAAGCCAGTCTCTATGCTGATGATATTTTATTAACATTATCTAACCCAGTTTACTCAATACCACACAAACGTATAGAAATATTTGGTCAACTTTCGGGATACAAAATCAATTGCAGTAAAAGTGAGGCTATCCCCCTTAAACAATATACTGTATTTTTGCAGCCCAACTTGGCTATGCACCCTTTGTCTGGAAACCTCAAGGTATGAAGTACCTTGGAATAAATATCAGGTCCCCAATTAGTAAGATATTTGACTTAAATGGCCCTAACATTTTAAAAGTAATTAGAGAGGATATAAGGAGAAGGACAGTTCCACCGTTATTGCTATGGGGCAGAGCAGAGGTGATAAAGATGAACTTTCTACCCAGACTCTCATTTCTTATATCAGCCATACCATTAAAGTTTCCCCAGCAATGGTTTAAGGAAATTGATAAATTATTTTCATGTTTCCTATGGGGGGACAAGAAGCCCAAAATTGACCGTAAAAAATTGGGTTGTCTGGGTGTTCCTGATGTTCATCTTTATTATTAGCATACAATGCAAGATTCCCACTGTCATACAAAGATAAGAATCAATATGCAGTAGGTAGTTGGGAGTGGCTGGAAGAGAGGGTCATATCTGAATACAAGTCGATGTCATTATGGTACTACCCCAAATATAATGTTAAAATAGATAATCCGCTAATTGAATTTTCTTGTGAAATTGCAAAGGCAGTACATAAACGATTATTTATTAATGGCGTGTCTCTACCATCCTGTCCAATATGGAATAACCCACTGTTAACTGCAGATGGCCAAAATATTACTCAGATTGGACAGGTTATAAGAGACGGAGATATTATACCATTTCATGAGCTGAAAACGCAGTTTGGCCTGAATGATTCTGCATTTCTACAACAACTTACAGCTGAGATCTATCTGAGATCTATCTTTAAAAAAATCACATCTAAGGGAATCGTATTGGGTTCTAAAAGTGTCCTTGATGGCAAACTGAGGAATGCTGCTACTGGGCAAGGAACTGTCTCAGCTATATATAATTATGTATAAAGTTATTAAGTCTATCCCTCCCTGACAGCACTATCCCCACCAAATTACAATGGGAACGAGACATTGGTTCACCCTTCACTGTCGATCAATGGGACTCGATATTGAACTGTGTGAGATATACAATTATTTAAATTAAGCTCACAAATAGCGCTTATATAACACCACATAAGTTTAAAAAAAAAAATTAAACCCAAATGCTTCTGAATTGTGCTGGCATGGCTGTGGTAGAATTGGAACACGTATGCACTTACTGTGGTCTTGTCCAATGGTAGAAAGATTCTGGACTGAGGTAATTGATGTTTTACAGGAGATAATGAATGTTCATATTCCTCAATGTCCTGCTGTATGCATGTTGGGAAATAGAGTGTGAAATATATATTATATATAATCTATTGAATCATGGTCCGAGACACGATTCAATTTTATCATTGAATCTTGTCCATTGTGTGTGCTTCATTTTTTTGTCTACTTGGTAGACAAATCAGTCTACTTGGCAGATTAATCAGTCACATCCTGTTGGGCTAGATTCTACAAATGTATAATTTTAGTAGAGTTTAATGCCCTGATTCATATAAAAGAGACACCAAGTCATTCTAGGCCCCTATTAATGGTGTGTTTTTTTAATCTTCTGATTACCTCTGAACAACCCATTTGAATCACTTCTGGTTGGGCTAGAGAGCCACCAGATGGATAATCTTAAATGTCCTTTAGGCCCTCTTTCATATAAAAGAGACGCCAGGTCTCTAGCTTACTCCCAAGTGTTCTTGACCTCAAGGTCACATGGATGCAGGCCAATAGAAAAGAATAGGCCAAAAAAACTTAGCGTTTAACTCTCTGCCCTCTGAATGCTACCCTCTGTCTCCTGATGTCTGATCTCACTTTCCCTCGGTGATGAAGGCACTGTATGACACACTGCATGAAGAAAAGAAGGTCAGCAGGGAAAGTCACACTGTATGCACTTAATAACATATTATGAACAAAAGAAAGGAGAATATATATCACCAATAATAAGTACTTAGTACTCAATTTACACACATATTTTTATTACTATTTGATCCACTCAATCACTCAAGAAAGGTTCTAGTTAGAGTTGGAAGTAAATTCCTGCTTACAATGGCAGAGGAGCCCCATTGGATGGTACTCCAAAACATCAGGGAGAATATACACACACATGCCTTCCCACACAAATAATACCAAAGATTTAGTGTAGGCCTTTAAGAGTATCTAATTACCCCTATCTGCATTTTGGGATGAGCAGAAATAGAACAAATGATAAGATAAAAAAAATAAAAACATGACCTGTAATATTCAAATAGTTTTAATTATCAGACCACCTCTCCTTCTCTGGCAGACTGGACTTTCAAAGTCACAATTGAAGAGTTCCTCAGGTTCCTCCTGGGGGGAAAAGTCTGTTCTGTGTAATGGAATACAATCCATCAAGACAGTGGCAATGCAGATATATTTGGTTGTACTTTTTTACTAATATTAATATAGAGAAGTAGCAACAGACATACTATATTTGCTTCTAATACACTGAATGTTGCCCATTGATGAATCTGTGTACCGTAATTTCAAATGTTAATCTGTGCAGGTTTGTGTATTCCTGCCATTATATAGAGACGTGGTTGAACTAATTGAACCAACTTCTTTAACTCCCCACAGACAATTGCTATTGCAAGAGACATTTGGTTTCATTAGTCTTTTGCAACCCTTGAATGTACTCAAATACTCAAATGGGAATGACTGGCTCATAGACAATGCAAATGGTCTTCTGAAAATGGCTTTCTTCTCCAAGTTGTGCTTCAGACCAGTCAGATGTAAAGTGGATCTTCCCAATAAGGCCATCTTGCGCTAATTTTGCTCTCGAGTCTCCTCTAGGGAGACTCTTTGTCTCTCTTTGCAGGCCTTGTTTCTTTTCTTTCAAAACTTGAGTGTGTAGCATGCATTTGAACTGATGGAAGGGCAACCTGAAATGAATGTAAACAAAAAATAAACAAAAAAACATACAGACACCCATGCATTACAAGAGATTCATAACAAAGTTTTTAGTTTACAGTTAATGCAAACTATAGATGCAGACCAACCAACTGATACTACCATCTACCCATTATGGATTCCTACACCTATTGCTGGCAGCAGGAGGATTGCTTGAATCTTGACATCATATAAACAACAAATCAGGTGGTTCAGCTACCTTTTTTTCTCTTTTAGATTAGCACTTAAGTTAATTAGCAATTTATCAAATCAAAATGCTTTGTCTCAAATATGCCACCTTGATCAGAATTAAAATAGAACTATT
This sequence comes from Merluccius polli, assembly GCA_030340625.1. Classification (NCBI taxonomy): domain Eukaryota; kingdom Metazoa; phylum Chordata; class Actinopteri; order Gadiformes; family Merlucciidae; genus Merluccius; species Merluccius polli. The sequence goes on from JAOPHQ010003980.1 coordinate 458,462, forward strand.
ACACCACACAGACTTAAATCTATCCACCATGCTATGCAAGTTAGAAAACAAACTTACCGAGTGCTGTGGTGGCTCTGTGATGGATGCTGTTGCTGCCGCTGAAGGTGCATTCCTGAAACTCTTAATTGCCGCCAAAACAGCCAGCTAAATCGCTGGACATGAGGCAGGCTACAGATGGAGGAGAGCATGGAGAAGAGTAGTGACTGACAGTGGAGCACAGTCACACAGTCTGACCACCAGAGGAAGACCGTGGCTAGCACTGGATCTCTTCATCAAGCTTTTATTTTGGTACTTCCGCTGACCGGCAGTGTGAATTTGCATATTAGCTAAATATAGCCTGTTCAAGCGTCTCGTGCATGGGCGTCACCATAATATAATTGGGGGGGGACACGTCCCCCCACCCTTGCAAAAAAGTCGTTTGGACCCCCCCCACATTTGCCATCAAAAATATTAGTGCATGACTGGTCTACTAGTCCAGCGCTCTCTCCATTGCTTCACAATCAAATCCGTTCCACTTTATCAGTAGGGGGAATATCCATATAAATAGAAATCCACTCCGCGTTTTCCTGTTTTTTTAACACACAAAGCAGCAGCATCACGCACGCATTCAAAACACGCACCGAAGCAAGCCTATGTTGAGAGTCGGATCAACGACAGCGGTAGACTTCAGAAACACAGACTGAACGCTGAACACAGTCACTTCAGTCCTCTGTGTATTAGTGTTGTCAGGATACCAAAATTATCGCTTCGATACCGATACCAAGTTGAGAATTGCGATTTCGATACTTTTCCTGGACAAGGAGAAACACTCTTGAATAACATTGTTGTGCTTTACCGCGGCGCTGCGGCGGCAGCGTGAAGTGCAAAACCAACACGTTCTCATCCCAACTCGTAATATACCGACGATTTGTCACGCCAGATGTCTGATACTGACGCAAAAGGTTCCCTCCCGCGTCTGTGTGAAACGATCTGGGGGTTCTCTTAAACCCGTTCGCGTTGGTAAGAGACGAGCAGAGTCTACAGCGTCCGCTCGCAGAGCAGAGTCTACAGCGTCCACAGTCTACTGTGAAACAATTCACTCCAAAAAGGGTTATGGTTAGGGTTAGGGTTAGCGTAATCTAGGGTTAGGGTTAGGCAGTAGACTCTGCTCGTCTCTTACCACCGCGAACGGGTTTATGAGAACCCCCAGATCGTTTCACACAGAGGAGGCGGTGTGTTACGATCGCGCGCAACCCCCCCCCCCCCCCCCCCCCCCCACCCCCACCGGTCGTAGGTCCGGGTGGGTTACGATCGCAACGCGCCCCCCCGAGAATCACGGTACTTTTGAAGTATAGGTGCACCGTGCAACACTACTGTGTTTTACACCAGAACATAATAGTAGTCAGTAATTGCAGATCATGCAAGCTCCAAGGAAAATCAATGAAAGAGGGAGATCATTTTAAATCTGAAAACATGGTAAAATGCACCAGAATGCGGGAAATTGCATCTACTTCTTTCAAATTTTTCTGGGGGAGGACCCCCAAACCCCCCGTCAAAATATGTCCCCCCCACTTTCAAAAAGCTGGTGACGCCCTTGGTCTCGTGACATTTAGATTTAACATTTACCATTTTGTTTTACATTTAGATTTAACATTTAGACTTAACATTTAGAGTTAGATTCAATATTTAGATTTAACATTTACATTTAACATTTAGATTTTAGAATTAACATTTAAGATTTTGCCTATCATTTAGATTTAAGATTTAGCATTTAGATTTAACATTTAGGTTTAGATTTTACATTTAGATTGAACATTTACATTATATTTAATATATTGTTTACAAGACAAGTAAATATGACAAAGTTCACAAATATTGCTGTACATGTGGTAAAAAGGGACTTTAAAAAAATCACACCACTTTTTTACCCATTGTTTGGAGCTAAATGTTGCCGTTCATTTCAGCGTGTGCCACTTTACAATCGGCACCCCATAAAGCGAGTTGTCAAATGATGTGCAGTTGGAAAAACCAATTGTGCACATGTAAATAGAGTTTTACGTAAATATTGTTTTACGAGTTCACAACTTTTGTTTTACAAATGCACAAAATATTTTAGTACTAAACAAAAAAAAATGTTTTACAAGTACAAAATAGGAGGTGGACACAAATCAGAAGTGCTGGTAATCTGTGACCACCGAAATATGTGACCACAGAAGTTGCTGTTGCACATTTCGGGCATGAAGTCGTTCCCTCACAGAAACATGCATGAAACATAGCTTAAAACGTAGAATGGGCATGAAGTCGTTTGCAAATCACCAGAAAGCATGCGGTTAGTGACTCGTTTATTGTTGCTGGTACAGTGTGGTCACATTCTGTCGGCTGCTGTCACAAATGGTGACCTGTTTGTTTCTGGCTCTCTGTAGATCCTAGACATGAATACTTTTGGCCACAGAAAGATGAGAGCAGCAGTGGAATTTTGATTTAAAAGGTGGCAATTGTTGGGAAAAAAATGTCTTAAAGGTCTCATTCCGCGAGAAACAGTTTAATACTTGTTTTTGTTGAAATACTATAGGTCTCACCGAGTTGCATGTGCGTGCTGCGCGTGAAAACGTTCTTCTACCCCCATTGCCTGTATTTGGCAATGAAAGAACAGAGAAAAAAACACTGAGAAAAATCAGCGGATGAGAAAAGCCCCACGGATTGACGTCAGTCCGTGAATTAGTATTCATGGCCTCGCCTCCGCTACCGCCCACCGAAAGTCAGGAAGTAGCAGGACTGTGCAATAGCACAGTCGCGACTCTCGACTCGTCTCGCACTAGTTGAATATGGAGCGGAAAAATCCTCACTGCGCACTGGAGGTAGCGTCACAGTGCTGTTAGCCAACCAGAGGCGAGTTCATTAGCATGTCATGCATATTCAGGATGAGAGGCGAAATCGTGTCGTTCGCCCCCCCCCCCCCCACCTCCCCCACCAAACTAAAACAGCATGAAACAGGCGCGGCAGAGCATTTTTTTAACCAAAACCGGTACTGAGGGTATTTATTAACACTAGAGACCACCGCAAAATTAATGAAAAAACGATGAGATGAGACCTTTAAGTCCTCCGTCTTGTGTAATTTTGGGAGGTTTGGATATTGCTAACGTTGAGTTACTGGCTGTCTGTTTGAATCGGTTTGAATGACAGCAGAGATGGTGGGGGGTTGGAGCTTGAGCAGGTGCTGTTTCCGCATGGTCCTAGTGCTTGCAGTTTTTCCTGTTATTGTTGTGCCCTGTCCCTAGCCTAGTAGTCCTAACTAGACCTTCGTACTCATTTCATTCATTCTAAAGGTCTAGCAGTGCTGTAGAGACAAACGATTTCTCACTTGAAGGCGGGTGCTGTTGAAGTTTAAAACCTATTGGCTCTGCCCAGTGCCACTCTGGATCTGCCTTAACCAATCGCTAACGTTTGGTCGTGACGTATTTCATGCGCCAGAAACCACGTTGCGCGCAGTATACAAACGGCAGATGCAGTGAGCATTAGCATTAGCCTGGTTCCGCCCGCCTCCGTACTTCCGCTCAATAACTGAAATTCGCGCACGACCTCTACGTCACTGTTCTCAGGCCGCGCCTCCTGTTCGCTGATTGGAAGGCACATTTGAGGGAAAAGAAATCGTTCTAACATACAGCACGGCCAAACCTTAGTACTGAAGTGAAATGAAAATTGAGCGGAAGTACGTAGGCGGGCGGAGCCAGGCTACCCTGTCCCCTGTGTCCCCGTAAATTACGCCCCTGGGTGAGAGGATGGCAAATCACCATAAAACATTTGGTTAGTGGACTCATTTGTTGTGCTGGTACAGTGGTCACATATTCTGACGGCTGCCATCAGGTATGTTGGAGCTGGTAAGCCGGTAGCAGTCTGGCCCAGAAATAGAAACAGTGAGTTGAGTTTGCTTAGTGTTTGTTTAATTAGTCATTTATTTTGATTAATTGTGAATAAAATGCCCTGGTCTTCTGTCCAGAGGGAAATATTTCTCAGCTGCCCATAAAAATGTATAAAAATATAAGAGGATTGTATTTTCATACAAGTAGGCCTGTTGTCTGTGTCTAACCCTAAACCAAAACACTTCTATGATGATTTTCTTTCTGAACATCTGCCTCTATGTAACTATATGTGCAATGCAAAATTGAGTAAACAATGCCATCTGGTGGTGTTTATACAGCTCACAACGATGTTCGACACTTAACTAATTGTCTCTGATTGTGGCACAGGCGTTGACATGATATTGATGTCAATATACATTTTCTAACGTATTATAGATGATATTGTAGATGATTTGGCATGTTGAATTTGTATTAATTTATGTGTTTGTCTCTTCGAATCTGTAGGCAACCAAAAGAATTGCCACTGTATTTGAGCATGCATGGAGATTAATAAGAAGCAACCCCACACACACACACACACACACTTTGGACTACTGTTGTCCTAATCCGTTCTTAGAGGATAGAGGCTTAGCAGCAGCAGGTTAGTGTGGCCGATGCCATATTGACTATAGAGACAGTGCGGGTGGAATTTGCAGGAATAGAGCTGTGCTACAAAGAAAATACCTTTTATTTATATATATTTTCATGCATTTATTCATGTGTGGATCTCTGACCTCTACTGTGTCTCTCCCATTGGAACATTTCTTTCAACTCTCTGGATTGATTCGGGCTAATTATTGGACCACGGCTCATTTGGTGGCCATTTTATAGCAGTTGCAGCCTAGATTAGGCCGTGTGTTGCCTTCAACCGTTCAACTTGTTCTTATTCAGACACCAAACAAGTATCAAAATGAAAGACCGATTGGCCCAACTGAAAGAGGTACGTGTACAACTTTTAAAATGTATTTATGTGTAGGAGGGGGAAATATTGCATTTGGAAAAACTAGCAATGACTGGACCTTGGCCGAGGTGTTGGGCCACTAGACTGTTCTATACAGTATTGTATTCCTGTATCATCTAAAAGAGAGCTGTTGTCTTCAATTTTTTACTTTCAGCCTATAATTCACAGATTTGCACTAGTAAGTCAGACATTGAGAGAGGAAGTTATGCGACAGGGTGCAGCTTTTACTGCCATAGGCCACTTTTACAAATTACAATTAAAATATGTTACAAACACTGTTACAAATTACAAATCCAAGTTGAAGCCTACCGTTGTCATTGCGTTGATTGGATCAATTATGTGTGCCCTATTTGCATTTAATTTTGCAGTAGTGAGTTGTAAAATTTTCTTCAAAACCAATGAGGGCAAAATGCACACAGGGTGCGCGATTGCCATAGATGACGCTGATATGCACGACACACACCCTGTAGGCCTACACACAGCAGCATAGGGGTAACTCACATGTGTTTTGTCTTTACAGAAAAGTGACGCCGGAGATGACGTCGAGATTCCAGTCCAAAACCAGGAATTTATGGACGATTTCTTTGCTCAGGTAACTGACTTTGTTTTCTTTCTTTCTTTCTTTCTTTCTTTCTTTCTTTCTTTCTTTCTTTCTTTCTGACCTCCGTTGTATTGCATTTTGTTTCATGATATTGTATATATAATATATATATATAACTATATAATGCACTTTAAGTTTGTTTGTGACAATATTCAAAATGCTAAATTCGCTCTTGGATAAAGGTAGATATAATATTGTTAATAGTAATATTGTTTCTGAATTGTGTGTTTGTGTGTTACAGATCGAGGACATCCGTGGAAGTATCGATAAGATTGACACGAGTGTCGCAGATATTAAAAAGCTCTATTCAACCATTCTGTCAGCACCAACATCTGAGCAAAGTAAGACACAAGACACACACACCCTTCTCTTACATCTCGGCTGTTTATTTATCTTCCAACGTTGTCTTATTTGGCATGCGACTCTGCTTTGTATTGAACTCAACTACCCTCTAGTTGTATCATCATTGTGTCTCACTGTGACTTTCAGAAACACAGGATGACCTTGAGGCCATCACCAACGAAATCAAGAAGTCGGCCAACAACGCCCGCAACAAACTCAAAAGTATGTGCTCTTTTGGTCCATTCCCTTAGTTATTAATTGATTTGACAAACCGTTAGAATGCCGAAAAAACTGTGCAAAATATACTGCATGCTTATGCTGCAACACTGTACTGCATAACTACTCACTTTCACTGTTGACTCTTGTTTTAGCTCCGATCCGTCAATGCAGAGAGAATAGTCATAGAAATAGCCGTATGGATCAATGCGTGTATTTCTTTTGAATAATACAAGAGTAGTCTGACCACTAATGCACTAAACCTGCTAGATATTGGATGTTAACAGCAAAAACCCAGCGTTTAAGGGGATGTGATCTCTGTCTCTTATATAGTAGATGTCTCTTATCGAGGAGATATGCTCACAAATTACAAGTAAATATTGCTATAACACCTGCAGTACCTCTAATCTTTCTTTTGTGAATTAAATAGCATTTTCTATTCTGGCTGCCAGTTCAACCCTCATTTCAATGTGTGTGTGTGTGTGTGTGTTTGTGTTTGTTAGCCATTGAACGACAACTGGAGTCCAACACAGATGAGAGGGCCTCTGCTGACCTCCGGATACGGAAATCACAGGTCAGGTGACAGACCCTGCATGAAGATGATATGCTGGTTTCGTACCAGAGAGGAGGAGTTGTTGTTGTTGTTGTTGTTGTTTTTGCTTCCTGCATCCTCCTTTCATTTAGAATGGGTTGAAAATGAACAAACAAATCAAAGTCAGAGAGAGGCATCACCGTAGGACAAACACAGGTGTTGGTCATAACACTAACTATAGGTCTGCTCCTTTTATGCATAGACGTATATACATAGACGTTGCATTGGCCTTTGCATCGTACCTCAAAATCGCCGGCATATTGGCGTTTTTTTTACTCCACGTAGATCATAAACCGCTGGCCTCTCCAATATGGCGGCGACGTTAACGTATAGCAGCAATGGGCTGAATCAGTCAATGCGGCATCTATGTATATGTGTTTATGTACCAGGACGCATACCCTGGTATGTATATATATACTGTATATATATATATATACTGTATATACAGTATATATATATATATATATATATATATATATATATATATATATATATATATATATATATATATACGTGCCCTGGTAGATAAATGGAGCAGACCCATAATTATTGTTATCACCTGTGTTTGTCCTACAATGACGCCTCTGTGAAAAGGGTCTATTGTGCAACCCTTTATGTCCTATTCCAATGTACTGGTCTGGGACAACCAATATGGGGATGAATTTAAAAAGTTAGCTAGAAAATTGTTTTATTTAAAAGAAAATGTATTATTTAAGTTAAAAGGCGATATATACACTAATTACCATAGACGAGAGCGTAGATTGTGTACACTAGAATGTATTGTGACTACCACCAGATTAGCATTTTGATGTTGTTGCTTATATCGTTGGACTCAGTAAGAGGTCATTATGCCAGCTAATGCCATTGCTCACACACTACTGTTTGCCTACGACTTAAACCCCTCTCCCCCATGCCCCGAAGACATAGTGTCCTGTTGGTTTTGTCGACGACATCCTTCCTTAAAATGCTTACAAGAACAATCACATTTTAACAGAGGGAGACAGACTTGAGTGAGAGAGAGAGTTAGTTTACTTTCCATGTCAAGTAATTGTCTATATGCCGGTCGAAAGTCAGGCAACACTTTCACAAGAGAAAAGCTTAGGGTTAGGGTTAGGGTTAGGGTTAAATTGATTTCCAAGATGCCTTACGTTCACACAGCTTTGATGTATTCATCAATGTGTGTGTGTGTGTGTGTGTGTGTGTGTGTGTTTTCATATTTTCCCAGCATGCTATCCTGGCCAAGAAATTTGTGGAGGTGATGACAAAGTACAATGAGGCTCAGATGGACTTCAGAGACAAGAGCAAAGGACGCATCGCAAGGCAGCTGGAGATCAGTGAGTTTGGGTTTGCTCCAAGTGTTTTCCTTCTATCTGTATTTCACTTCAAGTGCTTCACTTTACCTTATGGTGGCTCCTGTGATCAATAAATAAAGAAGAAAAAGTAGCTAATTTCTCATTTCAAATCGGCCTGACAAAAAACGAAAAGAGAGAAAAGACACCAATGGAATTGGTTAGCAGCAGACCAATCAGCAGTGTCATGGGCCTCAGACAGGCTAACGCAAACTATGACCCCACCAAAGAAATGAAGACAATCCATTTTTTCATTTGCAGTGATTGACATACACTATAACCTTGAAACGCAATGGTTCAACACACAACTATATAACCTTCACTTTAGTATTATCAATTTTGCAAGGTAGTTTTTATTACAAAAGCTACTCTTCAAAACTGGAGGACTTCCACACCCATCGCCCTGTTTTTGTGCTAGCAGGGATCAGCTGAAGGTCTCTTGTTCGCTCTCTCTGGTGGATTATTTTGCACTCTGTACTTTTTCCTTCCTCCTAGGTTATTATTTACTGGTCTCTTGTGGGGGGGGGGGTTCTGTTGAAAACTCTACTTAAGCAACATCACTGTTGAGGGATGGGGCTAGCACCGAAATATACACACAGAGCTGCGGTTTTTAAAATGTAAAGCAGTAAATGCAGAAAAAGAACATAATGCATTGACAAGCTGTTCTGACCTGTTTGTCTACCTGTCTGTCTGTCTGTCTACCTGTCTGTCTACCTGTCTGTCTCGCCGGCTAGCGGGGAAAGCCACGACGGACGAGGAATTGGAGGAGATGTTGGAGGGGGGCAACGCTGCCGTCTTCAGCGCTGGGGTAAGACGACGTGTATCCTAGTAATTGTGGTTCTTTCCTGTCACGCTCAACCTGTTTCAGATACCTCCACCAATCCATTTATCCACCCATGTCCTGCACCTGCTTATCACTGGTCATGCTCCACTGTGCTCCCAGAGACATGGTGGTGACACCCTGAATGGGATGCTAGTCTTTGAAACATCCATTTGGATATTACTGGAAGTGTGGATGGTGACAAGAGCTGTTTTTCAGTCTCTTTTTTTCTTTTTGTGTATCAAATGCTATACTAAAATGTATTTTATGACATTGTACTTTTTATGATTATAGAGATAAGAGAGTTGGAGCCATGTCTTTTGAGTCATAACACTTTTTGAGCGTATGTGCCACCATTGCATCTAGTTTTTTTGTTAAAGGTTGCAGGATGGGTGTCAACTTTGTGTTTCATCAATAACCTTTTCATGTATCACAAAGCAACTTGGGCAATGTCACACTATTTGTAAACCTACATGCAATGTATGGCCCGTATACGAACTAAAAGCCTTAAAGGCCATCCCAGAATCCAACAATGCAGTCAATAAATACAACTGCATATTATTTACCTAAAACATCTGTGCTAGATGACAGCAAGGAAGGGTAGGGCTTTGTTTACTTCCTCTGCCACCCTGTGGCTTAACACAGATGTTTTTGTTGTTATTATTATTAATTAATTCTACATGTACACACGAGTGGCCTCGTAATGTCTTTTTTTAGCTGACATTGATATATGATGTTGTCATATGCTCTATGTCTGACTGTGCTTCCCCCCCCCTCTGGTTATCTTGTTGCAAGAGATTGCAAGAGTCATTATTTGTTTTCCTCTCACATTTCTTTCTTTGTGTGTGTGTGTGTGTGTGTGTGTGTATTTGTGTCTCTCGTTCATTATCTGTCTGTCTGTCTCTCTCTCTCTCTCTCTCTCTCTCTGTTTTCTCTATCCTTCTCCACGTTAGATCATGGAGTCCAAGATCAACCAGCAGGCGCTAAACGAGATCGAGGCACGGCACAAAGACATCATGCGGCTGGAGAGCAGCATCAAGGAGCTCCATGACATGTTTGTGGACATAGCCATGCTGGTGGAGAACCAGGTACAACCACCAGGAAACAGAGCACACACAGGCAAATGGCATCTTGTGCATGCATGCCCGGGTAAACCGCCATTTTAGCAGAACTTCCACTACCCCTCTGGAGATACATAGCAGACAGCCTCGTATTTTATTAAAATTGTCCCCCGTTTGACAGCTTTATACTTTCTTTTTTTTTAAACTAAAGAAATGTTCACTAACACTTTGTGAGACCCAAACAGCTTCAACTGAAAAACAAGGGGATTTTGGAGGATACTTAATAGTTTACGTCCTGGTCCTATGAACTCCTATGATCCAGATTCTAGTCTTGTTGCTATGCATGATGGGAGAAGTAATCTGGCAGGTTGGACAGATAAAAGGGTGGTTTGGAATACTTATTTTGAATGTCACCAATCAGAACGTATTGATGGACACCCACTCAACCAGTCAAATGTCGTATCAGTCATGTATATCAAATGTCGTTCATGTAGTCCTGTTGTCCCCCCCCCCAATTTAAACTATGAGAACCATTTAAAACACGCTTTATTACGTGTGTGTGTGTGTGTGTGTGTGTGTGTGTGTGTGTGTGTGTGTGTGTGTGTGCAAACATCTGTATCATCTTGTGCTTTCTAGGGTGGTATGATTGACAGAATTGAGAGCAACATGGACCAATCAGTGGGCTTTGTGGAGAGGGCCGTGGCCGACACCAAGAAGGCAGCTAAATTTCAGCAGGAAGCACGCAGGGTGAGTCTGGAGCTCCTTGTGCATGTGGTCTTCCTGTTGCATACAGAATGTGTAAGACAACATTTTGATGTTCGAAATAAACCATCTGATGGCTTAAACATGCCTGACCAACTAGAAGCCCTAAGTAAAATAAGTTAGGGGGTTTAAGCCATCAGATGGTTTATTTCGAACATCAAAATGTTGTCCTACACATTCTGTATAGAATCAGCTTCCATATGCAATTAGAACCCATACCATACCAACCCATATGCATGTAACATGCATGATATAGGAGCTGATTTATTATGTGCATATTATGTGTACCACTATTAAAATGATAAGGCCGCATTGTTAGCTTATAGGAAGGGCCCCACCCAGCCGGACCCACACATGCAGGGTGCGGCTTTTCCAAATGGAAAAGCTATATATATATATATATATATATATATATATATATATATATATATACTGTATATGTAATCTAGATTCTAAGCTATCTATAGCAGCGAATACATTGCAATTGATGTCTATCATGATGGCGATACCAACAACAAAGTGTGTATGGTATAGACTACAAAAACAAGGTTTGTAGCAGCATTTTCTCACCAGAACATAATTATAAGTTAATATGTTGTATTTCAAGGTTATGTTACCACATTTTTGGTCTACATTTTCATTGTTATCCTCTCTGTCCTTTATCTAATTGTATTTTCCTCTGTTCTCTTCTCTATTTCTCTCCTTCTATGCGTCTTATGTTATCCAGAAGCAAATGATGATCTTCTGTTGCTGCGTCATTCTGACCCTCATCGTTGGCTCCTTCTTATACAGCTTCATCAAGTAGACACTGATCTTGTTTGAATTCACCTTCCTTCCTAGTCATCCACACAGCCGGGGCTCGGGGGAGGAACCCCACAAACTAATATAAACATGCAAACTAATTACCATTGGTAATTTGAAGAAATTCTTTGAACAGTAAACCATACTATATAATGTTTAACGAATGATGAACGACCAGGGCCCTAATTGGGGCCCTAACTGGGGCCTAAGTGACAGTTACTCAGTAACTACTGAGGAGTTACTGGTAAACAGACTAGGGGACTACTGTATTCGTTACTGAGTAACTGTCACTTAGGGCCCCAGTTAGGGCCCTGGTCGTTCATCATTCGTTACTCATTCATTCCTCAGTTAATACCCACTTTTTGCGTACCTTATTGTAAAGTGTTACCCAGGTGGGTCATGCTTTTTTTGAACCAGAGCAAAACCCAGTCCCTAAAATGTAGTATTTAATTGATGAAATGAGTGATCATGGCTAAAATAACATTCAGACAAGTCCTTCATGAGAACAGAAAGACAGAAATATCTGACCACACCAGCACTGCCTTTCCGGCCCTGTCTATGTATCTATTTATTTTTGTCTTGTTTTATGTAATTTACTAATATTGTTATTTACCCATTTTATTGATGTGAATAACTATGCATATGGAGATTGCTTTTGTGCATGCAATAGTTTGAGTTTGAATATTCCTCCTTTCCTTAGGCCCAAACCTCTTTAGTCCCTTGAATGTGAGTAGCTTACATTTTGCTGCAGATAGGTGATACTCCTCATTTTTATATTTGCTTTCTTTTTTTCTAAATTTACTTTTTATTTGGCCTGTGCTTTCGGTCTGAACAGTATATTTCCGTGTGGCTTTGTGAAAGGTCAAACCCTCAGCTAGCGCTCCCTAGAGCCTCGCATAGGTAGGATCGATATGATCGATATGACCGTTCAGCGTCATCATAGCATATATCATCATGTCGTGTGTGTGCGGATTGCTTTTAATTAATGTGCGTGTTAAGTACTTCAAATATTGCAGGAACTTGTAGGAAATGTAAGAATGTATTTTTGGGGGTAGCGGCTTTTGTAGCGTTGCTCCTCTGTTTTCAATAAAACAACGTGTTATTCACGTCAACACACCTGTGTATTGTATTACATTGTATTATGAATAGCCGTTAGTTGTTTTTTTTATATTGTGGTGGGGCATTAAATATTGATTGGCATGCTTTCCTCGCGGCTTCCGCCTGCGCCTCCCTGAGAGACAGGTGGCTGCCGCCAATGGCAGGCGGCAGGCAGCGTGATGGAGCCAATAGGTGGAGGTTTCCTGGGGTGACTGGGCCATCATGGAGGTCCAGCCCTCTTCCGTACTGGAGAGGTAGCAGAGAAACGTGTGTGGGTCATGCTGGGCTCCTGGAGGCAAAGCAACGGGCAGGAATGACGACACGCGTTGCGGATTAATCCCGTCGCCCAGACGCAAACCGCGCCGCTTAATGATGGTGGTGAGTGAGCACAGTGTGTTGTTATTTCCAAGCTTTTACCGTTTTCGGGTTACATTCATTCTGGTTAAAATGGGCGGTGTCCGAACACCATCACTCATCTTATTGGCTGAGAGCAGCGACTCGTGACGTGTCGTCACCGCTCGATAGTCTATTGGATGTTTCTCATCCAATCACGTTCCACTAAGCAACTGAGTGCCGCGGCTTTAGACGAATCAACGGCCCACTTCCTCTGTTGTCATTGGACTATTTTACGAGTGTGGGCGGGGCGAATATAGTGTTTTGTGAGGGGAAGCAAAATGGCGGCGACTATTAAAACTACAGTAACTAAAGGATTTTCCTCCTAACTTACCGTTAAGTATCGATATCTGGAGCTACGGCGGTCGCATATCGGCGCGACGGGAGGTCTGTGTGCTCGCTGCCCGGTGTTGGGAGACCGCGGGCCGGACCCGCCGCACTCGTGTAGCGCTATCTCGGTGCCGTCGGACAAAGCTCAAACATTGGCGTTATATCTGCTAGTTTTGCACATTTCAGTGACCGGATAATTCCGCGCAAATGCGACTTTTTCTCGTTGCGTATTAAGGGATCCAAGTATGGACAAAGTGTCTAAGTTGTTGCTGTGCTGTTTACCAAAACACAACAACAGATAAGTTTACATGAACTCGCATGTTGCTGTACAATCGCGGCCAATAACGGCCAAAACGTTTTTGGTTTGCCTTAAAAACGACATGCAATATTGTAGTTGCGTTACATTAGTTGCGTATTGCTTTCCCGCGGGTTTATGACCACTGGACTATTCAGAACTTGGACAGCTCTTTGCCATTTTACTGGATTCACAAACTGGTCTTCGTTGCGTTTTGGAAATGTCCTCTCAGACCACTGTTGCCAAGCAACCATCCATGGCGGATGATGGTAGGCCGAGACACAGCACGCGCCTGGTAAGTTGGTGAAGTTGACGTGTCAAATCATCTCCAAAGATTCAGTTTGTGGTCTTTGTTCTCAGACTGTGGAGATATTTGATGACGTTATTATTATTATTATTATTATTATTATTGCGGAGGCCAAGCCCTCTTACCCTGACCTCAACCACGCCGAACCTGACGATCTCTAACCTTATTCCTAAACTTAACCTTTTCCAATTGTATGACTTGACCTTACCAGCCCCAATCTTATACCCAAACTGCACCATGCTAAGGTTTAACCATAAACGTAATAACTGTCATAATGCAAATAATGTTTTGAAATATATTGTTGCTGATGATGTTGGAGAACATGTGTTGTCAGAGAAGACACCTGGCTGGCCATAGAGTCTGCAATATGAACTATACCACAATGCAACCGCCGCTGCTCTCACTGTGGCTTTTTTTCTAATTGAATGTAGCCAAGATAACAAGCATCTGAATGACATTTTAAAGATTAAAATGGGCATGATGCTCCTGTCATAAATATACGTCTGCTGGATAAGCACACCAATCCAGACTAGCGAAACGGGTCAAAGTCCCCAAGAACTCATTAGTAGCTAGAATAATACAAGAGCTGTGTGTGTGTGTGTGTGTAAAAAAAAGTACATGTTAATATAGTATTAAGATACCCAATTATTCAGTCATATATATTTCTAAACTAAAGAAAGGGACTTTTGATACACACTTTTGAATTAAACGTCCTGTTGTCTTTTTAATTTTTGTTGATATATTTTGTCTATCTCTGCCTCTGTCTCTGGCCTCCCTTCCAAAATAAAAGCGCACGGGTACCCGGAGACGTTACCATGACGATGGCATCTCGGACGAGGAGATTGATGGACGCAGGATGTTTGACCTGGAGGACAAAGTGCACAGCGAGCGGTTCAGCTCGGACAGGGTCGTGCGCATGGAGGGCAAAGGTATGGAATCAATGGCACTGTTCTTCCTGCTTTGAATGTTTAAAGAGAAGACCACACTTGGTACGCTTTACTATTCATGTTTTGCTAGTCAAAATCAGATGAGCTCATGTCTGGGTGAACTGCTTCATATTTGTTTTGACCTATGGTATTGCTGGAGGCGGGGATCTGTAAGCCCATAATTGGCTCAACTCGGCCAGCACTAGTAAACTCTCCCGGTGGGAAGACAAGCTGAAACATCCCGTGGGACACCAATGTTCTTTAAAAAAAGTGTATTTTAAAGGTTTCAAATCAACACCACTGTAGAAATACACTTAGGACATTTAGGTAATCTTAAACTTCATCCACTCTGTGAATGAGTTTTCTTCAGTAGAATATCTAGAATATGCTTTGTGATGTTGTCATTAGAGTTGTTCCGATTCCGATACCAGTATCGGAAATTGCTCCGATACTGCCGAAAATGCTGGCATCGGTATCGGCGACTACTGGAGTCCAGGCACCGATCCGATACCACGTAATGTTTTCAATTAGTAATCTAATCGCGTAAGTAATCGCGCACGCCCCCCCCCCCCCCCCGGCCGTAGGTCCGAGGCGCGCACCCCCCCCCCCACGGGCTGAGGTGTCCTCCTTTTCAACAACTCATAAATGGTCACCCTACTTCCAGACCGTCACCGGGGCTTCAGAGTAATGTCTCCGAGGAGAGTAGCCCTCTCCCGGACTCACGCTAGCTTTTACCGCTGTTTTTTTTTTGTTGTTTTTTTCATCCATCGTTTCTTCTCACTAACATTCAGATGTTAAAATCAAATAAAACGCCAACAGTACAAAGGGATAGCTAGGTTAGCTGTTAACTGTTCTATTTAAAAATAAATGGCTTGAATTTGCTCTATTTATTCATGTTTTACAAAGAGTTTAACCTGAGCCAGGCCTTACCACTATGATAATCATATCACAGTCATGCATGTATGCTATTTTTATAACATACTGGTATCGGATCGGTACTCGGTATCGGCCCATACCCACAGCACAAGCATCGGAATCGGTATCGGGAGGGAAAAAATTGTATCGGAACATCTCTAGTTGTCATCCCCATGTTCTGCTGTGCAAACTTTCAGACCTCACCTATGAGTACATTCAAAGAGGAGGCCTGAGGGATCCCATCATCTTCGAGAAGCCAGATGGATTGGGAATCAAGTATGCTACTGCACGATACCTAGCTCTACTTCTCTTTCACAGTCTATCACACAAGGCTAGAGTTGACTCAAATTTGTGGTTTAAAGCAAATGGCAAATGACAGTTGTATGTGATTATATTTAGGTTATGAGATTTTCTCTCCTCCTCGTTTCATTGCAGAATGCCAGACCCTGACTTCAGTGTGAATGACGTGAAGAACTTTGTGGGTGAGTAAAACAAACCCGTCTATTACTTATTACCTGCCTGTTCATTACTTCATATCCTTGCTCATATTTTTTTGTAATACGGTTTTAATAACGAGTGAATTAATGTAGCGCAATTGAACACCATTAACAAGCCTTTCATCAAAGCAAAACAAACCATTTTAATTATATAACGCACGCTGCATGCAAGAGGGCGAGACCCATTCATTTTCACAACTGTCTTTTTATGGATGTCATGTTTTTTTTGTGATGCAATGCCTATCTGAATGGGCTAGAATCCACAACAGAATCTATGTTTTAGGGATGCAAGAAATACCTTGAATTGAAAAACGATCAAATACATAGTCCAAATCTCAACAATTACTCGTGTCCTCGATTTGTAGGCGCTTTTTTTTAGTCCGCGATAATTTCCACTAATGTACACATATTGAAAGTCTATGTCTATGCGTTACATTCACACTGGAGCTCCACTGGCCACACAGTTTTTTACCTGCTTTTTACTGTAGAGCTAGCAGGATACACTTCTAAACAGCGATATACGTTATATCTATTGGGAACATTTTGAAAACGTGAGACGTATCCGGGTAAATTGTGCTTTAGTCAGGCTATTGTTTAGGGCAGGGTACTTTATAATTCACATTGTGTAGAAATATTGACCAAACGATAGCTCTATAGAAACGAGTGCTGCTGCCCGTCTCCTCGGCAGGTACACACCTGGGCAGGTAGACGCCGCTAGACACACAGGATTCATACCGGTTATCGCGTCTTTAGATCACTGCATCAAATGAGTGTGACAGTCTGTTCAATATCCCAAATATGTGTGTATTTGAAGACAAAGACGATAGTCACTATTAGATTTTTTTGAATTTAACGACTATTTGAAAATTCTAAAATCATGGCCCATCATTATTAAATTGTATTTTATGGTTCAACCATATTTCTGGAGTGGAACTGCATTCTTATTATAGTGAGTCAGCTATTTCTTTTTCCCTAGTTTAGTTGGCGGCTTTTATTTTTGGAATACCACCAGAACATTTGTAGTCGGATCGACTCAACGCAAAGTAAGGAATCTCGGATAATAACAACTGTGACTCTCCCACCACCTTCTCTCACTCCAGGGAGCAGACGCATGGTGGACGTGATGGACGTCAGCACCCAGAAGGGCACAGAGATGTCCATGGCCCAGTGGAGACGCTACTACGAGACGCCCCACTCCCAGCGGGACAAGCTCTACAACGTCATCTCCCTGGAGTTTAGCCACACCAAGCTGGAGAATCTAGTCCAGAGGCCCGCCACGGTAGGAGCACATACTCGGACACGCCTCACTTGTTGACGTGTGTTGAAGTGCATTATTTTTCCAAAGGCCTTTTTATCCAAAGTGACTTCCAAGTGAGGCTGAGAACAGTCGACACATACATTCTTACGCATACAACCTTTTTGGAGCAACTCAAGAGTTTTCAAGTTATGGTGAAGGTATACATATGAGGTCAACCGATTTAAGCTTTTGGCTGATTAATCGGCAGAGATGTATAAAGTACTGGAGAACAAGACTTGAGTAGAAGTACAAGTATAATATCAAAAAAGTGACTTGAGTAGAAGTAGAAGTGTTCTTTAAAAACCATACTTAAGTGGAAGTACTAAAGTATTCAAAATGTTTTGTACTTAAGTATTGCAAGTAGAAGTATTTTAAAATGTACTACTCAAGTACTGAAAGTACAAGTACATGTGTTGTGTTATGTGTAGGCTATATTAACAGGGATATAAACACATGTATGGTCAAAATAGAGAGAGCTAGTTGAAGCGCGTATTCTGATCATTAATTAGTAAGTCATTTAATATTTTGAATGGGTAAAACATTTGATTTTTATGTTTCATTAGGTATGTTAGTTCAGCTGTCATCACAATCTGATATAGCTAATACTAGAATTGTCTATAGGCCTGTCTCATTTTGTGTAGTTTAACTTATTACTTGGTAGATTTGTCTTATTAATATGTCATTAATAGCACCTTAATATTTCATGATTCTTTCATGATTCTTGAAATAATAGGTGTAAGTTCAGATATTAACACGGTGTATGAGCCTATTAAAATGACACCTGTCTCTTTAAGACACGTCTTCCAGGGCTCTGGTAGCGAACAATAAAGCAGGTGAGCACTAATCAAAGCAACTTCACATAAGTCTCAGGGCTTCGTGACCATGTACAGACCTGTGTTACTGTGCGTTCACACCAGAAGCGTCTTGCGCTGCAAAGACGCTTTGGTCGCTCATAAAGATTCGCTGCGAATATTTTTGTTCGCTTTTGACGCTCAAGACACTCAATGACGTACAATTAAATTATGCAGACGCATTTAAAGGAGCCGTATGCTTTTAATACAGACAGCCATATCAAAGAGTGAACTCCCATACACTTTGGCCATATTGCAGAGACGGTTTTGCTTGTTTGATAAACGATAGTCGCACATCCCTCGTAACTACACCGTGAAGGTGAACCCTCCCGGACTCCGCTATTAACATGAACCGCTCCGCCGGAGGAGCCGCACATCCACACGCACCGGACACCACAATACAAACATGTTTTCCATTTGATTGCTTTTAAATAAAGTTGTGTGCAGTTATACGGTAAATACGATTAAGTGTTCAATGTCTCCTTCCTGGTCCAGAACCGCTTGGTCCATGCCGTTAATAGGCGGCCCGCTTCGTGCGTGTGCTTGTAAAAATGATATTTAAGCTGATTATTACGGTATTGTCTCTGAAATAAAAAAGGCTTGGATCGTACAACACCGGGTGCCCCGCCACAGCCGCGATTATCTTTTCCGTCGACATTTTACAGTAGGAACCAACAAAGTACAGTAGGAACCAAAGTGCCGGTGTTCCCTGGGACCCACGCAAGCGGAGAGCGTCTACATTCAGATTGGCTGTCAGTTTTTGCCGCTGAAACGCGTCATAGTAATTTGCATAAAGTTAAACTGTCTTCAACTTTTTTTGGACGCTCTGGACGCTCAACTTTTGACGCTGGTAGCGTTGGTCGCTTGTGACGCTTTGGACGCTCTTGCCCATAGAAAGTGAATGACTTCCGGCGATTTGGTCGCTCAAGACGCTTCTGGTGTGAACGCACAGTTAGTGTTACACACTTAATATAGGTCTGCTTGAATGGCTTTCTTAATGTTCTTCTTTGTTGTTTGTTTTAAAATAAACACACTGACACGGAACACGCACCAGCCATGGCTTGCTTGTTACAGAGTATGGAAGTATGGATGGAGTATGGTTTGTTTGGAAAACCCCCACATTGCCTGTTGCCTTTAATGTTAAATTAATGAATGAATTCGGCCATTGATATCGGCTACCGTAAAACTTCGAATAAAAGCAGGGTCCCTAATAGACGCAGGTCCCCATTAAAAGCCGGGTGTGGCGACACGTTTTGACAAATAAACGCAGGTCTCCAATAGAGGCCTGGGGCCGTATTCACAAAGCATTTTATCTTACCGCTAGGAGTGCTCCTAACTCGCGCTAAAACATTTTACGTAGGAGTTTTTTCTTAAAAGTTATTCACAAAGCTGCTGAGACCTACTCATACTAAGGATAAATCACTAAGAGTGAACTAAGAGTGACGCGCCGTTGCTATGGATTACGTCGATTCTCGTGCACGAGTTTGGAAGCGGTCAGTAGGTGATTGGTTGTTCAGAGCAGGCGGTCTCTGTGAAAACGAGCCCACTGAATCACCGAAGAACAAGGAAGTAGCCTCGGCTAGACATCCCTATCAAATAGTTATGGACAGTGCAGTTAGCAGAATACACGCATGATGACAAGTTTGTGCAGACCACGATAATGACGTTGTAGCCTATATGCACGTTAAAGAGAGAGAGATAAACAATAAAAACAATAAAAATACGTAAATTGCATTAATTCAAGGAGGCAATTAAAAGCACCCTGCAAACTATTATTCAATGAGCATATCTCCACTATTCAACACTTTTAATAGCCCATACCGGTTGTGGAGAATGGCGCATACAGTGATCACTGTGATCACATCCTCTCTCCACAAGATTTCGTGTATTTTTGTGTGCCCTAACATATATGGAGGAACACAGCAAACAATAATAAATATGGATTCAACAAATAAAAGGCGACAAAGAGCTAATACGATGTTTTTTACGCATAGGACTAATCGTAATCTGCGTAATCACTTGCATGTTATACTTTAACTGTGCTCCCGGTTGTGGACTGAGATAGGGTGTCAAGACGTCTTGCAGGGACAGCCACTGTCACCCAGCAAGACACCCAACTGGTACCTCACTCCTCAGACCGCTCCCCATTAAAATACGCGGATCATGGGTAGACCCAGGCCACTTCGCAACATCAAGAATGTTAAAAGTTGCATCAAAAGCAATCTGCGTGTTGATGGAATGTAGGCTACTTTCTTTCTATTGACGAACACGTCCTCATCTTTTGATGGCGCAATTATTTGTATGTGCGTCCCGTCAGCAGCACCGACCACACCGGCCATACCTGCAATTGCCATGAAGTTGGCTTTGATCCTGTGTAGTTGTTGATTGTCCAAAGGAAACCGGATAAACTGTTGGATGATATTAATGGTATTATTTCAGCCTTAACCAACTTTGAACTGAGCTCTGTCAGCTCTTCTAGCCTGTATGTAAATATATGATCATTGTGGAATTGTGTGTGTGTGTGTGTGTGTGTGTGTGTATATTTACCTATATGTAGGCTACATATATATATATATATATATATATATATATATATATATATATATATATATATATATATATATATATATATATATATATGTATATATATGTGTGTGTGTGTGTGTGTGTGTGTGTGTGTGTGTGTGTGTGTGTGTGTGTGTGTGTGTGTGTGTGTGTGTGTGTGTGTGTGTGTGTGTGTGTATTTTTTATTCTATTTTTATTATTTTATTATTATTGTGTTGTGTTGGTGTTATGGACCTTTCATGAGATGTGTCCTTAATAAAGTTTGAATTTAATTGAATTGATATGTGGTCTACAGAGCGCGTTGAAGGTTCGGTTTATGGCTGACTGATGGTTGCGATATTCCTAAATCGTCGGCATTGCAAACTTGCATTTTCCCTGTAGCTAAATATCGTAGTGTTGCCAAACATTTTATTTCCTAGTCGAGTTATTCCTGTTAGTCGGGGATGTTATTGCATCCCGCACTAATTCCACAACAAGTTTTATACCCTCACGATTTAGCCTATATCTCTTGATCAATTCACAGTCTAATTGTCTCCAAAACATTTCGTCTCGCAGTCATTTTCCGATTCTTTGTGAATAGGTCTTAGTGAGTTAGGAGTCCTCTCGAGGACTTTTAAGCTCTCCTAGACTTAGGTGTTACTTTTAGGCCTAAGATCCTTTGTGAATTGCTCTTAGTGAAAAAAATTAGGAGTCCTAAATTTAAGACTGACACGCCCATTATTTTTAGGAGTTTCTCCTAAATTCGCCAGTTAGGAGCTACTTTTAGCGCTAAGATCCTTTGTGAATACGGCCCCTGGTCTGGATTTTATCTAAATTATTTCTTGAACGACTTAAGCCGTTTAGATCACCTACACAAATATACGGTAACCGTTTAAACGTCTGTCCATATGGACATAACGCACATTGTTAGATCAGTTAGATTCTCCACAGATAAATCATTCAGTTCATTTAACACAAACTATGAACACCAACGCATAATTCATCCAGACTTACCGGTAAACAAGAGAGACGGGGAAAAGGTCTGACTTCCAACTTTTGAAGCGATCATAAAGTCCGTACGGTGTGTGTCCGTTCCTGCATTGTTTATATTCCTGGTCAAAAGAATCAATGGGTTTCATTAAATTAATCCGAGTTGTGAATAATATCGTGTGAAGTCCGTTGCTCACTGTCTGTTTACTGTCTGTATACTGGCTGTCGTAAATCTTCCGCTGCCGTAAAACGACGTTCACGTTCGAGCGTCATAGCGGCACCGCGGACCTACGGCCGACGGGGGGGGGGGGGGGGGTGCGCACAATAGTAACACACCGCGGACCTACGGCCGGCGGGGGGGGTGCCCGCAATAGTAACACAAACACACCGCGGACCTACGGCGGGGGGGGGTGGTGCACGCAATAGTAACACAAACACACCGCGGACCTACGGCGGGGGGGGTGGTGCGCGCAATAGTAACACACCGCGGACCTACGGCGGGGGGGGTGGTGCGCGCAATAGTAACACACCGCGGACCTACGGCCGGCGGGGGGGGGGGGGGGGTGTCCGCGGCAACGGACCCGCGGACCCGGCCGCGGACTCAGCCGCAGACCCGAGTCCACACACAGCCGGTGTGCATGCTGTGAGGATGTCATCGTGCGCGCCTATCGCATGATTTAGACTTGACGATTTGACAACGATTTGTCACGCCCCTACGTCTGACATTGACGCAAAAGGTTCCCTCCCGCGTCTGTGTGAAACGATCTGGCTTCTCATAAACCCGTTCGCGGTGGTAAGAGACGAGCAGAGTCTACAGCGTCCGCTCGCAGAGCAGAGTCTACAGCGTCCGCAGGCTACTGTGAAACAATTCACTCCAAAAAGGGTTATGGTTAGGGTTAGGGTTATGGTTAGGGTTAGGGTTAGCGTAATCTATCACCGTGACCGGGTTATTGGAGTGAATGGACGCTGTAGACTCTGCTCTGCGAGCGGACGCTGTAGACTCTGCTCGTCTCTTACCACCGCGAACGGGTTTATGAGAACCCAGATCGTTTCACACAGACGCGGGACGCAATAGTAACATACCGCGGGCCGAGGGGGGGGGCGCGCAATAGTAACACACCGCGGACCTACGACCGGCGCGCGCGGGGGGGGGGGGGGGGGGGGGGCGCAATAGTAACACACAGCGGACCTACGACCGGCGCGGGGGGGGGCGCGCAATAGTAACACACCGCGGACCTACGGCCGGCGGGGGGGTGCCCGCAATAGTAACACAAACACACCACGGACCTACGGCGGGGGGGGGGTCTCAAAAAGGAGGACAAATACGCGGTCCGCCCTAAAGCCACCCTATATGGATGAGACGGCGGTCTGGTTTGATATGGTCTGGTTTGCATTTTTTGCTAAATTAATTAAACGCCTGTCCCCAATAGACGCAGGTCCCCAATAAAGGCAGGGTGCTTTCAGTGATTTAAGCAAATAAACGCCCGGGCTAATATTAGAAGTTTTACGGTATTTGACAATTCAATGTTTATGAAAAGGGAATGCTTATCCTCCCATCGCGCCCAGGCTAATAGCGGAGTTGATATGCCTACGCTTTCCCTTTGCAGAACAAGCTGTCTCTACTGTTTAGTTTGTCTTCTAGGCAACATGCAGTAAGCCTATGATTTCAGACAGTGAAACATCTGCCAGAAAGCATCATGAGATGAGATGTTTGTTCGCATTTTTTTTTTCAATAAAACAGCTGTGCGTGCATGAATTCGAGTTTGTGCGCTCTTGATTACGAGGAGCGCAATTGGGTTTTAAATGAGGATGCGGAGACACGCAGGAAGAAGTTACGGACGCCAGCATAATTTGATTAACTCATTTAATAGGCCTACTATATTCTACAATTGTTAAAAGTGTGGACGTCACGTCAGTATAACCAGATTTATTTTGTGATGGGTCCCGACGGACGTTTTGTGAGTAGCGAGTAAACGATTCAGCACTTGAAAAATGTAAAAGTATTAAACTCATCAAAAATATGTAGTGAAGTAAAAGTGGAAGTAGGAGAAAAAAATAATACTAAAAAAAGTAAAGTACAGATACCGCATTTTATTACTTAAGTACAGTAGTAAATTAGTTCTACTTCGTTACTATACATCTCTGTTAATTGGTTTCGATAGGACGTTTTTCAAACTATTGTTATCGGCGGAACTTGGTTCCGATAGTGGCCGATAGCTGCGTAGCCTCCACCGGTCATACAGGGACGTACGTCACTGTATTTCATGGAGGCTCCATACAAGAAGTAAATGTCATTGTGTACCTGAGATAATTTATATTTAAATGAAAGTTACCTATAAGACAGCTTTATTCGTACATTATGAGCATGATGAGTTGTTTATAGTATGGCATTATTAATGCATTGGACTGAAGATAACTGCTGCTCTGCCAAAAGCTTGCTGTTTCTGGCTCCCTTTGCAAGCAACTATGGCAAATGGCCTAGCACAACTATGGGCCAACTATTGAGGGCCACTTTTGCTGAAAATATGTGTGTGTGTGATTAGCAGTTGTTTAGATTATTATCAGGAGTTTAAGACCCCATTAAATGGGGTCTTTCTTCCTTGATTTGATGAGACGAGCACTGGCACTCACCAGGAAAGGGGCAGCCATAAATGCGCGACAGACTTTGAATTACGTTTTTCAGTGTAGACTACATCAGAGATATTTTTTTCGGAAAGCAATTCTCCACTCCATGAAAAAACCTTCCAACACAATATTCTGGCAATAGGATTAGAAAATGTGGGCTAAAGCTTGCGGTAATCATTGGAACAGCTGACAAATGGTGTTCAAGTCATATCTGACCCGTTTTCAGATTATTTCTCACCACAAAGTTATCTCTCGAATACATAACACAACACTATCAGCTTCTTGTTCATGATAAAGGACAGGGAGGAAAAGAAACCATTCAACTTTTACTTTACTAACCAATTTGGCGTTCTCTTTTCCAACTAATCCAGCCACCTAACTATCCATTCATTAAAATGAAATTGCACACTTCAGGATCCTCCTTACCCCGGGAATATGCATATTAATGGTTGGTAAGAGTGGCCTTTAACAGTGTAACGGGAAGTGCAACAGAAGTAGTCCTTCCTGTCCAGTGAAAAACCACAGATCAGTGCATCGCCCATTGTAGAACATATTCCAACGATGTCATCCATCAGATCACACGTCAGAATGTTCTGTTACCAATGATGTCATCCATGAAATCACACTTCAGGATATTCTCTGGATAATGATTCAATTCAGAATGACAAATCTAGTTTATTAAAAATGGGGTATGCAAAAGTAGCCAAGGCTAACGTTACTGCGGAAGTAAAGCACGTCAAGCATGACAACACCACAAACCCTAACCTTTCAAATAACATTACTATGGTAGCTTCTTTGATTATAATTATAAACTGTTTTTGCATTTTTTTCCCCATATATATATATATATATACACGCCTAATTGCCTAGAAAGCTTCTGTGATGATAATATCCATGTTTCTTGAAAGGTTGTATTCGAACAGCAATCTTAAAAAAACAACTGCAGTGTCATTTTTCCCTATATTAAAGGGCAACTTAAATCATTCATGTAGATTTGAATAGATATTGAATACACAAAAGTTAAAATAAACTATTATTATATCGGCCTATACTATCGTTTGACTTCTAAAAGATATACTATTATTTAATATTTCCCACTGTAATTCCATGTTATTTCAGAACACAGGCAGTATGGTCCATCACTTTTACTATTGCTTCAATTACTATTTTACTTTATATTATTACTATCTCTGATTTATAGAGAACAACCAAAACCCTTATGTCAGTGTCTTTCTCTTTGTGTTTGTGTGTGTATTCGCCTGCGTCCATCTTCAGGTGGACATGATTGACTGGGTGGACAACATGTGGCCCCGTCACCTGAAGGAGAGACAGAGGGACTCCACCAACTCCATCACTGACATGCAGTACCCCAAAGTCCAGAAGTAAGGTTGCCTACCAGTACACAACCAAAACTATTATTACATTCAAGGTGATTTTAAAAATAAACTGTTTTGGTCTTTGATATTCTCAGACTATTTTGTGTCTGCTGTCTCATTGCTCAAGGTACTGCCTGATGAGTGTGCAGGGCTGTTTCACAGACTTCCACATCGACTTTGGAGGAACGTCTGTCTGGTACCACTTACTGAGAGGATGCAAGGTACACACACACACACACACACACACCATGCATCATTCATACCTGCAAACTAGTCACCTTTCGGCGAAATTCGCCATTTTCAACTCAAAATAGGTCATTTACGTGAATCGTGTAGATCCGAAGAGTTTTTTTTAAGGGGGGGGGAACGACGACTGACCGATCAACCAACCATAGACTGTATAATAACCGACTGTATAATGAGCGAGAAACAAGTTTGCTATCTCTTCACAATAAAAAAAAATCTTTGGCCAAATGACTCCACGTTCCATGTTACACGACCACCAATCGTAATCAAGATAAACCACAGCGCTAGGGTGGCCATTCGTCCGGCTTTAGGCCGGACTGTCTGGTTTTTCAAAGCCCTGTCCGGCCGGACGTGTATTTGTCCTCCTTTTTGAGACAACCCCGCCGGTCATAGGTCCCCCCCCCCCCCCCGTCGGCCGTAGGTCTAAGTTGTGTTACGATCGCGATGGGTTAATAAATGTGCCATTTTTACCATAAGAAAATGTTGTCTTTTCCCTTTATTTTCTTCTGGGAGTACACCAGAATGCTTAATTTACATGT
The DNA here is from genome assembly GCA_030340625.1 of Merluccius polli. Taxonomy (NCBI): domain Eukaryota; kingdom Metazoa; phylum Chordata; class Actinopteri; order Gadiformes; family Merlucciidae; genus Merluccius; species Merluccius polli. The sequence goes on from JAOPHQ010003980.1 coordinate 485,074, forward strand.
TAAAATAGCAAAATTTGGCTGGGGGGGGATGCCCTCAGACCCCCCTACAACAGTTTAGTTTGTCACCTTTTTCAACCCTTATGAGTTACTTTTTAATAACGACCAGGAATTTCATACTGACACACAAAAGTATAGACATTAACATGACAAGCAGTTGTTGAATTTTGCCAATTTTAAAGTTTACCAAAGCGAATCCATTCAACAGGACTGGGAGGAAGTGCATGTGAATCATTGCGGTCCTAAATGCTGGTTTGTTTTGGCTCCTGCCCACCAGGTGTTCTGGCTGATTCCCCCCACCCCTCAGAACCTGGAGCTCTATGAGAACTGGGTGTTGTCAGGGAAACAGGGTGATGTGTTCCTGGGAGACCGCGCCTCTGACTGCCAGAGGATCGAGCTGAAGCAGGGCTACACTTTCATCATTCCTTCAGGTACCCCCCTTATCTATCAACCTTTGCTGCATTTATGAAATGTGTTATGCTGTTACCTTTTTTTTCCTCTCCTTCAAATAAAGCCAAATCAAGGTGGTCCACTACCATTGGACACCTTTTACGATCTGTCGAGAAATGTTTCTTCTTCTTCTTAGGTCACATCCTAGTAAATGGGACCAACATGAAGCGTGGCCTTTTGATGCCTTTCTTCGGCATCAAAATAATATGTGTGTGTGTGTGTGTGTGTGTGTGTGTTTAATAGGCTGGATCCATGCTGTGTACACACCCGTTGACACCCTGGTGTTTGGCGGGAACTTCCTCCACAGCTTCAACGTTCCCATGCAGCTCCACATCTCCAGCATAGAGGACCGCACGCGGGTTCGTCTCTCTGATGTTTGGTGCATGTGTGTGTGTGTGTTATGTCGCTGGTTCTGAAGAGTAATTCCTTCCTCGATTGATGCGTACCCTGCTGCAGGTGCCTGCCAAGTTCCGCTACCCGTTCTACTTTGAGATGTGCTGGTACGCCCTGGAGCGCTACGTCTTCAGCCTCACCGGCACCTCCTACCTCACACCCGAGTTCCAAAAGCACTCGCTGGGCATCGGTGGGTGGGACACACACACACACACACACACACACACACACACACACACACACACACACACACACACACACACACACACACACACACACACACACCAAATCAATATCAACATATTGATTACGAATATGTATCCTGTTGCCCTGCTTACAATTTACTACTTACTACTGCTTTCAGTTTTGTTCCTGACATTTATGAGTGGTTTTAATCTAAAAAAAACAATCAAAATCAACTTGCAGTATTAGTTTAGTTAACAAAGGCAATGTTGTTGAGAGGCTTTCTTGCAATAACTGAAAAAAACCCTTGGCTACGATGAAATCTTTTCTAAACTTCATCCAACACATCAACTTAAACCTCATATCATTATTTTCAGTCAAAAGAAAAAACAACATAAGAATGATGAGAATCTCATATTATACATGATATTATAGACAGACGCTTTTAGCGCACATGGAGGATTGGAGTGTATGAAGATTATGTCCAGGTGTAGGTAATGTCCAACAAAGCTGTGTGCGTGTGCGTGTGTGTGTCAGAGCTGATGACTTGAGTGACATGAATTGTAATGACGGGAACAACCAATTGAGATAATTTAGAATGGCTCTGTGTTTAGTGGGATGTTAGTCTCTAGATGCACGTGTTGCTGCTTTTCCCCAACCTTGTTGTGGTTTCCTCCTTCCCACTGCCTCTTTCCACTTCCTCTTTTGGAGTCGTGTGCGGCGCTCAGAACGGAGTTTGTGGACAAAACGGTGATATCACCACAAAATGCACTTCACAAAAAAAGGCTATATTGCTGTTTGCACATTTGTAGGCGCACGCATGCTAAGTGCTCTAAGGCAGAATCGGTGCACAGAAGTGATTTTGCCAAATGATTGGTAACGGATGTTTTAGTGAAGCCAGGAGACACAGCTGCGATGGTTGATCACCCAGACCGGTATTTTCCTTTTAAAGGGACCCACCCCTTTCTCCTCAAAGCACATTACACTCTGCTCCAATGTCAACTCTAATGGTGTTTCACACATCTATCTTTCTTTTCTTTTATTCTTTTCACTTTTTTCTCCCCTCTTTTCCTTTTCAGTTCTGCACTCCTACTGCATCTTTTTCTATTTCTCCTTGGAACCTTGCATTGGTGTGAAGAGTTAAATAGGCATAGGTTTTTTTGGTCTTGGCTCTTAAAAATGTGTGTCTTTCTTCACTGTGCCAACATATTGGAAAGAAATCCTTGTATGTACTTGCATGGCGATTTAAGCTTTTCTGATTCTGATCTTTAGGCCTGAAGAAGCCATCTCCTACAGACCCAGCCAGCGGAGACATGGATGATATGGATGAGGGTGGCAGCAGCGATGGAGATACAGAGGCCTTTCCCAAGCTGCCAGGGGGCAAAGTTCATCTGGCCCCCTTTGAGCTGGAGGGCATGTGGAACCTTCTGGGCAAGCTGGAGGCCCTGCCGTCCAACAAGAAGTGTGTCCCCGCTGGCATACACAACGCACCCGCCCTGCTCACACACATCAAGGTGAGGGGCACATGTCTGGTCAACATCCCTAAAAGTGTCGACAAAAATAAATATATTGTCCTTAAAGAGCCCTAATTGGTTTAGGGAAATCTGACTAAACAACCAAAAATCTATTTTTGGTTGTTTAGTTTCAAAATCTTGCGCTCTTATGCTCTTTCCTTCTCTCGCTCTCTTTGCAACTTTCACATCTTACCTACAGAAGCGTTAAGCGGTTTGTATACTGACTTTTGAGCAAACGCACTTTTCTTTGTTATGAATATGTAAAGCCTAATTTATAGTCGCCGTGTGTGAATTGTGCAAGCTAGGGTGAACCGAAAATTACCCAATAAATGAACCAATTATCATGGCTGTCGCGCACAGCTCATACGGCAATTTGATGCATGACTCGCACCTCTAAAATTTTTATGCACAGACTGCGCACTCTGCCTGTGTACTTGAGGAATGCAGCGTCACTGCAACTATCAATTCTGGGGGAACTGGGATTAAAGACAGTATTGTGATATGAAAGGAAATGGGATTGACTGCTGTCTTATTCATTGTGTGTGTGTGTGTGTGTGTGTGACCAAAGGCCCTTCTTAAGGAGCATGCCAATGACAACCCCAAGCTATCCTACACGGGCAAACCCATCATCACATGGCCAAAGAGGGTGAGTGTTCAGATATAGTCAGTATATATCAGTGTCACTTATATTCTACTTCATTCTTCTTTTGTCTTAGTCGTCTTTGCTCTGCCATTTTTGTATATAAAAAAAAATGTCTTCCTCTTCTCTTCCCCTCAGCCATCGTGGTACCAGCCTCCCCCTCCCCCAGTGCCCCCACCACGACCCAAACTGGCCACCACACCGGTGGTGCCACGCCCCCAGAAGCCCGCCTCCTCCATGTCGGTGCTGAGACGCCGACGCGTCAGGTGAGAGTGTGTGTAATGATGCTCCGCTAGCACAGTGGAAAAGTAACACCTTGGACAAGTTTTGCCTGGCCAACTAGCACACTGCAGTGGTTTTATTTGGCTCACAAACCACCGGTTTTGTTTTATGTTATATAAAAGCTTAGTTTTTTGGTATAGTAACCATATTTATTTAAGAAATGGAGTGCAGCAGCTCCTGAACATTTTCAGTGATTAAATACAACACATTAAACTTTTGCCATCTTTATTACTCACCGGATTTTTTGGAACGTTTAAAAAAGTGTATTGCTAGAAATGTAATTTCCTCTTTTTTCCTATTCAGTTCTGCACTCTTACTGCATCCCTCTCTTTAAAAAAATAATACACGTCTTTGTAAAACATTATTTTTAGCACAATATGAATCAGTACATTAGTGTTTTTTGGCTTGTTTTTAGAAACATTTTAAAAACTAGTTTGTTCTAATAATGGTTTCTCTCTCCCTCCATGGCTGTGTTTCCCTGGGCCAGGTGCAAGCGCTGCGAGGCGTGCATGAGGGCTGAGTGTGGCGACTGCAATTTCTGCAGGGACATGAAGAAGTTTGGAGGGCCAGGGAAGCTCAAACAGACCTGCGTGCTGCGACAGTGTCTGGCTGTGAGTGTGTTCTGTGTCCCCCACAGCAGCGATGTTTATTTATTTAAGAGGAACTGTCACTCCGTAAACCACATTTCTAAGTTTGCCTCCACTACAAACAATTGTGGCAGAAATATACCTGGGTCCAAGTGGATCCTGGGGGAATTCCTACATTACAATGTGGTCCTAAGTTAGCAACAGTTAAGGGTGAACTCCACTGTTGTGTTAAAATATAACGGGAACTAACTATAAACTGCTTTTGTCAGATGTTTTTATCTTTTTTGATAAAAATGTATTTTATTCGTGTGTGTGTGTGTGTGTGTGTGAGATCCAGTGTAACTGGTGCTTTCCCTCCCTTTGGCATGTGTAGCCGGGCCTGCCCCTGTCAGCCGTGTGTGAGGTGTGCCAGGAGCCCAACCAGGATGACACGGGCGACCAAACCCTCCTCCTCATGGAGTGCTCCAACTGCGCTGAGATAGTCCACCCTGCCTGCCTCACGGTAACGCATCTCACACACAATCACACCTCACACGCTCACAGTCAATACCAATTCAAAGTCCTTAAAGTGATGGGCAACAGGATCTAAAAACAGAAAATAACACAACATATCACAGAGGATGTATTTACTACACACCTACTGAATATCTTGTCAGGAAAATGTCAAAAAGTATGTTAGGCTACACTGCTTGGCTACACGGCCAGGAGGGTAAATAGACTCATTAAATCAGCCTAAAGGAATAGAAGGAATTAGATGAACTGAAATTACGTCGGGATTGCAATGGATTTCAAGGAACATAATTTTCTGATGCTTAATGCACACCTTGATAACCCTAAATGATGAATTTCTGTTGTCCATCACTTTTAATGTGAGTTTTAATCATTCATACCTTGGAGTCATTAGAAGATAAACATTAAGCTATTTATTTTTAAAATAAAGAATATCTAGTTGTTCTTTATTTTCTTTATTCTTGTCTTTCACCTCCAGGTACAGGGAGATGGAGTGATGAACAACGATTTGCCCAGTTGTTGGGAATGTCCAAAGTGTGTCCTGGGAATCACTGATCAAGAGGTATGAAGACTTGATTTTTACACACACACACACAGGATTTTAAAGCACTTTCATTGAAATACACTGGTCTTTAAGGCTTTGTGCTTTTCATTTTGGCAACTTAAACTTAGATTCAGACTTGCCTGCGCTTTTTTTTCTGTATTGAGACCGTGTATCAATCGTTTATTCATGCAGGGGAATCAATTGGATATATTGGATATGTTTATGAACATAAAAATGTACTTGCACAGTAAATAATATGAATTGTACTGTCCTACTGTTGCCTTTTGGTAGTGTTTGCAAAACATAGCATAACAACCCGTAAGAGAGACATAAATATGAATGTGAAGAGACACAGGACAAGCACAGTACAGTCTCAAACATGGTGCCACTGATCCTCTTTTAGTCTTTTAGTCTTATTCATACCTGTTAAGAAAAAATGCGTAGTATTGTGGAAGGATGTGATGATGATGATTATGATTATGATGATATTTTCATATAGGCTTGCCTTGGTACAAATCAGGTCAAGCTTTTTTTTATTTGTTATATATCTTTACTTTTTAATGTGTTTACCTCAACAAGTACTCTTCAGTACAGTGGGTCAAAGCTAGAAGGTGATTTCTCCTGTCTGCATTCAGTAACGCTTCTGGAATTTTGCAACTGTTTGACGATTCTTTATTATTTTATTTTACAATTTTACAATCAACCAGTCGTCAGGCAGTGATGAATCATTGGTTGTCGGGCCCCGTCGCAGTCAGCAACAGTACGACTTCCCCGAGGGGCCCCTTGTCCTGAGGCTTGGCCCCAGGCCATCCACTTCGCTGGGGAACCTAGCTGGCTCCCAGCAGGGCGGGGAGTTGGTGCGCTGTGGTTTCCTCCCTCCTCTCTCCTCTTGCTCTTTTTCCTCCTCCTCCTCAGCCTCCCTCCTTTTGGTTGCGGCACCTCTGCCTTCTCAGCCAATCAGCTCGAGACTGGTGAGAGGCAATGCCCACTCTCTCTGTACTTCCATGATCCATTCATCATTCGTCTTATCAGTTTGTCCGTCTGCTGCGTCCAGCCGTCTGCTCTGCTTCTTGTCCCATATGTACCTGGGAAGAAGTGTTTTTAATAAGTCTAAGGACAACAGTTTTCCACTTCAACAAGAACCTTGGCCCTTATCATTGGCCTTGCCATTGTTTTGCTGCTGTTCTTTTATCTTGATTTATTTGGTTCACTAGTTCAGATAGTTAAGTTCAGATATATTTGACCTAAAAGGTGCCAATTCTTTTTATGCGGGGGGCAAAAAGTTTATACAAATACATTTACTTAGACAAAAGCGAATGTAGCCATTACTGTCCTACACTTTTTGAAATCTAGTCTTTGGATCAAATGCTGTAGCTCTAGATAGTGTTGTATATTTTACTGGCATTACAACATAGTACATCTACGGTTTCTATTGAACTTTTTGCATTGTACATATACATACGTTTGTGCGTGCGTACATGCGTACATACGTACATACATACATACTAGGGGTGACACGGTAGGTGTATTCGTATTAAACCATAGGGTACGGGATCCATGGTTTACGGTACGCACTGCGAACCGAACAATACAGTTATTGTAGCTAGTACTTTTTTTAAAATTATTATTTAATCTGAAAAAATATGTATAGACATAAACCAATGGCATATATATTGGAATTAATGTAGGAAAATATCCACCTAATGTAAGTAACTCTCACAGAGTCACTGCAGTCACAGGTGCAGTCACTTGAGATGCGGTTGGACACTGCGTTGCTATGTCGGGTGCTGTGTTTTCCAGCACGGCAAGTTTAAAACAATCAGCTGCAATCGAGAACACTCGAGGGGTCGCAAGGTCGGGTGCCTTCGCTGAAATTGCTGCGGCGCTCTCTCCATAGGAATACAATGGAGTGGACAAGCGTATGGTGTCCAAACGCGTCTCATGTGAACATGTTGAGACAATCGGTGGGACTAGGCGAACAAATGAAACGGTAACCAAACAGCAACAACTTCTCCCCACAACCTTCAGGCAACATTATGCAGCTGATTCTGGTAGGGCCATAGCGATCACTGCAGCGATGGCAAACTTCATAGGCAGATATGAGACCCTTCTCTTTGGTAGAGAATACAGGGTTGTTGGATGGATGTTTAAAGTGCTTGACCCGTGATACATTATATTACTTCCTGCACACATTTTAACTAGACAGTTATACCTTATACAACAAAACTAAAGAACACATTGACATGTTTGCGCTAACCACAGATAGTTGGACGTCTAGAGCTACAGAGAGCTACCTTACTGTCACTCATTACGGCAGACTGGGAGACAAAAAGCCCAGTCCCACTTTGATTTCATGTTGATGGACTAATCTTTAAAAAAGTGGTCTGAAACTGTGATTTTCCTTTCCTTCCTTTGTTGAAGTTCTGTTTAAATTACTATTTTATAGTTTATGTTCTAAAGCAGGCACTGCTGTTTGGTTCATGTTTCAATATGCTGCTAGAAGCCAAGCTATCCATGTTGTTTACTTTTATAATAATACAAATGAAAAATGTTCAGGCATTTATTTTGTCAATGTATCGAAACCGTACTGAACCGTGATACCACCATACCGTATCGTACCTAACCCTGAGTTTTGTGAACCATTTCACCCCTAATACATACATGCATACATATACTACTGTTGTTGCGGTTACTAGTGTTACACAGTGTTGGATGCTCCACCGTTGGGATTTTATTCACACCGTCCCCACCGTCATTTTGCCATTATTATTTTTATTTAAATTGTGGCTCCGAAAGCCACTGACGTCCACACTGCAGACGTGTTATTGTATTTGCTTTTTTCCTTATTAAAATAACACAATTGTTTTAATGAATTGACACGCTTTGATTAGAAATTAACAGGGAAAAACGGTCAGTTGATAAAAACTAAAGTCTGCAGCAGTGGTCTCCGCTGGCTCCGATTCAGACAGGGAAAGATAGGCACTGTAAATATCTGTTTTCATTTATTTAAAAATAAATTTAAACTGCTATGTTACCGGTAACCACGGTGTTCTCAGAAGAACATCCACACCGTTGCAACACTAATACATACGTACGTACATACATACATACATACATACATACATACATACCTTTAGGTCATTTGTTAGTAGACACGTTGCTGGTTAAAGGGCATGGACTTTTTAGGACTTTAAAAAACGCGGGGGGGGTTGCTGGTCCATTAGCAGTGGCTCCATGGGTGCAATCTGTAGTCACCCTGGCTGCTTCTCATTTGACCTCATTATCCAGCGTCCCTGCCGTCCTTACCATTACTCTGGCTCTCCCAATGCTGGGGTGAACCAACACCGACGGAAGAGGAGGGGACGAAGAAGGAAATGAGGAAGAGTGGGCACCCGGCAAGGCAACACGTGCCTATGTTCCTTGTGCTTTGTGAACCGGTGGTAATCAACAATTTGAGCCCATGAAGTCTTGCTTGGCCCCCCATTTGTCTGGTGTTGCTTTTGCGTCCATCATGCGTTTTCTTTTTCTCCACATGCTATGTGGCGTTTCAGATGAGGAATGTGATGCTAGGGGGTATGGAGTTTAATTTCACTCTAAAGTATTGTAAGTGTAGTCAGAATTTTTGTAACTGAAAAAACATATTTGTAGTTGTACTTAGGACTTGTGAACTTGTAGGTCAGTATTTGTAGTCGCAGAAAAGATGTGTAAATCTGCGAATCGGTTTGCAAATCTATAACAGGATTGTGTAAATTAATTAAAAAATAAAGACACAACCGCAAACTTGCACTATACACCAACAACAAACACAACAATCTTTTTGATCGTGTACTTTTTATTTAAATACATTACAACTGAATTTTGATAGAAGTGCGCACACAACTCATTGATTACAACTCTACAAATCCGCTCCTGCAAGTGTCGATTCTGCAATTCCCTACAAATACTTTTTGCACAAATTGCACGTCAAGAACTCGTAAAAATATTCGGCAAATACAGTCTAAAGAATCTGCCTTCAGTTCCAGCTGGAGTCAGCCAGTTCAAAGCACTCTGTAGAATGACTTTTATATACAAAACTAGCAGCTTTCATTATTGCTAATTTGAGCAAGAGTGATGTCTGTTACAGAACCAACTCGACTCGGTATATTCAATTATTGTAACTTTTTGAAAGTAACGTATTTATCCGTTAGACTCCTTGCACAGTAGTGTATATCCATTTTACATTCTTCACGTTAATTTACTTCTAGTCCGTAGCTTTCTCATTAGCGTTCGCAGCCACTCGTGTACCTATGTATTTAAAACCCATTGTATTTATCTCATCTGTTTTAATTAAGTTGTCCACTCATTATATACAAGTGCAGCTTTGTTTACCATCTTATTCGTTTGTCATTTTTTCATATTGGTCATTACGTTCAGGTTTTTTGACAGCTGGTTAGCCAGCTAGTGTCAGTACTATGGCTCTGTTGTACTCACATCGTTCTGCTAAGTTCCAACCTCTTTGATGCAGAAGGGCTTTAAAATGTATGTGTCCAGGTATATCTTCGATTACGAAGGTGAGTAAACATTCAATATTCAATTGCATTCGCCACTATAGACAAGAAAACTGATACTGCGGCAATGTCAATCCCCTGACTTCTTTAGTGTCTATAGATTCCTTTGTCGGACTTTATTAGGATGTCCACTTTATTTATATCAGACCTAAATACTTTACTGTTACTGCCCACGATGTGAAAGTTTCCCTAAGAATCACCCAAGAATTTCCATATGAATCATGTATGCCCATTGTTTCTCTGAAGATGGTAAATGCTGCCAGTGTGTCTTACCATGATCAGGCTCCATGAAGCCAAATGCTTTGCCGCCATGAAGTGTCTTACAAGAAATTAATTTTCATCATACAGCAATATTTACAAAATGTACACACATAGTATCTACTGGAGAATTGTTTGAATGAGGTCCATATTGTACTGTAATGTTTTTCTGTAGGGCACAGGTGATCTGTGGCATTAAAAATCAATAAATAACTATAGGCTACCCATCTATACCACTAGACTGACCTATACCTAATAAATAGACACGGTTTAATTTACACACTATTTACATTTAGGATATAAAATGTAAAGGAAATACTTCCGTTAATGACAGATTGCATAACTTCGTACAGAGATAAAAGACTAGTAGATTAGATTTAAGAGCAGTGCTGTATAAAGTACTAGAAAGTCATACTTGAGTAAAAGTACAGATATCTTAGTTAAAAGTTGCTCTGGTAAAAGTTACCGGTAGTTATCCTTATAAAAAATTATAGAGTAAAGTCATAGAGTAAAAGTCATAAAGCAGCTCAAATTTAATTTACTTAAGTATGAAAAGTATATCTGGGTTAAAATGCACTTAAGTATCAAAAGTAAAAATGTAAAGTATAAGTAAACATTTGCGGTAACAGGTGTTCTTATTCGGTGGTCATCCACCGCTAGTGGATGAGGAGGATGCGTTCATACTGCTGCTTTTGCTGTAGCTTACAGACATGCGGTTGTGATTTTCCAGCAATTATTATTTGGGCCATGTGGGATTGATGTGCCTCAACTTGAGATCTGCAGTTATTGGCACGCATATGCAACATGCTAAAAAGTACAGAAGTCTGTAAAGACAAACCTACAGAGCCCCTCTGGGGTCACACGGTAGGAAAAAAAACTTGATGTGTAAATCTGTGCGAACGGATTTGTAAATCCGTTCCCTCGGATTCACAAACTGTGCCCTCAGATTTGGTTTGTTCTACACAGCAGGGAATGGAGTGGACAATTCATATACACATGCATGCATTTCATATGGAGCATTCTGATGGCGAACGCATATGTTATATGACATCTATACATTTTTTTCTCTCCTGTCTTTTAAGTAAGAATGACTGAATGTAGTGTTTATCTTTTTGCATTTGACTGTACATTTACGTTTGTTTTATGTTCATTCATTTATTTTCATTAAATCATTTTAGAGCCTTCTCGTGCTATTGTCTAATAGAGTTGCAGCATGACATAAAGCAACTCCAACCGCTGTTTTCCAATCGTGTCCGTAAACTCAACCTAAATCGCAATCAACCATAACATGCACTTTGTCGCACACACTTCCTTAACTACAGATTAAACACGGATTTACAAAACCGTGCGCACATATTGTGAATCCGAGGTCACAGTTTACAAATCCATTTGCGCGGATTTACACATCATGTTTGTTTTTCCATGTGACCCCAGAGGGGCTCCGTAGAAACCATTAGCATGATGAGAATTATTTTTAGATTTTATTTTTTATAGTAAAAGGGAAAGTCGACAGAAATATAAAAACTCAAGTAACGAAAGGTTACAATAACTTAACACACTGAGTCGAGTCGAGATCTTTCGGTAACATCATACATCGCTTTTGCTCAATTTAGCAATAACGAAAGCTGCTAGTTTTGTATTTATAAGTAATACTAGAGTGCTTACACCGGATGTACGTCGCCACCTACAGTTCAGGCTGGTGAACTGGCAGCTGGAACCGGGTGCAGTGTATTTTTGCAAATTCTTTTTACGAGTTCTCAATGCAGAATTTGTACCAACAGTATTTGTAGGGAATCGCAGATTCGACACTTGCAGGAGCGGATTTGTAGAGTTGTAATCAATGAGTTGTGTGCGCACTTTTATCAGAATTATGTTGTAATGTATTCAAATAAAACTTACACAATCACAAATATTGTTCTAATTGTAGAAAGTGTATAGTGCTAGTTTGCTGTTATTTGTGTAGTTATTCCTAAATGAATTTACACATGTGAGAATCATGTTACAGATTTGCAAACCCATTCACAGCAGAAAAGATTTATACATCTTTTCTGCTGCTACAAATACCAACCTACAAGTTTACAAATCTTAAGTACAACTACAAATGTTTTTTCAGTTACAAATATTCTGACCATACTTTACAGTGTAATTAAACTCCATGGGGGGGTCTAAAGAATAGAAGCGATTAGCCATTGTAGCCATTAACGTCTTGTTTGTTTATTTTTCTCATAGACTCCTAAAGGAGACAAAAGCAAACTGCTGCCCTTGGTAAGCTCATTCCTGAATCCATTCATTCATCACTCCCTTCGACTCCTTTTTTTTGATTTTCCTGAACACTATTTAAATTTTCCTCCCTCTTCCCTTCCTGTGCAGAAGAGGAAGTCCGCCACGCTGCTGGACTCCCGTATCGCCAAGATCTACCGCAGAAACCAGCACAGCCGTGAGGGAGACGACTCAGGCAGTGACGACGAAGAAGGTTTACAAACAGTTTCCTTTTTTGGGGGATGTGTCTTTCGGAAGCTAAACTGCAGGCTAGTCTATTCTAGCTCTGCAAATAAGTCAAACTTTTTTCTTCATCATTAATCATGCATTTACACTGACCCCAGAGTGTAAATTTCCTCGAATCTGCATTATCTGCACAATATGCAGATAATGACGATCTGAGGAAAAGACTCGCACATTCTCATCACATTTGTGTATTGAGCCCCGCATGTCCTCATCATTCATGTGTGTCTGGTGTCTTCTAATAACTGAAATAGAGCTCACTCACGCTCAACACTAGGTTACACTGTTGTTGTTTTGATCTTGATGGTGAATGTCTTCTCTCCCATCTGCTCCAGTGTCTAGGAGGAGGAAGCTGCACGCCCGGGGGGGGCCCAGCTCCAGGAGGAGCCACCGCAGGGGCCTGCTGAAGGGGGGGGGGGGGCCACCGGGGCAGCAGAGTGGGGGGCATGGCCATGAGCGGCTCCGGAATGAGAATGAAGCGTGGCATAGGGGGTCAGAAGGGGCCGCGGCGTGAGGCTGCGGGGGGGCTCCAGGATGCAGAGGAGGGGAGGGGACGACTCCGAGGAGACGGAGGACGATGATGACGACGATGACGACGATGATGACGATGATGATGATGATGAGGACGATGAGGAAGATGAGGTGGACGACAGCGAGGGCGGGGGAAAGGAGCGGCAGAGAGGGAGGAGGAGGAGAAGGCGCCGTGGGACAGATGATGATGACGATGACGAAGAGGACAGCGACGGGGGAGAGTTTGACCCGGAGGATGAGGATGGTGAGATGGACCACTATGAGGAGGAGGAAGAGGGGGAGGGGGAGGAAGGGCACTGGGACTCAGACCCGGAGCCACCGGTCCTGCTGGTGTCTGACCTGAATGACGACCTGCTGAGTGGGTCCTACCTGACGGTGACCCTGCAGCGACCCCAGAAGACCAAGAGGCACTCAGGTAGGGAGTCTTATTCTCACCCTCATCTACTTATTAGGATTTTTACTCATCCTTTTGTGAAAATGTCAACAATATTTTTCTCTTGTGTCGCCTGACATATAATCTGCACATGAAGGATGCCTGCAATTGCATGGTTGCTGTTGTTGCCTACAAAAACCATTGAAACAAGTCATACAGAAAGGCTAAGTTTGAAGAATGGATTAAAAAAACATAAATATCTGAATATATGGATTGATGATGTTGTTTTGAACCTTTTTCACTCTGTTCTCTCTTTTCTCCTCCGGGCTCTACAGGCTCCATTGTCCCCAAGCTGGAAGCAGCCATGGGTCCCAGGACGGCCACCTTGGGCCCGGGGGGACAACAGAGTTTTGTCCAGCGCAAGTCGGCCCTCTCCAAACCATCTCGCCAGAAAGGCGACACAGACGGTGTAACCCCGACCAGAGGCCCTGGCAGGTGGGGTGCAACACTAGAATAACAATGAACTCCATGACTAACACAATACACATGTTGGCTAGTTCCATCAAAGCATGACTTTAATCTGTTCAGCAGAAGTAAGTGAATGGTCACTGCCAAACATGACATAATAACATGATTGTTAGAATGATCACCAAAACGGATGTCAAAATGTCGATCATTTATTGTGGAAAGCTCTCATAATGGCATAAGGACTTGTTAGATCCGTGTAATTCACCCAATGTCTTTTGGAGAATCTACCATGCAATGCCCGGGTGTGTGTGTGTGTGTGTCCGTGTGTCCGTCCCCAACAGGCCACGTGTCCGCGGCCTCCCCTCCTCCACCAGGGATCGCTCTGCCTCCTCCTCGGACAACGACACTCCCCACGCCGGTGCCTCGACCATGTCCCCTCCCTCCACGCTGCTGTCGCTGCCCTCCTTCAAGGACGCGGGCAGCGAGCGCGGGGCCGAGAAGGAGGTGTGGGTGTCGGTCTTCAGGTACCTGAGCCGCGCCGAGCTGCTGGCCTGCATGAGCGTCTGCAAGGCGTGGTACAAGTGGTGAGTCCCAGCGATGCTCCCGGAAGGCCACCCTCAATACCTCCCTGCACCACACCCTCAAATAACACCCGTTAAAGGTGCTGTCGGTAGGACTTAAGAGCTTTCATTTGAGTGTAAGTTGTTAGGAATGGCATAGCCATTGGTCAGCTATTAGTGAGTGAAATGCTCTGTGAGAATATTTTTGCATGCATTGTGTGAAATTAAAACAAATAAACGTCCAATTGTGAAATGCTTGCATTGTATAGCCCTGTTTAAAAAAAATATGCTTAGGCCCAGGTGGGGGAGTCAACTTAGGCCCTGTGGGCTTGCAATACACCGGGGAAAACCCTGTGTTTCTAGTCGACTGCGTCTGCTTCTTTGTGAGCCAATATAGATTTTTAGACCTCTCCCAGCTCATCAGGGCATCTCTTCCCTGATGGTACTTCATTGATTCCAGACAGGAAATTCGGGTGCCACATCAGCAGCAAGTGCAGGACAGTAGTAGAATAAGAAGAAATACAAATTGCAAAACAATAAAATAAAATATATATATGGAAAATGTGTATATACACACAATAAGTGTAGTAGAAATAGAGATGCAAAAATAAATGGAAACATTATCGACGGAAGAAAATTAGGCAATGATCAAACTATTTCCCGCAACTGGGACACAGAATGTCAGACTTGGACCATTTCTGTGGTATTCCACCACAGTTTTACCATGAAGCTCAATATATCATTTGGTATCCCACCAGAATTAGCACCAAGCTCAATGCAATGCATCATCTGTACAGTACAAAGTACTGAAACATAGGGAGTATCTAACTCTAGATAACCCTGCTTTAAGTGTATTTCTTAACCCTCCTGGATGTTTCCCCGCTGCAGGAGCTTTGACAAGCGTCTGTGGAGCCATGTGGACATCAGCCGCTGCTCCCCCCTCAGCAACCAGGCCCTTGCAGGCATCATCAAGAGACTGCCCACCTCCCTGGATCTCTCCTGGACGCCCGTGGCAAAGAGACAGCTCAACTGTCTGCTCACCCGCCTGCCAGGTAGAGGCGAAACCTATCGGCACACACACGCATATATACACTAATGGACTGTATGGTAAATTGACTGATTGATTTATCGGAACACGACTAATGTGAGACGACTCATTGTTTTACACCGCCTCACTTGTAATTCGCTTTGGATGAAAGCTGATGAGGATGAATGTAGATGCATTGACAATGCTAGTGTCAGCAACAAAAGCCCCCAGAACATGAATGGAATCATGCTCTAAAACACTGATCCCCAGCCAGGGGTTTGAAACATGTCATTACACCAAATGTACACTAGAGGGTGATTTACCAACCAACTAACCGATGTGTGCAACATCTGTGGACAACGGATCGCAAAGTAAAAATCCTATGTGTTTTGGTCTGTACAGCACTTTGGTCAACGTTGGTTGTTTTTTTAAATGTGCTCTATGAATAAATTTCACTTGACTATCAGAGTGGAACAAACTTTAAAATTAGAGCAATTACAAGATTTCAATGCCAATTAGAATCAAAGCTAAGCTAGGTTAGCTGTAGCCTGCAGCTGAGAGGTTGCGCACGCAGCCCCGCTCGTCAATCCACCAACCAATGGTCCCCAACGTCACTTGGCAGTCAAGCCATTTGATTTGAGCCACATGTACGCGGCGGGGCTCTGAAACCATGTCGCTAGGTCTGACGTTGCAGACGCCCGGTTGTGTTGCTGACGTGCTGCTGTCAGCCAAGCATGTCTAGGCCTTCGTGAGCGACACCTGTGTGAAAAGGCTCTGTTCTCCCGTGTGTGCGTGCAGGCCTGCGGGAGCTGCGTGTGGCGGGCCTGCCCTGGTTCGGCCTGTCTGCACTGGTCTCCCCCACGCTGCCCTGCTTGAGGCTGCTGGACCTGCGCTGGTGTGAGGGCATCAAGGATGTCCAGATCAAGGACCTCATCCTGCCGCCTGGTGCGTAGTGCGGATATACGCACACACAAGAACTCACTCACTCCCTCGCACACAAAGTCATACACAAACTCACTCATGCAAACTCGCGCACATAAAAATGTATACTCGCTGCCACAGAAATTCACTCATGCACAGAAAAACTCTCACACTCACAAAAAGACACATAAACACACACACACAAAACTCTGACACACACAACTATGTCTTGATTTGGTTGGTTGTCACGGTGTTGCAATGCGTTCAATAAGGCCTTCGTCCCGCATACAGTGTAAACGACCAGTTCTATGGATCTCTGTATTGAACTGTTGATCATTTCCCTCCTCGTTGTCCTCCTCCTCCCCGTCCTCCTCTCGCCCCTCTCAGGCCTGGAGTGGTCCCGCAGCCGCCTGAGGAACGTGTCCACGCTGCGTCTGTCGGGCCTGGAGGTGAGCGATCCCACCCTGCGGCTGCTGCAGCGCCACCTGCCCCAGCTGGAGCGGCTGGACCTGGCCCACTGTCGGGCCGTCTCTGACACCTCCGTAGCCCTGCTGGCGGCTGCCGGCACGCACACCCGCCACAACCTCACTCAACTCACGCTGGCAGGTGGGTGGGGGACCGTTCTTCTTTGACTCTGGATTTCCCACCGAATTGAGATGCAAACGCGTCAAGTTCAAGTGTTTTGTTGTCAGTTACACTGAAAGGGTTAAACTGAGCACTGAAATGCTTGAAGGAAAACCCACCCACTAACGACGTTTAAAAAATGCCTTCGTACCGACTTCTGGTCAACAAATGTTTTCATTTAGTGGCAGAGCTATACTGCTGTTCAGCCTTTTGCTCTCTTGCACAAGCCACTCCCAATCGCTCCAATCAGATTTGGGGGGGTGTAGCCAGAATGTTTGATTGTCGTTACCAGGGGTACGTTCAATCTGCAAACGGTGTGCACCGTTTGAATGACATGTTTCTTCTCTCGTTTGGTGGGTGTGTCAGAGGTGTTGCCCAATCAGCAGCGATGTGTATATAAACCCTACCGTATTAAAAGGTAGTGTGCACAATGGAGCCAACTAAAGATCCACTATAATTAGAAACCACAGTTTCCACATACCCTTTCACTCGATTGGGATGTTCTCTGCTATTCTGGATGCCAAGGGTAGTGACTGTAACATGGAGCGTATTTTGTAGTATTAAACATATTTAAAACGATTTCCTCAGGCTCTGAAAATTCTTCAAAAAAACGCAAAGAATGTCCCTCTCAGCTGCCATAGTTGCAACGCTTGCATAACACAACAGGGTGTTCAACTCACCACCGTTTCCGTTTAAATAAACAGTTTGCTACGTTTTGTTGGGGCTGAACATGCCCCTGGTAACCCAGAACTTCCAATTACAACCCATAGATGGCAATTTGAGTCCATGTTTACATCTCATCCCATTTTACGTAACGGACTACAACACTTTTCATCTAAAAGTACACAACTACCTGTGTGAGATGGAAAAGAACATCCTCAAAGGTCAGTGAGGGAAAAACCCCATGGCATGTTTATTATGTTGCTGGGTGACATGAGCCGCGTTTCCACCCAAAGTACCCGCAACGTTTAGTCCCAGGAGCTACTTTTCAAGGAACTAAAAGGCTCCTATTGTAGTGCACAGCACGCGCTACCAGAGGTCAGTCTAATGATGGAACAGGCAGCTGAGCTGAGAAAGACGGCCAAGTTTTGCGGATAGCATAGTAGTAAAAAATAAATGCCTTTGCCCATGTTTGGGAGTATTTTGGGTTGACCGATGCTCGAATATTCGTTCATTCGGTTGGTATTCGAATCTCAATTTAGGATTCAAATTTTTTTTAAGCATAAAGACATCTGCCGTCTAGTGTGAGAATCGGCAGACCGACAGAGACGGACTTTAAGCTAACTGGTTGTAATATTAATAATAAGAATAATTATTATTATTATTCAATGTTCTAGGGTTCTCTCACCATGATTTTGTTTTCCATAGTGGATAGCACTAGTCCTGCCGTGCAATTTCATTGAAACTTTGCACAACATTCAAACCACCTATTTGCTTTGTGATCATTGGAAGGAGGCCTACTCTCATATTATGGAAGCCATGTGTAACTTTGAGGTTACATTGAAGCTCTGCTGTAACAGTCGGACTCGGGCCGATGAGTGGACCCGAAAGCCACTGACGTCCACACTGCAATCCTACGTGATATTGTAGTTTTGCTTTTTGTGTTATTTGAATATCACTGTAGAAATGAAAAGGAAAAACCATCAGTTGATAAAAATGTGATTCTGCAGCAGTGATCTCCACCGGCTCCGATTCAGGCAGGAAAAGATACGCACTATGAACTAATTTACTTTTTTTTCTTCAGCGAATCATCAAGTATTCCTAACTTGCTTAACTTACTTAACTTAAATTATCCAAAGCTTGAAATTATGTATTGGGGCCAGCCCTTCAGCCAACCAGCGCTGCAAGCCCCAGGGGGGTAAAATAATGTCCCCAGAACGTAATTTAGACCCTGGTTCCTGCGGTGGAAGGCAAGGCTATGGGTGAACAACACAAAATGCTGCCACGTGGGTCATAGAAAGTCCATTGTCCTCTCATGCAACCTGACTGAGGAAACGACCACTTAAAAAAGAACCAATGAGAAATTTTAAGTGTTTTTTTGTTTTTCAGATTTGTTTTTTGAAATTGTGTACCTCATTACTTTACCGGTTGACAGACATTTCCAGGTTTTCATTCTTTTTTTGTGTGTGAATCTTAAATTGTTTTTAAAATAAGAGTCCCATCATATGAACTCTGTCTCTGTGTCTCCAGGATGCAGCCGGCTGACAGATGGCTGCCTGCCATACCTGAAGCGCCTCTCCGCGCTGACGCTGCTGGATCTGCGCGGCTGCGACAACGTCAGCCGGCGGGCGTGCGAAGCCTTCATCTCAGACCTGTCCCACGTCGCCCTCTACTGCATGATGGAGGAGAAGCTCATCCAGCGCGTCAACTGATAGGACTTGGATTGGTGACATTTCATATGAGGCATGGTTTCTTTAAGGCGTTCTTGTTGTTTTGGGGAGCTGACGACCCCAAACAACATCTCTCCATTTGACCCGTGACATACATGCTCATTTTGTGCAGTTTTGTAGCCTGGGACTCGGAAAGAAGAGGATGTCTATATGTAAATGTTTTGCGTTTGTTCTGTTCTCCATAGATATTTTTGTTCATTCTGTTGGGGTATTTTTCTGCGACGATCGCTGTGTTAAAAATTTGCTGCACTCGAGTCTTGTAAAATATTTTTGTTACATTTCATTTTTAGACATTGTAAAAAAAGTTTTAAAAAAAAGGAAATAAAATGTTCAATGAATATGGACTGGAGTGATGTAGTTGTATCCTTTTTTATATACATAGTAACAAAGCCTCAGTTTCTAAGGACGTGATGTGGATTTGGTTTCTATTCACCAGCCTGGAAAACACCTCTTAAGGCTAGACAATTGTCTGTATCGCATCACTACTCACCACTGCAGTGTAACCAGCTAGGCCTACAGAAAGAAATGCATGTAACCGTAAACTATTAGTTTCATGCACAGGAGAAAAATTGCGATTGCTATTTCATGTTATTTGAAACCGGGCGGCTTCAGTTACCCAGAGAAGTTGTTTGGAGGACGCCCTTTAACCCCTAGGCCTGAAACCTGGGGAAACGCGTGCACAGTAAAAGTTTGCTTCGCAGCATATCAACAAATTTGCGTATTTTAAAAGGTGTGATTACTCTAGGACGCCCAGCCCTTGATGGATATCCCTGCCCTCTCTCTCACCCACTATCCGCACAGTCGAAGCATCAGCCTCCAGGCGTTCTCCCCAGGAGACGAGACGCCAGGGCGCTAGGTTAGGCCTGTATGAATATACCTGGCATAGCCCTATTGGAGGCGCTGTAGTGTGGTTATAGTTGTGCCTGTCACTGCCAATTAAAAGTCCCATTTGTATTCCTCACAGAAACCTCTGAACGCAAACGCTGCTCATTGGACCTGCTCATCTGTTTGTGATTTGGACCTCAGCAACTTCCAGATTTATTTTCATAGTTCAACATGAAAGTCTCGGCAAACCAACTTCAAAAATGTCTTTCTGGCCTTCAAAATAATCTTGGTATAAAAGTTAAAACTACAAACACGAGACTACAGAAATCACACTTCAGAGTCATACTATAAGGACAAACTTTGTTTTTAATGCATTGCATATTGATTCGGTTTCATAGCTGGAAGACAGAATAGAAACATGAAAGTAAAACATTTGGATTTGTTGTTGTAGGAGCTCCTGTGAACCGAGGCGCATGTTGCTCACGTAGAAAGCCTTTCAACAACAAAGATGTTGTGGACTCCTGGAACTGAAGCTGCTTACAGGTTCAGCTACTGGTTTGTAATTGTTACAAATGTAGCTACTTTGGTGATCCTTTCCAGATGTCCGCATTAACACTATACTATAGCATACACATATTTATATCAAGTTATTTGTCGAACTGTCATAGGCAATCCTATTTTTCTGATGTATGTAATAGTCTAACTTAAAACATTTTGGAGGAAGAACTTCATGCCCAACACTAGGCCTACACTAGTGGTAAACAGGAGGAGGGATTCAGCTTTAAATCCATGCAAAATTAAGACACAGCCTCAATACAGGAAAACATATGCAATGTTTGATCATTTAAACATTTTATTTGTGTAATATATTTTTCACTTTATTTTTGTAAAAAAAGACTTCCACTGCACTATATGTTGTATTTGGCAAATAAAACATATTTAAGCACATTTCTTTTCACAAACGTTTCTTTGTAATTTGTCCGGTCTGTTTTTATAGTGAGGTGCAGCAACAAAAAAACTCCAGATGAGGTGAGGGGGAGAGCGGCTGAGAAGAACATGGTGAAACTACAACCTTGATTCCAACCATTCATTTTTTATGTCTGTGTGGGGACCGTCTAGTGTACTGTGGTGGCTGGACGCTTGCCTGCACCACAATAGTATCGGTTACCCCCATGATCGGGATGCTTGTGAAGTAGCAGCCGTAAAACAAGGGGGCATCCAGAGTTCAGCGTTACTCTCAGATGGCTTTACCAGGTCCAATTATTAGTGTACACTACACACTACAGTATAGGGAAGTGTGTACACTAATATAGTGTACTAAGTACTAGTTCAGTGAGGTCTTGTGTTGGAGGACTGTGTATGAGTGAGCGTATGAGTTGGAGGACTTGTTGGTTATATTCCATAATAAAACAAGACGTATCCTTTTGTGTTGCGTAAGGACATCCAGCTTCATTCAAATGGCCATGGGGTTTGACGTTTGAATTCTATTTTATTTTCTTGTTTATGTATTTATTTATATGTATTAGTGTAGTTGCAAAGCAAGCTTGTTATTCCTCTTGTAATGTATTTTAAAATCCTAATTTTTTCTGTGATTCATATTCAAGTTAACATTGTATACACTTGTATTAGTCACTATGGATAGAAGCCAAAAGACTGAAGGGAATGCAACAGGCACTTTAATTAAATTACATACATGGTAGGCCTATACAAAGTACAGTCAGCTAAACGCTTTCTAGATCCAGGTTGGAATCGTGGAACAAGCTTGAGAAAATGGCTGTGTGATTAATAAAAACAAAACAAAGAAAAGATCACATCGCTGTGCCACTGATTTGCAGCGAGACTCCAGTTACACACACGCATACCTGTCTGATGATAGTGCAGCTCGGCTTACATGCCGTAGCCGTGGGTCGCTATCTGTGCCATCAGACAGCTGCCAGCCGTCCTAATGAGCAGACCTGACCAGCGCCATGTCCGCTCCACACGGCCTGACTGCACACAGCAGCACAGTCTGGCTGCTCTTCCTCTCTGGTTTCTGCTCAGGTAACTACACTCTGCTTATTAACCCATCCCTCCAATCTGCTGCATGACTCCTATTTCTGACACACTGCACAATACATGCTCATCGAGTTCTGTTGTCCACCATTGGCAGACAAGGCGGTGTGTATAAAAAGGCATTTGTACATGCATGTAGAGGGGGCTTCCTTAGGTTGAGTTGCATGCCGCAACTATCTTTGTTTCCTATCTTTTTTTTAAAAGTTACAGGGTCATGGCGGCCTTCTGCTCTATATCTAACCTGTAACAGTAGTGTTCAGTCAGCAGCAGCCACCACTATCACAGTCTGCTTTGGTAGAGAAGTGGGGGGGGGGGGGGGGGGGGGGCTAGCCGTACAGTACGTCTCATAGGGCCTCAGAGCAAAGCAGTCGTTTCAGACACGTCTATGGATAAAAGCTTTATCATATTATATATATAATATTATACATATTTAACTTTATTAATAGAACTTACACCTACAATTTAAACATTTTGTTTGAGATTAAACTTGTATTGACCTCCTAGACAACAGCTACAGTTTGAGTTTTACCCCAAACCTGCTTTAAAAGATGCAATATTTATATATAGGTTGACAATACTTTAATAAATTACTAATCATAAAAACTGATCAGAATTAAAATGACAATTAGAGCATATACAGAAACAAAGCATATGATTATTTACATCAACCTGCAGAGCACGATAAAGTTGGTGTAATATGGTGTGGAAACAAACACCAAACCTAAAGTACACTGCATTAAAGAGCAGTAAGACCACCACCTGTGTGTTCAGGAGGGCCCCTGCTGCATGTGTGAGTGCAGAGCTCATCTCCCCCATGTTGGAGCTCATCTCCCCCATGTTGGAGCTCATCTCCCCCATGTTGGAGCTCATCTCCCCCATGTTGGAGCTCATCTCCCCCATGTTGGAGCTCATCTCCCCCATGTTGGAGCTCATCTCCCCCATGTTGGAGCTCATCTCCCCCATGTTGGAGCTCATCTCCCCCATGTTGGAGCTCATCTCCCTCATGTTGGAGCTCTCAGGCTCTGGGTGGCCTGCAGACGTTGCCGTCTCCTCTCCACGGCCTGGCGCTTCTTGCGTTCGATCTCGGCCATGGAGCACTTCTCAGGCCCTGAAAAGTAAAACCAAACACCAATTAAACGCCATAGTTCAAAGCATCTCGCCTCGCAAAGACAGACTTTCAACTTTTCACTGAGGCATGAAAACAGCGCACCTGCGCCCTCACACAGAAAACACACGCTGGTGTCACCACATATTGGCATGTTCTACAAAGATGTCCGATCCTCTTGGAAATAAAAAACTACAGAGCCACATGGTCAAGTTCAAGGTCATTCCAGTGAGCAAATAAAAAAATGGTGCTTAACAAGACGCACCAGGTTCCAGATTACCAACCAGCGACAATCAGTATCAGTCACTGTGTGTTACAATTATGGAAGTTGAAGTTGCCTTTAAAGAAGGCTTTGCTAATCGACATTCCCAATGGTTAAAATCACACTTTATTGAGAGGACCATCTGTAGTGAAATGTGTAGTTAATAGAATAGAAATTCCAGCCAATATAGCAATTTCTGGAATTGTAGTGTCCCTTTTCATACAGCAAGCGACGTAACGGACACTAATATTTAATAAAGCAAGTGACATAAAGGACACTAATATTTAATAAAGCAAGTGACATAAAGGACACTAATATTTAATATAGCAAGTCACATAAGGGACACTAATATTTAATATAGCAAGTGACGTAAAGGACACTAATATTTAATATAGCAAGTCACGTAAAGGACACTAATATTTAATATAGCAAGTGACGTAAAGGACACTAATATTTAATGTAGCAAGTCACGTAAAGGACACTAATATTTAATATAGCAAGTCACGTAATGGACACTTATATTGCACCATGAGTGTTTGGTGCTGCTGCTTGTGGTGTGACTTTAGTGTTTGGTTAAATGGTTATATGTGTTAATGATGTGTTAACATCAGCCTCTTTGACACTGAAAACCATAACAATTTATTATTTCACCTAGTCAAAGAAGGTGAAAAATGACATTACATTTCAGACCTCACCTGTATTTATCACTCTGACGCTGGGGCCCGGCGGCTTCTTAAAGGTGAACTGACCCTCATCTCCAGCCCTGGTTTTGAGTGAAGGACCTCCCCCATAGCATTGAGAATTGCCCACATTGCTTACTCTGCAACTGCTCTGCTCTGGTGGTCCATATCTGTGGGAGTCCATTCTGGTAGCCTTGATGTTAGACAAGGTATTCCCTGCGAAGGAGTCCACAGACGGCCTAGCTGGCTGTGCGGCTAAAGGTGTCGGCGTTACATGTTCAGGAAGAGAACGCAGATGACCGGCAGCTTGAGGAGCAGCAGTAGTCGGTGGTGTGCTGGGCCAAGTGTCTTTTAAGACATTTACGTCAAGATGTCCCTTCCGGTTGTCCCCAACCTTGGCGGATGCTGCCAAAGGGGTTGGTCTCTGGCCTGTCTGGCCGGGCGCCTCAGCTTGGCTCTCCAGGTCATCGCACATTTTACACAGGAGGTCGTCGTCGCCTTCGTCGTCCCAAACGGGCTCCGTGGAAAATAAGTCGTCCAGGTCCTCGTCCAGGAAGTCGTCGCTGGCCAGCGCCACGGGGAGCGTCTGCCGCTCCTTGTGCACAGCAGAAGGGTTGATGGTCGCCTGGATGTTAGAGGATCTCACCGGTTGGTTTTCCTTCATCGTGTTGGATGGGATGGGGGGAGCAGTCACGGCTGAGTTGCGTTGAGCGCTTCCATCGGTGAGGGAAGTCTGAGACTGCGGGACGGTGGGTGCATTGGACACATCTTCTGCTGAAGGTTGCGAATGCCTCTTCAGCTGGGAGCCTGAGACGGGCCGGTTCCTCCTCGACAAGGCCTCACCCTGCGGCGTGCCAAAGACTGTGTGCGTGCCGGCGTTTGACACGGACGCCTGGTTGGTCGCTGCGCCAGTCACAACTATGGGAAGAGAAAACTGTGGATTTGCGTCCAGTTTGAAAGTCGTTCTGTTTTTCGGTATTCTCGGCTCATTTTGAGCCGCGCCACCCAGCTTGCCTGGCGTACCTCTAGATGGATATTTTCTGCCATGTAGGGTTACATCAGATCCTCTTTGTGTGGAGCAGTGCTTCGGCGGGGCAAAGTTCAGTGGATTTTGGGTCATTTCAATGACTAAGGAGTCGTTGAGGAAATCATCGTTCTCCCAGTCGTCGTCCAACCGGTTGCCGGCGGGACTGTCTTTTGCGTGAGTTGAAACAGCTGGAGTCGGACAACATGTGGGACCACGTGCAGCCATGGAGTTAAAGCTGGAGGTTTCCATGGACCCAAAGAGTCCATACTGGCTGAGGTTTTCACTGATGTGTTGTGTTGGCTCGTCAAAGAGAAGCTCCAGATCATCTTCCATGTTGTGATCCTGCAGCACTCGGGCCGGGGAAGCGTCCTCGGTGGCCGTTTCTGTAGCTGCTGGAGAGGCTTCCACTAGCGTGCGCTGGGGTCCTTCCTGAAAACCGTTTTCGCAATTCAAGATGTCCCCCGACAGAAGCTCCAACGTCTGCTGCTGCAGGTCTTCCGCCTGTTCTTCGTCTTGCTGAAACATGTTGAAATCGAACTGCTTCGCCAGCTTCAGCAGATCATCTACTCCGTTTGGCCTTTCAGAACACAATAGAAAGAGTTTTTACTGTTCTGTTATTACAGTAAGCCGGTTGGCACTACTAGCGTTTGGTTGTGGAACCAAAGGGTTTGATGAAGGTAACAAGCGTCATAACTGTGGCTCCATGGTTACGAAGTATATCAAAGCAACATGAGTTTATTATTATTTATTAAGGGTGCTCCAATCAGGATTTTTGGGGCCAATCACAGATCGCTGGAAGCAGTATCGGCTGATACCGATCACCGATCACGGCCTATTTGAAGCTTTTACACTTTAGGGATGTTCCTAGCGACTAATTTCCTTGATGTTTCAACTGAAGTTTTGTTAACGACTAGTCTAAGTAAGAAAACACATAGATTTTAATCTATAAGGCCAAACATTGTCTGAAAAACTATTAGGTATTATAACAGCCTTAACAGCTTATTCATGTTTTTCAAAAAAAATAATAAATGCGCTGAAAAGTGGCCCACTTGCATTATGACCACTGCACATTATCAGACAAAGCATGACAACAACTCACTAAATAAGTAAGCCAAAAACGTAGTTATTGAAAGATTGAAAAAAATACTCAACGTAACAAAAAAAGAAAAGGGTGACATTTTGCAACGTTCATTATTGCAGTCGGCTCTAATGTAGTTAATGTGCTCCGCATCGTACCAGTTGAACTGTTGGGGGGGGGGGGGGGGGGGGGGGGGGCATGGCGTGTTTCCATGGTTTATAGGCCTATCGTCAGAAAAGCTTTTAACTACTATTTCTGGTGCCGACCAAGCCCAGCAACGACTAGTCGTTTAGTCGACTTAACTATTCTTAACATTGTATATTAAAGGGGCTGTTGTATATTTCGTTCATTGATACAGTAAATCCTATCAATACATAAATACATACAGGTAACATAAAGCACATAAAGGTTACATATTATAAATGTGGACTCATTTTATTTGCTGCAAGAGGAATGATAAGTTGTTGACAGTGACTAAAACAGCCCACAAGGTGGTAGTAATGTTTTGAGTTACAAGTGTCACCTGGGGTCCGTTTCACAAAGCAGGTTTAACAACCTCTGAGTTTAATCCTAAACGCTGAGTTGATCTTCACTGAGATAGAAAACTCTGGGATTTCGGTTCCACAACACCGGTTTTGAGTTAAGTTGATCAACTCAGAGGAGTTCCACCTAGGGTTGAGCGCGTGCACCACAACTATAAAAAGCCAGCATCAATGGAGCCCCGATTCGACGAGTCACCATGGCAATGGGGAAGTCACCAACCTCGATTGGAAATACTTAATATACCTACTACTAATGCGCTCATATGGCGAGTTTCAACACGTTTTTAGAAAGAAGTGCAACACTGCTGCGTAAGTTTAAATGGAGTCCTTTGCGATCACAATAATATTACAGATGAAAACTGCTTGAATGGTAACTATTTATTTCATTTAGGTGCAATCCCGCGGGGGAGAAGCGCACTTGACAGCAGCTTAAGATTACATTATTCAAACAGATAAGACCTCGGCATGATCATTTTGATCATGTTTTACACTGTAAAGTAAATATTAAGTGGCTATTTGACTGTATACAGTTGCCTCTACATCTCCGACATTGTACAAAAAACATTTGCAAAGAAACGCAGTGCAACACACAATATCTGCTGGGATGTGAGAGACTACGGTTGGTAATGTTGCAAATGTAAGGACGGATTAGGTTGCGTATGTAAATGATGGACTGTGACGTGAAACGGTACCGCTGAAAAAGATAATTGTCTGGAAATGATAATTGTCTGGAAAGGCTAGCCTACATCTATGGTCTGATAACCCTCTCCCGACGAATATTTAATTCTCTGCGCAGTAAATAATAATTATATAATAATAATTAATTGCATTTATATAGCGCTTTTCAAGACACCCAAAGCGCTTATATATATATATACACTCACCGGCCACTTTATTAGGTACACCTTGCTAGTACCGGGTTGGACCCCCTTTTGCCTTCAGAACTGCCTTAATCCTTCGTGGCACAGATTCAACAAGGTACTGGAAACATTCCTCAGAGAGTTTGGTCCATATTGACATGATAGCATCACGCAGTTGCTGCAGATTTGTCGGCTGCACATCCATGATGCGAATCTCCCGTTCCACCACATCCCAAAGGTGCTCTATTGGATTGAGATCTGGTGACTGTGGAGGCCATTTGAGTACAGTGAACTCATTGTCATGTTCAAGAAACCAGTCTGAGATGATTCGCGCTTTATGACATGGCGCGTTATCCTGCTGGAAGTAGCCATCAGAAGATGGGTACACTGTGGTCATAAAGGGATGGACATGGTCAGCAACAATACTCAGGTAGTCTGTGGCTTTGACACGATGCTCAATTGGTACTAATAAGCCCAAAGTGTGCCAGGAAAATATCCCCCACACCATTACACCACCACCACCAGCCTGAACCGTTGATACAAGGCAGGATGGATCCATGCTTTCATGTTGTTGACGCCAAATTCTGACCCTACCATCCGAATGTCGCAGCAGAAATCGAGACTCATCAGACCAGGCAACGTTTTTCCAATCTTCGATTGTCCAATTTTGGTGAGCCTGTGCGAATTGTAGCCTCAGTTTCCTGTTCTTAGCTGACAGGAGTGGCACCCGGTGTGGTCTTCTGCTGCTGTAGCCCATCCGCCTCAAGGTTCGACGTGTTGTGCGTTCAGAGATGCTCTTCTGCATACCTCTGTTGTAACGAGTGGTTATTTGAGTTACAGTTGCCTTTCTATCAGCTCGAACCAGTCTGGCCATTCTCCTCTGACCTCTAGCATCAACAAGGCATTTGCGCCCACAGAACTGCCGCTCACTGGATATTTTCTCTTTTTCGGACCATTCTCTGTAAACCCTAGAGATGGTTGTGCGTGAAAATCCCAGTAGATCAGCAGTCTCTGAAATACTCAGACCAGCCCGTCTGGCACCAACAACCATGCCACGTTCAAAGTCACTTAAATCACCTTTCTTCCCCATTCTGATGCTCGGTTTGAACTGCAGCAGATCGTCCTGACCATGTCTACATGCCTAAATGCATTGAGTTGCTGCCATGTGATAGGCTGATTAGAAATTTGCGTTAACGAGCAGTTGGACAGGTGTACCTAATAAAGTGGCCGGTGAGTGTATATATATATATATATATATATATATATATATATGTGAGTAAGGGAGTACCGGCACTTATTTTTTTCCACTTCGAGCGCTGGTCAAAAGGACATGTTCGTGAAAAAGTCGCCTCCTACTGCCTAATGGACTTCTGAAATAGCACTGACTCTGATTTTGTTAAATGATTTTTGACAGACGGCTACGCCAAAACTCGCTGACTGAATGAATGAGGAAATCAAATGGCGTGTGTGGCTGAAAGAGGGCGGAGACACATTGATCCATTGAGTAAAACCTGGTCCCGACCAGGTTAGGTTCATAGAGTCTGTTACTACGGTAACTGACCGAGAGCGTAAGTTACCTCTCTCTGTGAAACAGGTTAGAGTTACCCCTCTTTCTCTGGTTTGAGTTACCTCCCTTTGTGAAACGGAAATCGCAGAGTTTCCCTCAGTTCAGGGTTAATAAACGCAGGGTTTTCACTAAACCTGCTTTGTGAAACGGACCCCTGGAAGTGTCCTAAATCCAGCACCTAAAGTGCTGAGAGAACTATCAGAGTGAGATGTAAAACACGTCAATGTAATGATGCTGTTCAGTAAAAGGTTCAAAGTTAAAACGTGATGTTTGTAAACGTTACAGCTAAGTGTCCACAGGGGCCATGGACCCAAAATCGTGAAACTGACTTGCATGTTTTAGTTATCCGATTGGCTCTTCTGATTGGCCTTCATAGAGACCATCAATCAACCCATTTAGAACGAATATGGGCCGATAACAATCGGCGGCCAATCGATCGGTGCACCCTTATTATTTATTATAACAAAATATAATGGGGAAAATCAAGGTGAGTCAAAACTAAGCTGCAGTGATACAGTCTGATGCTAAATTGCGAATGTATAACTGAATATGAAATACCTTGGGGATTTCTTCTTGGCCTTGGGGTGCTGCACCTCTGGAGTACATGGAATAGCAGCGCTGTCTCCTATCCACTCCTGAAGAGTTGGCTCTACCACCTCTGGTCTGCCATGCTGCCATGCAGAATGAGAATATCATGGAACCACATTCACCAGAAAACACACACAGGAACTGTGGACTACAGCAGTCGTGTATTGTGGACTATAACAGTAGTGTATTGTGGACTATAACAGTGGTGTATTGTGGACTATAACAGTAGTGTATTGTGGACTATAACAGTGGTGTATTGTGGACTATAACAGTGGTGTATTGTGGACTATAACAGTAGTGTATTGTGGACTATAACAGTAGTGTATTGTGGACTATAACAGTAGTGTATTGTGGACTATAACAGTCGTGTATTGTGGACTATAACAGTCGTGTATTGTGGACTATAACAGTCGTGTATTGTGGACTATAACCGTCGTGTATTGTGGACTATAACAGTCGTGTATTGTGGACTATAACAGTAGTGTATTGTGGACTATAACAGTGGTGTATTGTGGACTATAACAGTAGTGTATTGTGGACTATAACAGTAGTGTATTGTGGACTATAACAGTCGTGTATTGTGGACTATAACAGTAGTGTATTGTGGACTATAACAGTCGTGTATTGTGGACTATAACAGTGGTGTATTGTGGACTATAACAGTGGTGTATTGTGGACTATTACAGTGGTGTATTGTGGACTATAACAGTGGTGCATTGTGGACTATAACAGTGGTGTATTGTGGACTATAACAGTGGTGTATTGTGGACTATAACAGTGGTGTATTGTGGACTATAACAGTGGTGTATTGCGGACTATAGCAGTGGTGTATTGCGGACTATAGCAGTGTATTAAGTAGTGTATTGTGGCCTATAACAGTGTACTGTGGACTATAACAGTGTACTGTGGACTGTAACAGTGTACTGTGGACTGTAACAGTGTACTGTGGACTATAACAGTGTACTGTGGACTGTAACAGTGTACTGTGGACTGTAACAGTGTACTGTGGACTATAACAGTGTGTTGTGGACTATAACAGTGTACTGTGGACTATAACAGTGTGTTGTGGACTATAACAGTGTACTGTGGACTATAACAGTGTGTTGTGGACTATAACAGTGTACTGTGGACTATAACAGTGTGTTGTGGACTATAACAGTGTACTGTGGACTATAACAGTGTGTTGTGGACTATAACAGTGTACTGTGGACTATAACAGTGTGTTGTGGACTATAACAGTGTACTGTGGACTATAACAGTGTGTTGTGGACTATAACAGTGTACTGTGGACTATAACAGTGTGTTGTGGACTATAACAGTGTACTGTGGACTATAACAGTGTGTTGTGGACTATAACAGTGTACTGTGGACTATAACAGTGTGTTGTGGACTATAACAGTGTACTGTGGACTATAACAGTGTGTTGTGGACTATAACAGTGTGTTGTGGACTATAACAGTGTGTTGTGGACTATAACAGTGTGTTGTGGACTATAACAGTGTACTGTGGACTATAACAGTGTGTTGTGGACTATAACAGTGTGTTGTGGACTATAACAGTGTGTTGTGGACTATAACAGTGTGTTGTGGACTATAACAGTGTACTGTGGACTATAACAGGTGCTAGGTGTGAATGGGACCTACCATGGGAGCTATCCTGCGGACGATCTCAGAGATTCCAATTGCAGCTCCTGCCGCGCGGCTCTTGCCTCTCTTGCCTTGACGAACAACGCATGCATATTGTCAATGCTATGCATGTGGTTTACCCATCACATTCACACAATCAACCAACACATTGTTGTAGTATTTCTATAAAAATAATACAAAAGCCTATAGCAGGAAATGTATAAATATTTGGATGGATTTTAAGTTAAACATTTGTGTGATGTAAGCATTTTATAAGGAGTTCGGTCTAGACCTCCATTTGAAAAGTGCCCTGAGATAACTTCTGTTATGAATTGGCGCTATACAAATAAAATTGAATTGAATTTTAAATACACAAGAATAATGATGTGTTATCCATTGACTAAACACTAAACAGCACAGTGTGTTTACCTGCCCTGACGGGGGAAGGAGACGCGGCGTCCCACACGATGTCCTGCGTGAGGTCGCCATCATTGTTTGGGGACTCCAATACACCGCCGCCACAGAAGCTGGCGGTGTATTTGCTCCTCGGCACTCGGGTCGGCGTCTTAAACTCAGCAGGTGGGGGGGACCCGCCCTGTTTGTTGTTGAGGTGAGCTGTGAAGACAAGGTTTCAAAAAAGGTTTCATAGTTCAAGATCATGAACTCTAACTCTGTTGTTTCATATCTGAATCAGCCTAGGCTTACCATTAAAGGTCCCCTATTTTACCACCAGGTGTGACGTTGATTATCCATTACAAGCCATGTCAAAATCTACCCTCTAGTGACATCACAAGTGGGATGATGTATGAGGGATAGATCAGCCTACCCAGTGGACTGTACCAACTGGTAGGCTGATCTATCCATCATACATCTGGGTGAACACTCCCATGTGTGATGTCATTAGAAGGTAGATTTTGACATGGCTTGTAATGGCTAATCAACGTCACACCTGGTGGTAAAATATGGGCCCTTATGTCCCCTACTTTATCACTATGGTGAACAACGTCCAGATCGGCAAAGTGAACCTGTTTGGTCGGTAAATCACGGACTCTATGCAGAGTAACTAAGCAAAACCACTGCCCACACTATACTAAGTAACCACAGATAACCGGAGCTATATGAACGGTTAGCAACATTGAACCGTAGGGCTGAACCCGACCTGTCTCGCGGTACCGGGGGGACCCGGCGGCCTCCGGACCCGCCGGGCTCCGGAGGCTCCGTCTCAGGCGGTTGGTTCTGGATGCGGGCGGTGAGAGCACCGCGGACGGGCCGGAGGGAGGCGGATAACAGCGGGCTGGAGCTGTAGCCATGGCGGCCAGCGTGGTCCTCCAGCAACAGGGACGATTTTGCAATCGCGGGTTGCGATGTTGTGTTACAACAACAATAACAACAACAACAACAACAACAGAACCAGTGTTCAACACGGAACGCTCCGAGGGAAGTCAAAACGTCCCGCCATGTTGTTGTTCCCGGCATGCAATTCGGCGACGAGTTGAGGAACGTCATGGCTGCGCGGGTGTGCATATGTATGCGCCACGTTTACACCATGTATGCACCATGTTTACACCATGTTTACATCATGCATACACCATTTTACACAATTTTTACACCATGTATACACCATGTATACACCATGTTTACACAATTTTTACGCCATGTATACACCATTTTTTCACAATTTTTACACCACGTTTACACCATGTTTACACCATGTATACACCATGTTTACACCATTTTTACACCATGTATACACCTTGTTTACACCATGTATACACCATGTTTACACCATGTTTACACCAAAACCATTTGTTTTCATATTACACTCCGCAACATGCCTTTATTATAGGTCAGAATATGTATGGACAGACAAAAACACACATTGTAGCCATGAGCGTCATTTTAACTTTTACTTTAAATTTTAATTGTATTATAATAAAAAATTATACATTTTCAGCTATAATGAAAATGACAACAAATGTTCATTATTTATTATATATTTTAGTCAGGGTCTAGCTACCTTTTGGGCTTTTTGGTGATAAAGGGAAAGTAAGAATATGCTTCAGGAGCAGTGGCAGGTTAGCTGGCCAAGTGTAGTCTGGTGCATCAGACACAGCAGATGCCAGAAGCTGTAGGGGTTGTTTGTGAAGCCGTTGGCAGGAGCTGCCTGCCTTGTAGCTGAAGGAGGAATAAGAAAGTTAATATGATGTGGATGAAACTGTCTGCTAAAAGAATACATGTAGATGTAGATGATGCATTAAAAACAACGGCATCAAAATGATATTCTCCTCTTACCCCAAGCAAAATATCAATACGAAATATTAAAATTTCAAGCAAAATATTAAAACATCTATTAGGCCGACTGGAAAAACCGAAGGTAACATTTTGAACACAACATTTTTTTCACATTCTATAGCACCGGAGGGGGATTTATTAAAGCTGACCTTGGATTATTCATAGATCATATGAAATATGAAGCCATAACTATTCAAACTTCACAGTGTGTTTTTGGAGCCAGTTCTCCGGGGAGGGGGGCGGGGTCTTGAGCGCGTTGGCTCCAGGTTGTTGTAGGCCTGCTGCCGATGATAGGCTGGACCATCCGTCTCCTTCCTGTCAGTGTGTGTGTGTGTGTGTGTGTGTGTGTGTGTGTGTGACAAACTGTCCCCTCTGGCCCTCCGCCAAGCACAGATACGCACAATATTTCATGGCATGCGCCTCCCGAATAGAATACCTGCTGTGCCTGGAAAAACATTGTGTTTTCAATGTACTAGACAGAGAGAGAGAGAGAGAGAGAGAGAGAGAGAGAGAGAGAGGAGAGAGGAGAGAGAGAGAGAGAGAGAGAGAGAGAGAGAGAGAGAGAGAGAGAGTGAGTGAGTGTGAGAGTGGTCATGGTGCTGTCAGAGAGTACCTGGGTTCTGCATTAGGGCTATACCATGGCTGGATCATTTCCCAAATTCCCCCCTTTGGTAAGATGACCTTCTTTTCGATAGTGATCCTGGCAGCCAGTTAGAGTGAACCTCAGTGCTGTCACAGCCGTCCCAGTCTTAGGTCATAGGTCAGATGCACGTGCCCCTCATATCCCCCTCCCATAATAAATCACTGTCTGCTTTGGAACTCCCTCAATGTAAGTAAGAGGCCTAGTAACCACACAGTAGTATTATCTTCATGCTGTGTCTCCAGCCAAGTCACCAGCCCAAAAGTCCCATCTGAATGAAGTATAAAGTGACAACAATAGTGTTTCTGTTTGTAACCGTTTTAGACAAATGTTGTAATTCTATTCATGGTTTGCTAAAGTATTGTGTTGGGTGTTGAATGGCCCTTATGTATGTTAATGACATTTGTACATTTTTGGCTTCTTTACATCAGCTGTCCATCAGTTAATCAACGAATCAGTCAAAACTGTTATTATACAAGCTACTTTTTTACATGAAATGCAATACAATGTGCAATGCACAGTGTTCAAATAATGGGAGTGTTCAGATGATGGTGGGAGTAGTAAGATGATGGGGATCATTTAAAGGTATAGATTTAGCAGGAAATGAAAAAACGTCCAAAAGGCTTTTCATTTCCTGCAAAAATATAGCCTGCAATTGATCATTGCGGTGTGTGTGTGTGTGTGTGTGTGTGTGTGTGTGTGTGTGTGTGTGTGTGTGTGTGTGTGTGTGTGTGTGAATATGGTGGTAGAGAAAAAAAAATCTATCTGGATCATAACCTTAATGACACTTTGTGTGATGTGGCCTGTTAAGGGAAGGGAGCCGGCAGGTGAGGCGTGTGTGTGTTGGGGAGGAGGGTAGTTGGGTGACAGCGGGTGTTCTTCTGTGTTTCGTTTTAAAATTGGCTGAATTGCACGGTAATGAGTCACAATGTTGCCATTCACCCAAGACACTGAAGCTCTTGTGATATGGGGAAAATAGCATCAAGTTATAAAAGTGGCAGGAAAGTAGAGTCGGACAACTTCTCTCTTTGACTACACCAACTGTCAACTGTGTGTC